>CM061560.1:261672218-262272218 GCA_030864225.1 Capsicum baccatum var. pendulum | reverse complement strand
CTGAACGCCTCCGGTCCCGAACCCCTAGATCCACCCCTGGCTACAAGAGTGAATATGAGTATTTATCTCAGCTTCCCCCAACTATAATGTTTTCAGATTAGCAATACTATTTCCAACAAGAACCGTTCCAGCCCCTGTAAAATGCTGTTAATTCTACAATTAACGACATACTTAATGTAATCCTACAAATGGGGTCACGTGCAACACTACTAGGAGTAGTACTCGATAACCTATCCAGAAGGAGTCAGCGGGGGGTGGTATGCACAGATCTTACACTTGTAAAGATAGAGAGAGAAATGATGTTATTCTATTTCTAGATTTTATTGGCTCACGCAACGTGACTTGATCTAACATTAGTGTGCAACACTACTAGGAGTGATACTTGGTAACCCATCTATCATGACTGACTCCAGATATTACATTAACATGTTGAGTGTGTCTCATGCGTGGAAACGTTGTTTCCAGTAGATCCTTTTCTTAGATATTTGGAAAAAAATAAAGATACCTTTTTCAAAAAAATAAGTTACTTAGGGCCCGTTTGGATGGGCTAAAAAAATAGTTTTTAAAAAGTTTTTTAAAAGTGTTTTTTGAAAGTGCTGAACTTATTTTAAAAATAAGTAAATACGTGTTTAAATAAAATTGATGAAATTGAAAAAATGTTATTGATGTGTTTGGTAAACAAGTGCTTTTAAACACTTTTTTTGGTCAAAATTTCTGAACTAAAAGTTGTTTTCAATACATAGAGTTGATTATTATTAATTTTTATTTCTAATATAGAGTTGACCTCGACAAGATGATAAGTCTTTTTGTGGGATAATAGTCTTTTTGTCGAGGTCATTTTGAATTTAGTTTAGTTTGATAATTTGTGAAATGACTTGAAAATATTTAAGTGTAGGTGCTTGAAATGTGAACTTTTCATTTTAAATTTAGTTTAATTTGATAACTTGTGAAGTAAATTAGTGACTTGAAATGTTTAGTTGTAGGTACTTGCACTACAAAAAAGCTGGTAAATTGAGGCGAATTTTTTGTCAATTTGTGACAGTTTTTGACCTCGACAAAAAGACTATTAGTTGTGACAGCATTGATATTAGAAATAAAAATGACCTCGACAAAAAGACTATTATCCCACAATAAAATACTCTATATTAGAAATAAAAATAACTAATAAAAATGACCTCGACATTTTTATTTCTAAAATGTTCTTGTGATCCTGTCAATTTGTGTTCTATAAATCCCACGGTAAAATACTAATTGTTTTCTTAGAAAGTTATGTAGGGAGTTTTCAACCACTACAATATGAAATTAGTACTTAAAAAATAATAATTGATGGCAGTTTAGCTCCGCCACAATATTTTTGTTACTTCCATCATCTTCTCCATCATTATGTATCTCCTCGGTCTATCATTAGACTAATAATCAGGAGAGCGTGGAGTACATGCTATTTTTCCTGTCATTTGCCGTTGTCGTGTCCTGCTCCTGCTGGTTTATCTATGCTCTGCTAGGAATGGACCAATTTATTGGCACTGCAACAGGTGTTGGCTTGGGTTTAGTAGTAGTGCAGCTGATCTTGTACTTTACTGTTTAAACAAGATTACATTTGCTGCTGATGAGTCCATATGGATGGGAAAATGGCATAACAATAACGTTAAGACATACCATGATGGGAAGCAATCAAATTTTCATGAACATAATCAGCGCTCCAACCAGCCTGAGCTTGTCGCCGTTTCCAATTTGACCAAAAAAAATGATAAAAGCTAGTCAGTCAAAGTCAAAGTAAAACTGGTAGGTTGCACAAGAAATAAGTCATTTCCCCATTCTGAAGTATTTCATATAGAACTAGAATAAGGACCAAAGGAAAGCATCCATTAGATTTCAATATTACACGTATATGAAGTATTACCAACTATAATGCGAAGGAATCAATAACTGTGCCACCAAGGTCGCCAAACAGCACAACGTTCCAAACCAAAGTGTAGACAAGTTATAGAGGATCAAGTTCGTGGCATCTTGACCCCTGTTGCCAAGAGGCCAACCCTACATCTTCAAATTATCTGTTTCGTTACAACGGTCATTAAATTGATAGTAGTTTTCTTTTCTTCTAGATGGAACAGAATAAAGGTCCAAAGCACAACATTAGGACAATTAACGTCAAATTGATATGCAAAGATTCAGAGAAATAAACCAAAGAGAAGATTTATCATCTTAATTTTTGTTTTCACTTTATTACCTGATTGACAAGTTGGTTTTTGAATTTGTCAGGGTTCATTTTTCTCTCCGAGTGAAATGCATAAGATACTTGTGCATCTATCCCCATGCTGAAGTAATTCCAGAACCCTCCACAAAATGTATGGAAACCTTCCACGTTCAGTTCATCAGATGGAGAAACCCAGTGAAAGGCATGCAAAGAATGAGGCAATTCCAGCGGTGCGATAGGATCACAAGAACATTTTTTGGGCTCTCATCCTCATTAGAATGTGCCAACTGTCCATCTTCTTTTCCCAGTTACATGGGTAACGGATGGCTAAAACCAAATGGGCAGTATACTATTAGTAGTGGCTTTAAATGGAGGCTCGGAGAAGAACCACAAAAACAATGATGGAGAGCGGTATGGAACACAACAAACATCCCAAAACATAGTTTTATCTCCTGGATTGCAATGCACGGAAGATTACTCACGAAAGTAAAGCTAGCTCATATGGGATTATGCCAAAATACAACTTGCTTGCTACGTGACAGCTATCCCGAAACCATGGAGCATCTCTTTTTGTACTTATTCAAGCAAATGCCTGCATAAAAAGCTATAAGCCTATAGAATCTTAAGTTGTTGAGATAAAGAGAATCTAGCATTCTTATTGGCATGAAAAAAACATGTTAATCCAAAGTGATAAACTTACTATTTGGTATTTCTATTTCTGATCCAATCTTGAATTGGTCCAGTAAGTCGATTGCTTGCCAGGTACCTTGCAAAGAAAAATCTTTAATTCAACTGATATCAATATGAACAAAAAACTTCAAAATAAAAGAATCAAGCTTTGAAATTCAAAAGAGAAAATCTTTAAAAAAGACTCGTGTTGGAGTCATGGGCATGGCATAGAGAAACGTTGGATATTTAGCTTCTAAAGATTGAGCGTTGTATCTGGCATTGTCTCTATAATCCATGAAAACCATCAGGCTCGGGTCATATGGATTGTTAGCGACCTAAAATTTGGAAAAACAATAAAGGACCATACTATTACAAAACCAACCAAGCTTAGATGTTCATGTCATAATATAGCAGTTGCCATTTTATCCGATGAACAGGAAAAGTCTGATCCTAAGTTTGCAATAGAAACGGAATAGCCAACGTGAATGCATCTATTTGAGACGAGCACTTATCTGTTACCGTAAAACTAGTAAGGATGGACTGACAAAGAAAAGTGCAGCAATTTGCTCACATAAACTTGTAGCGTTTAAGTATTTGAGTGCATAACATGCAAAAATTTCAGAATTACTTAATGTTTGGTGATCTTTCTCTACCTCAACTTCCACTCCGTAAGCTGTTTGAACAGAAATTCTGGGACCTCCCAACTCATACTGCAAATATTTCCCCAAGGCTGCTCCCGACGCAACAGTTACAAACCTGTTATCGCAAGTTAGAAAAGTTTCAAAACGAGCTTAGCACTCTTATGTCGATCCCTAGTCTGGATAAAATAGAGGAGTTGCGGTAGGTTGACAACTAGCGTAAAGCTATTCAATCCAATCACATCCCTACAGAATGTAGAAGTACAAAGAGGATAAAGTGAGAGATCATCGATATAGTTTAGTCATTTCTTTCACAGAATTCCAAATGAACCAATTTTCAGGATCAACACTATTTTGGTGTATGTTGTATGTGTTACATGTTCTCATGTGCATAAAAGGAAATTATGTGCTATAGCAATATCTGTGTTTGACCCGTTAGTGGACTACACTGGGTATGTTGTTGATGATGTAACAATATCTGTGTATGTTCTTGGATGTTAAATGATGTTTGGAACCTGTTAAACTGAATTCAGATTCGTTTCAAGTAGTTCAACCTACGTCCGAGTAGAAAAAGAGAACACTTAAATATCTCTGGTGCAATGGGAAGGAAAATTGTGATTCACGAGATAAGAGAGGAATAAGTGACACACGAGATGTGATCTTATAACCTGAGATCAAATTCACTTATGCTTAGGTCAGTTGCTGAAATCTTTCTAAAGGGGAAAAAATAGCACCCACGGGTTATTTCTTATTTCCTTCTTACTTATTGGGAACATCCATAGGAGAGTTCTTGGACTCGCTACACCCCGAAATCGCATGGAAACTCAAGTTTTGGATCTAATGAAGTGGGATTTGAGAATTTGGAAGGCTTCAACCATTGGAATTCCTACTTTCTTCATTCACACCACTCTAAAGGTGACCCAAACAGCTATTCAAGATTTTTAAGTTTGGAATACTCAAGGGGTAACTTTTAACCTCAACCTCAGAACTTATGAGTTTGAGTTCTTTTAACCATGGATTTTGAAAGCTAACTCACTTGTGTCATGACTATTATGTTGACCTCAAACCAGCAACTGATACAATGAGCTGCCACTTGTTGAAAACCGATGTAGAAGACAATGCTTGGGAAATTGTTCCTGCATAGTGTATGCATACGACTCAGATATCGACTGCATGTCATGGAGTAAGAACTTGATTGATATTCAAAAGTTTCAAAGCTGGGAAAGATCTCTATATTCACGTGGCACATTCAGAGCTTGCTATGTATTCTGGAGCCCAATGAAAGACTCACTATCCACCTAGTAGCTTAATCAGTCATTTGAGATAGTATGGACTTAATTGAATACCATATATCTACTTTAAGTTGCTTACTTCTGTATAGAACTGATAGTTGTTCACCATTTGTGTTTGCTCGGTGTTGCAGATTATCGTAAAGACATAAAGAAAATTGTAATTCCAGTAATCTTTAGTTTTCATGCACTTTGTGTTTGTTTGTTCCTTTGTTATACAAGGATGGCCAAACGTAGAGGTAAAACAAACTGTAAAGTTTTTGTGTTATAAATTTAGAAGCATTTTGTAAGCTATAGTTGACTTATATCCCTACTGATATTAGGAGTGAAAAGAAAAGAGGTAATTTTACTTGGTGACAGAAGTGCAATTCTTAAACATACTAGTTAATAAAAATACTGCTCCTTAAACATAATCAATATATATTCCACGCCTTCATATCACGGGTCATGTCCTCCGTAAGTTGTAATTGCTCCATATCATGCCTAATCACCTCCCTCCAATATTTATTCGGTCTACCTATGATATTATACACTTAAAATGCAAAAATTCAAAATTGCCAAAAGATACAACGAATAGATTACCCACATTATCTGATAATATACACCTAAAAATGCACAAATTCACGACTAAAAAATAAGATTCAGCGTTCAGAATTGCAGAAAAATTAAAATACCTAATAATCTTGCCGACATGTTCAGGCGGCATATCTTCCTTCTGCGTTTCAACGAATCCGAACTTCCGTTTATCACTATACCGATTAGAGTTAAGCTGCATCCATTTCCTCGCTTTCTCTTCAAGCTGAGCCTCAGTAGGCAAAACAGTATACGACAGCGGCGGTAGAGGTGGTCCAGAACCGCTAGCTCCTCCAACACTTGTACCCGGAGGCATCATAGACGGCGGTCCTGAACTAGTACCAGGTGACGGATGCATCATAGACTGCGGCGGAGGTCCCGGAGGTGGCCGCATCATTGACGACGGCGGCGGTTGTGGGCCTTCTCCGCTAGTACCCGGTGGTGCTATGTTACTATTGTTCCACATATCTTGTCCGTTTCCCCTCCACATAGCTTCGTTAGAAGACGAAATCTCAAACTACATAGAACAAATACTCGGAAAGTGCAAAACCCTAGCTACATAAAGCAAATCGATTCACAGGGAGACGGAGAGGGTTGATATGGTAGAGGTGAAGTAGAAAAATGTTATAGGGCTACTTTGGAGGTTTATAACGAAGAGGGTAACACCGACTAACCCAATACATGTAAGAAAATATAGATCTAACAACATACCGAACTCAGATATAAATTCTATAGCAGAAAATGAAAGAGTATGACGAAGTATGAGCCTTCATTGTCCCAATTGCACTTTTGCACGATGAAAAACGGGAGTTGAACAAAGAATTGTGGATAAGGAAAATGTGCCTTTGGAGAAGGAAAAGGGAGGGAAGAGGGAATTTTTCCGATGGTATACACTTTTATTTTTTACGACATGTTAATGCTTTTTCTTATTTTTCTCTTTTATTTTAATATTTAAATAAATAATTTTTTTAAAATAGAATTAACTTATCTATAATTTATATCTATAATATATTAAAAGTGTGAAGTATCTTTAGAAATATTGTCTGAACGTTTTGATTTTCATTAAAAGTCTTTACTTTAGATAAAATCATCTTTTTTCATTATTTTTTTTAATATTTAAGAGTTAAAAATTAATTAAATATATTTATGGCAAAACCTTTTTTTAATAGAAGTCATTAGAATTTCACTATTTTTTCTAATTTAAAAGTTAAAAATTAATTAAATATATTTATGGTAAAACACTTCCTTACTAGAAGTCATCAAAATTAACGACAACTAATATTTTTTTCATTAGTTTAAAATTTTCAAATCAACTAAAATTGATTTTTAGAAGATTTGAAAAATATAGAAATAAATATAAAATCATTAGAATAAGAAAAAATTAAGAAGTAACAGACTTTTAAAAGTTTAAGTACATAATAAGAATGTAATCAATGATTTTGTAAAAATCTAACTTTAAAAACAGGAAAGATTCTAAGTATAAATAAAAAGAAAAATAATCATAATAAAAATATGTATCAAATTAATGTGTCTCTCTTAGCATATGGCAACAAGGAAAAGAGCTACTACTATATGACAAACACAAAAGTGATGTTCCATCGACCACTTGAAACTTTTGGTAGTAAAATATATATATAAATATATATATATATATATATTTACATTATTGTATTAAAGTGTGAAAGATTTTTGAAAAGTGATTTGAACTTTATCGCAATATACAAAACCATTTTATTTTAAATAATCAAATGTCACATGTGTGAGGCATGTATGGTTAGACTAGTTAATAAAAATACTGCTTCTTAAACATAATCAATATATATTCTCTAAAAATATGAAAACCAATGAAAAAAGTATCCAAACAAATAATAAAGTAAAATAAAGGACAAACTAACAAAACTTGTTACAATAATTTGATATTTAAGTTGCAAAATATCATAAATTAGATAGAATTACAAAATTTTAAAATTATTAATTATTCAATCTAAAATATGATTATTAGGTCAGTAAGTCAAATTTATTCGAATGAGGTTACAAGCAATATAATTAATTCAAATAAGTTAGTTATTTATAATATAAATAAACGATAACACAATAACTAAATGTGTGATAATTAAGTATATAATTATTGAAATAACACATACACACATAAAGATTCTCTTGTTGGTTCTCCTAGATTGGATGATGAATATTGTTGAGGAGCATAGATGAACACTTTTATTTTCATAGACTGATAATAAAATTGTGAGTACTTCAGTGAAAAATTAGATAGTACGATTGTGGAAAAGTGGGGACTTTATAGGATATTTAAAAATAAATTCTTTTTGAAACTCCACTTATTCTTTTTTGTGCGTGGATATTTTTTAGATTTTGTTTTAATAAATTATTCTTTTTGTGAGATGTATTCATTAATTTATTTAGTTTATTATTTTATCCTGTAGTAACTGCTGAGTTGCAAATTTCTGTGTAATAATTTATTCTTTCTATATTGTAGTGTATATCTAATTCTAGATTTTCTATGTCATTTATTATCTGGTGTTGTTCTTCTCGTAGTGAGTTTTTTAAATTATATAAACTATCACATGTGCTTTTTTCTAAATTTTCAAAGGTTTTTTCTATCCATATTAACTTTTCTTTTAGTTCTTCCATTATTTTTCCAATTCGGTTTTTATAATTAATTTCGTTATTTAGATTATCTTGGTTTTCTCTAGTTTTTCTAATATATTCTAACATCCACAATCTTGATCTGAATAATATCCTTCTGGGTAAATGTCTTCGTATATTTGTTCTAAGGCATTTATCATTTCAATTTCGTAGTTTATTACTTCTTCTAATGTCATTTTCTTAATATCTATTATTTCTATATCTTTAAGTATATATAAGATTAAAACTTTAAGGTAGTCTAAACGACCTATTTTTTAAAATTGATATTTTATAGTTGTTTGTTTTAGCCTTATTAGTTTTTGCATACTTTTATTAAGAGATTTTATGTATTTTTTATTTTCCATGTATCTAACTATATTTATTTTTATCTGTTTTTCTAGTAATTGTATATTTCGCATATCTTTTTCTAAATATTCTACGTAACTTAGCATAATAAGCATTTATAAGAGTAGTTAGGTATATGTGGTATATAATTTACTCTATCCATATATTCTCCAAATGTTTTTTCTAATATAATTTTTCTTATATCTACAACATTTATATCTCTAAGTGCATACAAAATAAGTATCTTAAATTTATCTACCATGACATCAGATAAATTGTTATTCATTATCATAAAATTGTTTTTTTCAAAATATTCCCTTCAACCATGTACATAATAAAATATAGTCATCTCAGATTACTATATACTAGATTATTCTTAAATAACATGTTCTTCGGTCACTATTAGCATGGTAATTCGGATACTTTTTCCCTTAAACAGCGCCTCGACTCTGGTTACTCCCCGCCACGGCTTCTTGCCTCATTGGTTTCACCTTTAGGATGGCATAGTCCTTAGGGATTTTTCTCCGTTTCCACTTTGCTAATAAACTTCTTAACATATTATTTTTCGAATAATTCTACTATAAAATAACTAATATGAATTTATTTTATCATATCATGATTGTTGGGAATTATGAATTTAGCTATTCATAATTATAAATAGATATACCTGTTCCGGTAGCTTTGATATTTCTGAGGTTTGTTGCTCCATAGCTTTTTCCATTGCAGTGTATATATTTAATTAACTGGGCTAAATATTTTTGAACGGAATGGAGAGAGTTTTTTGGCTAATGTGAGAAGGCTTGACTTTTGCAATGCCTTCTGAGCTCTTATTTATAGAAAGAATACGTCTTTACATTGTTTTACAGCTGTCCGCTAAGAAACAAAAAACTATTAAAGAAAAGACTAAACTATTAAAGACTTAAAAAGTCTTTCATTCTAAAACCTACCAAAACTTATCCTAAAAAATTTCAAACTTTACATAAATGCTACATAAATGCTAACTACTTTTACTATTTTTTCTTTTACGTAAAAAACCTTCTAAAGACTATGACTTTTACAAATTTGTACAATATATTAAATATCTTGTCTTCCGTTTATTTTGTCGTATCTGTTGTATCTCCATTATTGCTCTGGTCTTATCTTTTCAGCTGTCGTCCTTATCTTCTTTTATTCTAACTGAACTGCTGGGACGTCATTATCTCCTCCATTACATTTTGAACATTTGTGGTCTGGATATTTGTGTCCAATAGTCTTGCAATATCTGGTCAATAATTCCTCTGAAATAAATTTTTCTCTGATAGCTCTGGCGATAGGTTCCGTTTCTGGTTTAAGCAACGTGATAATCCATTGCCTAATAGTTTCCATATCTGTTTCTCGTAACTCTTTTGAATTTGAATATATTAATACATGATTTCTTGAATAGTAACTCCATATAGGATTTTGGTTGCAGTATGTGTTTGCTAGCTCTTGTAAAATTGTAGATAGTCCGATAATTCTTTTGTTCGCATAAAATTTTGGTATCTCGATTCTGGGTATCTCTGGCTGTGAACTTATATCTTGTGGTATAATCATATCTCGTGTCATTCCTATCTTTACAACTTGTATGGGTTTTTTAACTTCATCAAATAATATCTCTGTTGGTGCCGTGTAAATTTTTATAAAAAATAAAGTACCTTTGGTTATTCTTTTAAAAGTGAGAAATGCTTCATATATCTCTGGTATAGTGGATATCTCAGTTTCGTCCGTGGTATATACGGTACTAAGTAATCCATATTCGTAGCAAGTTTTAACTAAGCTTGGTTTGGTTTTAGGTAAAGCAATTAGCTTATTGTATCCGGTCAATTTCTGGGTTATATAGTTTGTATCTGGTTCTTGGATATTTGTAGCTTTGGGTTGTTATTTAAAAAGGTTTGTACATTGTAGATATTTTCTATATATGTGCGGGCTGTGTAGTTGTATGTCTTTTTGTCTTAGTTTAGACTATCTCGATATGTGGTAACTTGTGGGGGTATAAACATGGGGTCTTTTGATGTATTTGGTGTATATGATTTGTCAAATAGCTTGTTTAGGTTCATATTTTTTCTAACTCCTTTGCTTGTACCTGCAGAAGTAGATTGATAAACGTTATGGGTTTTATGGAGTATCCCAACATCTCCTTCTAGCTCTGAAATTTTATTGTCTTCCGATCGACATAGCTCTGCGCATTGCTGAGTTAGCTGATTCATAGCTATAGACTTCAGTTTATCTTCACTAGTCTTTAGCTTTAGCGTTTCTATCTCAGTACCCATCTTTACTATCTCAGTACCCATACTGTCCACTTTCAATGAAAGCGTAGTCAGGGCGTTGAGTATCTTTTCATGTATATTTTCTTCTATCATTTCAGTTTGTGTAGCTTTGTCTTGATATGTAATCTGCAATAACATTTTTGTTAGTACTGATTACTTCTATTATAAATGTAAAATTTAATATGTTTAAAACTAGTCTCCGAATCTTTTTTGTTGTAACTGAATTTTGTATTTTCTTTGTTAGCCACCAGCGTACCTGTGTATTATCTGTTCGCACAATAAATTTGTTATATACAATATATGGCTCAAATGCTAACAAACATTTATATAATGAACATAATTCTTTCCTATTTATTTTCCATTTTATTTCTGTCTCGTTGAACGTACCTGAGTAGTATCTACAATGGTGTTCTATTTTTTCTGCTTCATACCTATATTTAAGTACTCCTCCGTAACTATATTCACTGGCATCTGCTTCTACTATGTATGTAAATTTTCTATTTTCATCCGGAAATTGTAATTTTGATAATTCCTTGCAAAGTAATTTTATTTTTTGAACCTGTTTTTTTTTTATCTTCTTCATTATAATTATATTCTATATCCTTTTTTAATTTTTTCTGTAGTGGTTTTAAGCTTTCTGCTAATTTTGGAATATATTCTCTTACTTGGTTTACTAATCCTAAAAATGATTGTAATTTCTTTTTTGTATTTAATTCTTCTTTCGAGTTTATTATTTTTTGTACTATATGTTGTTGCATTTTTACTCCACTTTATCTATTTGTATTCCTAAAAATTTTATCTGATTTTTCATAATTTCGGCTTTCTTTTCACTTAGACTTATTCCTGAATTTTCTATTATATCTGTAAATTGTTCTAATAATTTTATATGTTCTTCTTTAGTTTTTGTATATAATAATATATCATCTATGTATACTATGCAATTAGGCAATTGTTTAAAATAATTATCCATAAAATGTTGATATCTACCTGGTGCATTTTTATATCCAAAGGGTAGTACATTCCACTCATAAAATCCTTGTGGTACCGTAAATGCAGTTAATTCTTTAGATTCTTCTTCTAACTTTAGATGATAAAATCCTGATTTACAATCAAATTTACTAAAATAATTATATCCTTGGATTTGTCTTATTTTTAATATCTTATTTGGTATTGGATAATTATATGTTATAGTTTTTGCATTTAGATTTCTATAATCAATAACCATTCTACTTTTTCCTCTTTTTTGTTCACTATGTTTATTTACTATAAATGCTGGACTATTATGTTTACTATTACTTTTTTGTATATATTGTTTTTCTAATAATTCATCTATATGCTTTTTAAATTCTTTTAAATCGTCAAAATTATATGTTAATGGTTTTTGGGTTATTATACTATTTTTATCTATTAATTCATTTTTTATGGTAGTTTTATGTTTTTTCCATCCTTTTAATGGATCTTCACTATATAATTGTTCTAATTTTTTCTTAACTATTTCTATTTTACTTATTGAAAATATAGTTATTTCCGTTTTATTTATCGAAAATACTACTAATTCTATTGTATCTTCAGTGTTTTTTGTATTTTCTAACTTTTGTGTAATTTTTTCACTTCCTTTTATCCAATCAGTTTTCTTTCTTATTTTATTATTAACTCTTTTTGCTCTTACTTTTTGTTTACATGGTGTTGTAAACCATCAATCATTTTTAGTTATTACATGTGGGTATAGTTTATCTAAAAATGGCATTCCTAAAAGTATATCTTTTGATGTTAGTTCATAATTATAAATTTCTTCTATTGTTAGTATCTTATCCCACATTTGTGCTTTTACATTCCTAGCTTTATAAGTAATTAAGCTTCCTTCATTATTAAATCCTTTAACTACTATTGGTATTTTTAATTTATCCCATTTACTTTCTGGTAAACAATTATATTTACATAAGTTAGCTTCTGCTCCTGTATCTATAATAGGCGTATAATATCTACTATAATATCCTTCCACTATTATCTTCATTAATACGTATATTTTCATTTTATGTTAAGGCTCTTTTTAAGAATAATCTTTCCCTATTATATGTTATGGCTAATTGTGTATGTTCTATATTATATGGTTTTACTTGTTCTAACCATTTTATTCCTAATATTATATCTGCTTTTTGCATTTCTTCTTTTACTTCAAATTCTATTTTTATTTTTCTAATTCCTCCTATTATTATTTTTTTTTCTGCTATATCTTTATTATTTATTAAACTTCTCGGTAGATCTGGGCATATGTCATTATCAGTTTTTATTTCTTCATTTTTTACTAGACATTTTGCTATATAATTTTCTTCTTGTCCTGTGTTTAATAGTATTAAATATTCTTTTTCATTCATTTTTTCTGTTATGTAATATTGATTTAGGTTACTTATTGAATTTGTTTCATAACTCGTTCTTTTTGATGAGCTCGATAACTCTGGTTTTTCATTAGCTATTCTGTTTGTTGTACTTATTCTATCATTTACTATTTCTAAGTTTTCTTCTATATTTATGTCTCTATAGCTATAATCATTATAATCTATTGTTTTTACAATTTGTTCGAATGGGCTATCTATTTGTATCTTGTTAATCTTATTTTTTCCTGTTATTTTATGTTTTGTTGTTAATACATATAAATTTTTACATCTTGCTGTAAATATTTTACTTCCTGGGTTAATTCTATTCCCGATATCTTCCAATATAATACTAATGATTTATCTATATTTCTATCTGTTATTGCTACTGAATAATTTGCACTTATTATAAATTTAAATTTTTGGTATATTAAATTTCCTTTTACGACAGTTATTATGCTTTTTTCTATAGGTTTTATAATTCTATCATCTGCTAAATACAATTCTATCGGTGTATCTATTCCTTCTCTAAAACATGCTTTTATTAATATTTCTGTACCTCCAAGGTGTACATATTTTATTGGATCTCCTTTACTTTTTATATCATTTATTTCTTTATTTATTATTCTTTTTGTTACTAGTGGTATACTAGCTTTTCCTTTTGCATATCTGTAGTCTATTACATGTTCTTTTTGACATACTACATAATATTCATCTTTTTTCCTAGTAAAAATATTTTTTATTGTTGGTATTTTAAATATTTTTTCTACACTTAGATCTAACTCTTTTCCTTTTATTTCATCAAATATATTACTGTTAAATATTATTTTTTGTTCTGTTCCTTCGTCATTTAAATATTCTTCCTTTGTTATTATTTTTATATCTTCTTCAGTCATTTGATTCATCTATTTCACTATCTATTTCAGTATCTGTTTCTTTTTCTGAAATTTCATATATACTATCTTCACTTTCTAATTCATAATCTATATAATCTATTTGCATATATTTTGTATTTTCTATTTTTATTTCGGATATTTGTTTATTTTTTGGATTTTTGGGTAATTTATAATCTCTAGCTAAATGTCCTAACTTTCCACAATTATAACATGTACATTCTATTATAGATTTTTTCCTTCTATATGGTCTTTTATTTTTATAATTTTTTACATAATATCTTTTTCTTGGTTTCTTATATTTATATTTTGATTTTTTATATTTCTTATATTTCTTATGTCTTTTTCTTTTCTTATAATATCTTTCTTCGCAGCCGAATTGAGGTGCTATTTTATTTTTGCAGCATGCTAAATTTCTTATTAATGTTTTTTCCATTTTTAATTTTTCTCTATATTTTTCACATAATTTTCTATACCATTTTTGTAAAAATTTTATTCTAGCTCCTAACGTATCTACTATTTTTGCTTCTTCCCAACTTTTTATTATTTTTGAACTAAATGGTTCGGGTAATTTATTAAAATATAATTTTCTTATTTCTTTACTTTCTTCTATACTATATGCTCCTTTATAATAATATTCTCTAAATGCGCAAGTATATTCGTCTATATAACACATATTACATATTGTTAATTTTATCATTAAATTCCTGTTTGTATCTTTTTCTTCATCTTGTTCTTCTTCTAATGTTGTCATACTACCAAATTCATCTTTTATAGCTGTTTCATATTTTTTTTAATAATTCTATAGGTGTTAATTTAGTTGTTGCTGATGATGTTCCTTCCATAGGTTTATTAGCTCTTAATACTTTTTTACTATTTTCAGTTAAATTTGTAAACCATAGTTTTACTGATCCTATTAATGTTTTTTCTATATATTCTGGTGCATTTTTTATGTTTATATTATTATCTAATAATTGTTTTGTCATATATCCTATCCATAATTGTATTGTTTTTTCTGTATCTATTACACAGTCTAGATCTAAAAAGTTATAATTTTTATTAACTATTTGTTTTGGAGTCCATTTGTCATATTTATTATATTTTTTAAATTTATTTTTATAATATATAGGTTTTCTTATTTCTGTTATTTTAGGTATTATATTTTCATCTTCTTTTTTGTCAAGAGTATTTATTTCTGTGTTATTATCTTCCAAATTTTCTTCATTAATTATTTCTTGTTTTTCATTAAGTTCTAAATTTTTTATATTTGTTAATATTTCCGTATATGTTTCACTATCTTCTGAGTCATAATTATCTGACTCTTCAACCTCTATATTATTTATTTCTAATTTCTCCTTAAATTGGTTTAATTCGTTTAGTAATTTTTGTTCTTTATCTTTTTCTTTTTGTCTTTGTTCGTACAGATCTTTTAACATTTGTAGTTCTTTTTCTAATTCAGCAATTCTACTATTTTTAGTTTCTTCTATTTTTCGTATTTCTTCAGTAGTTTGTTGTTTAATTTTTTCTATTTCCTTTTTTCTATCGATTTCTTCATTTTCTTTTTCTATTCTTCCCATTGCTGTTAATTTATCTTCTAATTTTAATTCTTCTTTTTCTAACATTAAATATAAATGTTCTCCTATTTTCTTATATCTTCTTCCTAGATTAGAAAATACTATTTTTATTTTTGATCCTTCGTGATTTTCATATATTTTTTCATCTATTATAAATTCTTCTTTATTCATTTTATTGTGAATAGTTCATGTTGGTATATATATTCTAAACTATCTATTTGTGATTCTAATTTTGATATTTCATCTTTTTGTATATTTATTGGATTTTTACTAACTCCGGCAAATATATTATAATGTAACCTTTCTTTTCTTATTTTTAATTCTTTACGTTTTTCAGAGATAAATTGTTTTAATTCTTTGTATTTTTGCTCTTTATTCATTTAAATTATATTTATAATATCTTGGCGGATATCTAAATCTAATTTTATCATAATTAGGTGGTATGTATCTCATTCTTCTAGATTTTAAATGGATTATTAATTTTGCTTCAATACTAGATATTAATGTAACTAGATAGGCTAATCTTTGTGGATTTTCTTTTGTTTTATTTAGACTTATATATTCTGAATAATTACTAACTAAAGATTCTTTAATCTTTCTAAAAGCTTTTCTATTTTTAAATGATCTTCTCATAATTAATTTAATAAATATTTAATTGCAACATTACATCTAACTCTAACATATGTCTCACTTCTGTACTTTTTAAATTACTGGGCTCTGTTACCATTTGTAGGGGGGTGCGGATAACTAGGGATAATAAATAGATTCATTGTCAGGGCGTTGAGTATCTTTTCATGTATATTTTCTTCTATCATTTTAGTTTGTGTAGCTTTGTCTTGATATGTAATCTGCAATAACATTTTTGTTAGTACTGATTACTTCTATTATAAATGTAAAATTTAATATGTTTAAAACTAGTCTCCGAATCTTTAATCGTACATGACTAAATAGACTGTGAGAGTTCATGACATTATCTAATAAAGAAAACTTACTTGGGATCTCAGAACATGGTTGTTATCTAAGTTAATTGCCCCCTCCCCCTCCCCCCTCCACCAGTCCCCTTTTAGATAGATAGTTTTAAATAGTTACTGAGTATGTTGTTGTTATTGTTGAAAGATTTAATTGTTCGTAGTTTAATTGATATTAACCAATTCAATGTTTCACTCTGGTCATTTGCATCAAGTTTTCAGACATATTAGATCTGTTTAAAAGTGTACCTAGAAGGTTAGGTAAATCAAACAATGTCCATATTGACATAAAAATACTCAAATCAAAGAGTAAGACTCGAGCTCCAAGGTTAAAATCGAAAATTCATTGTAAAGATGAGTTACTTATCCATCAATTGGATCAAGCAGATCATCTGATAAAAATAATGATGGAGATAAAGTAAGTGTCAATTAGTATTCATTAATAGGATCCAAACTATGTTTTTTTTTGCTGTTGAAACTCTAACTTGAATCTCGATGTAATTTTTGGGCTACCTATGTTTCAGATATTGAATATTTTACTCATTTAGTCCTTTCAAGTGTTAAAAAATTATTATGAATCACGATTGATTTCAAAAAGGTGCAAAATAGGATCTAAAATTTGGTATCACAAAATTGTTAATTGCTTATAGTGAAACTGCCAAATTAGTATCTTATAAAATTATAATAAATTATATCAAAGAAAAAATTACGTGAAATAGAAAATAAGTCATAGTTACAAGCCGTAGATAATCTTTAAAATAATTACCACTTGCAATTAAGATTTGAATTAAGTAGCTAAATATACATTTATGTTGTACTTGTACATTTGTATATCTCGAGGCTCATATATCAATATCATATTTTTTATTTTTGGGTGAGGGGGGAGGGGGGGGGGATAGTGGGGGGTGTAGCAAAGGGCTTTCTCTAGTTTCGGGGCTTATATACAAATCTCTAAAAATTTATATTTGCATACGAAGTAAATTTTGGGGATCATTCAAATCTCTAAGTGAATTTGTATTTGTATATACGTAATGCATTCTCTAATTTGTATATTTAGCTAGTACAGTATAGCTATGTCCTTGTAGTTAGGAAAACTTTAGCTATGTCGCATCATTTTTTGACTAAATATTAGCTATGTCTGATTTTTTTTCTATATAAAATGTGCATTTATGGCGATTTGAAATTATATAAGACATTCTCAAGCGTACACATTTTATTGTGAGTTTTCTTAAAATGTCTATTAGTACTAATAGCGAAAGGAATTGTAGTGGTATTGAAACACGTCATTTAAGCTCATTATGATGATTATAAATGACTTGTTTACTTAAAACAAATCATGGAGATCGTTTCGTTATAGTGCAACTATAAAAACCTGCACAAGAAAATTGCCACAAATGAAATAATTTTGAGGAGGTTGAAGCACACGCCACAAATTGAATATATAGTGGGGGGCTTTTACAACCCACACAATTAAACTGCCACAGAAAAAATTATTTTGCGGGGATTGACACAAATACCACAAATTGAATGGATAGTGGGGGTTTCTTATGATCCCTATAAATAAACCGCCATAATTTAATAGTTTTTTTGTAGTGTTGAAATGTGAACTTTTCATTTTGAATTTAGTTTAGGTTGGTAACTTGAAAAAGTTTAGGTACTTGAATTATGGATTAGTGACTTTTGTTTTGAATTTAGGTACTTGAAATGTGAACTTGCATTTTGATTTTAGTAAAGTGTGGTTACTTGATAAGTGAATTAGTTACTTCGAAATGTTTAAGTGTAGGTACTTGAAACCTGAACTTTTCATTTTGAATTAAGTTTAGTTTGGTAACTTGTGAAGTGAATTAGCGACTTGAAAATGTTAAGGTGTAAGTATTTGAAATGTGAACTTTTATGACTTGAACTAATTACTTGAATGTGATTGATTATGTAGATGGAACCTGATTATAGCTGGATATATCAATGAAATATTCATAATAGAATGGGTGAGACTGAGAATGAAGATGCGGATGGTGAGTTGTAGTTTTTAGTCTTTTATATGTTTTATAGTTTGGATTTGGAACCTCTGATAAATTTTGTAAATAATTTCATTTTTAATATTTGTATTCTTATGGTGTTTGATTGATTGTATATTAAATGATTGGTGCGCTGTATTGTAAATAATTTGATTTGATTTTTAATGTTTGTAAATGATCGGTGGAATCTATTGTAAATAATTTGATTTTTAATATTTGTATTTTAAAAATTTTTAATATATTTTTTTTAATTATCAAAAAAAACCGACCATATGTGGTCAGTTTTTCTGAAAAAATTTACAAAAAAACGACCACAAGTGGTCGGTTTTTTTTCCCTAAAATTATTTTTTTAATTTTAATTAAATAATAATAAATTTTAAAAATATATATATTTTTTGAAAAAACCGACCACTTCTAGTCGGTTTTTAAAAAACCACCACTACTTTTCCGACCACAAATATTGATCGATTTTGTGGTCGAATTTGAAAAAATCAGCCACTTGTGATCGATTTTTCTTTTTTTTTTTTAGTAGTGTATTTCATCTCATTGATGATGTAAAATTCTGCTCTCTCTTTGTTCACAAAATATTTTCTTTCGTAGACCATTTTCATTCAGTACCGAAACCACTACTATTTGATGAATTTTCAAGACATTTTTTTTAATAAGTTGCTCACCTGTGAGTAAGTTTCAAATTTGGTACAAACTGCAGTATAAAGATATATAATATAATGACATAGAAAATGATAAAGGGAAATCAATATTCAGAATTGTGCCAAAATCATTATAAGGGTTTCAATAAACTGGGCAATTTAATGTCACGATCCGAGCCGGAGCCTTAGCCGTAATGAGCATCCCGAACCATGAAGGCTCGGACGCTCTTCTAAATCTGGTAATCATGCACAATATTCATATAATATAAGAAAATTTGCGAAAACAACACATGACGAAACCATGGTCAATCTCATTACTTGAACAATTTGAAAAGGAAATTTTAAATATTCTAAACATGTGACAACCATCTGCGAAATCTCTAACATTACGATATCCATCATAAATCTGAAACATAACTGGAACAAGGCCTCCAGTAAACCATAAATAAAAATAAGAAATGAAATCTAAAAATCAGGCCTTCCGAAATAGAGAAGGCTCACCAACTGCAACTTCTGACACACACGGATCTACTGCTGGATGAGACCGCGGGACTGTGCCTCAGATCCTGAGATTTAGGGGGTCAATATATATGTACTAGTGCGCAGGACTATCCAAAAACAAAATACTGATACATAAAGTAAGTGAGAGCATTTCATGAAACAAAACACATCACTATAAACCATTTGAAAATCCATGGGCATAGTAAATAGATATTTAGGAATAGTTTTGTAAATCAACACAACATCTTTATCTTAGTTCTTAGTTAGGTGGTACACCCTACAAGTATGATATTCCGCGGGCTATATGGAATCCGCCATTGACACGGCGGGTAAGCCCCCAACCCAAGTTTACCGCAAGAGTTGGAGTTTCTGATTCTGATACGCCACAGGGCACTAGGCTAGCGTATAATCCTTCTTAGGGAAATAATAACCCGTATCGACAAAATATGGTTTTGGGTAATGAGTTATCTGAACTCGTGCCTTCTTCGAGTAACCACCTAACATCTCTTAAGCCCGTTTTTAGCCTTTTCTAAACATGCATCTTTTTAAAAATTAATTTCTGAAAAATCTGAATGAAATCTGACTTATGCGATGTTCTGAGTCTGTTATGGCATTATCTATTTTGGTATCGTCATACCAAGAATTGCAAGTCATATCTCTGAGCCATAAAATATCATATTATAGTCTCTTCATTAACATAAAGTTTGGACCACCATAATTCAAATAGTTCAAGGAAATTCATACTTCAAAACATTTGTCAAACTTTGCAAAGGTCACTCCTTTCAACATTTCAACAAACATATTGTGGTCATGGATTTTGTGACAAATCATGCAACTCTTTCGTTATATATCTTCAACATTTATCAATATATAAAGCACCCTCTCCTCAATTCAAACCAAAATCAAGTCATAAACAATAATCAAGACATTTGTATCATACTTCTCAAAATACAATTGAATAGCTTCTAATGTACGAAAATAAGAGGCTTAATAACTAGAGAGGGGTTATAATCGTTCATGCTCTCAATTCGATCCTCAAACTCATCAAATGCATATGTATATATATATAATCACGAGTGAAAGATCAATTTCAAGGGAAGGCCTCAAGACCAAAACAATAATACCATTAAAAGAGTTCATAATGCATAGTTGTAAACGTAATTTCCAAAACTCCTTTATAAATTCATGATTTCTATAACTTTAAGTCTTATTCAAGGTGTTTTAAATAAGCCCATGTAGTTTAGGAAAACCCCATGTACCTTAGATTACTTAGTTTAAAGAGTAGAACTCGAATCTTGATTTGTTCCTTGAAAATCTTGAACGTAAAGATTGATTTCTTGCTTTCTTGTTCTTGGAAGAAACCCTAGTTTGATCTTGATTTTGAGAGTGAAGAGGGAGTTTTGATGTTGTATAACTGATGAGGATTGATTAATAAAGTTTTAGAGAGTGATTAAATCCATTGAGGAGGTTTTCTGAAGTGGAAAAGTACCAAAACACCCCTTTTAAAGTATTCCGCCTTCGGAACTTCGAATTTTGCCTTGACGGACCGTCACCTTGACCGTCGGGTCATGTCTAGTGACTGAACTCACTGTTTTAGGGGCGACGGAGGACTTGACGGTTAGTCACGGACCTGACGGACCATTGGGTCGTCCGTCGCACCCTCGGCAGATTGATACCTCTCTGTAAAACGGTCATAACCTTTTACCCAGATATCGGATTAAAGCGAAACTGGTGGAGTTAGAAATTAAGAAGACTCAAAGACCTTTCGTTTGATATATAGTAGGTCCCATAATTCATTATATACAAAAAGTTATGATCGATTGAAGTTGACCCAAGTTTAGACGTTCACCAAAACTCAATCGATAGGAAAGCTTTCAACTCGTCCTAGAGTTAAGGGACTTCTATGATCTCAATTCATGTTCAATTAGATTCACACACTACATAATTGATTAACACACCAAATTTTTATAGGATTTATTGGCTTTTGAAACTATTACGCGTAGGAATGATGGTTTACAATCTAGCCCGAAATGCGGGTTGTTACATTTACAACACTTAAAATCTTAGATTATGAGATCGTCACCCCTTTTTTAAATAATATTTTATTATAACTAGTAATTAATTTTTTTACGGAATCAATTTCCTTGGTCAAAAACTGAAAATTATATTCAACCAAATTTGATATTACAAAACTGTTAATTCATTTGAACTCTAGAACTACGCTTCTAAAGTATTACAGCTATCTATCTAGATATATAGTATTTACAATTTTCAAAACATAATAGCAATTTAACTTTACTGGTATGCAGGTGCAGTATAATCTCCTTGAAATTAAACCTCATTTGTTTTAAAACTTCATATGTGGTAAACATTAGTCTCTCTACGTCAGCTTTTAGATACTAATAATACAGTCTGTGTATACTACACCCAGACTCTACTTTATGGAATTATACTGGCTATGTTGTTACTGTTGCATGTGGTAAACATTAACAGCCAAGAGGAAGCACTGGATTTTCCTCTTGGCCAGCCCACTGTTGCAAGCCAGAAAATGAATTGGTGTCTTGATATCAGGCTTGTAACGAGGATCGATCCTTTCCACTATACGTTCACGTAAGTCGATCCTTTCCGCTATACTTTCAGGTAAGTCGGTTAGAATTTCTTTTAAATAATTTTTTATGTTATATTATATTATTTATTCTCTATAACAATATTCAATATGAAGTCAAAAAAAACAATCCAGCCAAATGTCACTTTCATAAAGAGGTTCGACCATATCTCATCATCATACTATTGAAGTAATTTATATATCTTAAAGAAACTTCATTCCCTAAATATGCATAAAAACAAAATTTTTAACATAATTATTTTCATATATTATCAACTAATAAAAATCTTAGAAAGTTACTATAATATATAGTTTCATAGTTTTTGCCAGTAACAACTAAAGAATTTCAATACTAGGAATGGTCAAACAAGTCATCAATATTAGGAATGGAATACTTATTTTTTATTGTGATGTTCAACTTGCGATTGTCAATATACATTTTGAGAGAACCAACTTTCTTGCGCACGAAAAGAACTAAAGTACCCTATAGAGAGATATTGGTCCTGATAAACCTTTGTCTAAGAGATCTTTTAATTATTCCCTTAATTTCTTAAGCTCGGGTGAAGCCATTATGTAGAGTGGAATTGAGAAAAGTTGGGTATCTGGAAGGAGATCTATTTTGAAGTCAATTTTTTGCTCGGGAGGGACTCCGAACAGATCTTCAGAAAATACTTCAGAAAATTTATTTATTACAAAAACTGACTCAAGGTTCGGGGTCTCGAACTTTGAGTCCTTAACTTGAACAAGATGATAGATGCACCCTTTGAAAAATCATTTTTCTTGCCTTAAGGTAAGAGATGAATCGGCCTATAGGCACTGAGGTACTACCCTTCCACTCTATGATTGACTTATTTTGGAATTGAAAATGAACTACTCTATTTCTACAATCAACGAAGGCATAGCAAGAGTAAAGCCAATCCATGCCAAGAAAAACATCAAAATCTATTATGTCTAACAATATAAAATCGACTGAGGTGACTTTTTAGGATACTATGATTGGGTAATTTCTGTATACCCAACTAGCTATGACTGAATTATCGACTAGAGTAGAGACCGAAAAGGGCCCTGAAAGGATTTTGCGATCGATGCCGAAGTCTATTGTTATATATGGAGTTGCAAAGGAAAGTGTGGCTCCGGGATCTAACAATGAACAAACATGAATATGAAATACTTGTAACGTACCAGTGACTACATCAAGAGAACCTTCCTAATACTTTCAAGTTTGAAGGGCATAGAACCTATTCTGATACTGTCTGCCAACTACACTAGATGAGGCACCCTGTTGGGTCAGGCGACCTATTGTAGCTGATGAAGAGGTAGCCTGATTTTATCCACCATTATCACCTCTCTTGGATGTTAGACAATCTCAAAGCTTGTGACCTATCTTTCCACAACCAAAACATCTATCCTTATGTATCAAACATTCCCCGAAATGATTTTTCCCACACTTCTTACAAGTTGGCAAGGAATGACCACCCTAGCACTCTACCTTTCTGATCCTGCTTGGAAGCACTTGAAGATGATGGTACTGGGAATAAAGCTCTCTGCTAAAATTGATAGCGATTACCACCACCCGACTTCTGTTGAGTAATCAAAGTTCCTTGCCAAAGTTGAAAATAATCATCTTTCCTTTCTTTTTCCTCAACTTTCTTCTTCTCAATCTGTTGGGCATTAACTATCAATTGGTAGATATCCATCTCCTTGACCAACATCACAGTCTTACACTCTCTGACCAGATTCTCAAAAACACCTGACACGAACTTACTCATTTGGGCTCTACAGACAGTTAGTAATCATAACTGGAGCATTGTTTGAAAGTTGAGTAAACTTAAGAGAGTACTACTTCACACTTATGTTACCCTACTTCAGATTTATAAATCCCTACACCTTGGATTCCCTTAGCCCAAGTGGAAAGAACCTATCTAGAAATAAAGTAACAAACTCCTTCCACTTTATTGATTCTGCTTTCGCACCTCTATCATCCTTTCATTGCTTGTACTAAGTGTAGGCTATTCCTTGCAACTGATAAGCAACCAAGTCAACACTTTTAGTAGGAGTTACACCCATGATCTCAGTAACTTTCTGAATACTATCAAAGAACTCTTGTGAATCCTCCTCGGACATAAACCCAATGTATATCGAAGAATTCATCCGAGTAAAGTCTCAGACTCTGGTTGTTATCGTATTCACTATTGGTTTGGTTGAAGCAGTAGCCTGCTGGTTATTCTGGATGGTCATGGACTGAGCTAATGTTGTCAAAGCAGCCCTAAATTTGACATGAGATACTTGTTTATTCAAAGGGTTTGTTGGAGCTGGTTATGGCTACTGATTTTCGTTACTCATTTCCATTACTCCTTCCATTAGTTCTCTTGGGAGGCATATTCTGTAAATGTGTAGAGCATAATTTAGAAGAGGGTTTTAGGAAAGTTCACACTCTATCGCATGATATGAACATAAATAAAGTAAAATTTTTCATAAATTGTTTTATAGCCTCTCCCTCATAAGTGTGGTGCGTTTCATACTCGTGAACAAGACTCTACTTAACATGGCTTCATACACCCTAGGAAACTTTAAACCTGATGCTCTGATATCAAGCTTGTCATGATCTGAGACTACCCCCTAGTCGTAACATGGTGCCTACAGTCGCAAGTGATCCCAAGCTAACCTATGGCTAGGCATAACACTATAAATATTGTATAAATAGAATAACACTATGCGGAAGCTAAAGTCTAAATGATATACAAACAATCTAATCAAATATCAATGATAAAATCAAAATGAGAATCTCTTAGCATAATATAAAGTTGGACCTGTACTATCTGTCTGGAAGTCTCTACTGTTGACACCTAATTTTTGCTCTCTGCAACTAAATTTAATCCTGAAATTTCTTCAATTTTTAATAAAAAGAAAAAAATTTATTTCATCCGGATAAATACGCTCTGAAATTTTTATTTAGGTTGATTTCGTATTCGCATTTGTGAGATCGCATAAATTTTTTACTTAAATCTTATCAAAATTGAACTTTTTATTTGAATTGAGCTTGAGAATTATTTCAAAAGGGCAAATCTTGATTCAAATATAATTTGTTCTTGAAAGTAATTTATTTGAAAAAATATGTATTTGATTTCTATTAAATGAAAAAGTCCAGGATTAAACAAAGTGTTAATTCGTATCGAATTTTAATTCAATTTAATCAAATTATTAAATTTGATCCTAATTGAAATTAATTGGCCATATTTGCAATGCAATGAACCAATCTAATTTTTAATTGGACCAAAATACTAATTAATTTTGGCCAAATCCTAAATTCTTAATTGGGGGTTATATTTTAAATAACCCCCGAATTCTTAACCATTCCCATCCGTCCCACTCTATTTTACCCATTCACCTGCCCAACAACAAATTAATAACTACCCAGGCCTACTCCAACGTCAACCCAGTTTCTAACCCGGCCCATTTCCCCTTTCTTCTTCAATAGCAAAAAACAACAGCTTTCAATCAACAACAACCATACGCACAACATCATCAACAATTCAACAACCAAAAACATCGATAACACCAACAATTTCCATATTGATAGCTATCAACATTAATGTTTTCACCCAACAACGACGATCTCAGCCACCCAAAGATCCGATCCAAACCCGTCACCATGCGAACAATATCTCCGACTTGATTTCAAGCCCGACCAGTTTCAACCCAACCTCAATCTGATGCTCGCGTGCATCACGCGCATCTCACACAGATTTTATGCAAAGAAAGGACGAGAAACTTCTAGAAGATTGCTTAGTTGGCTCGTCCAACGTTCAAATTCATGAATCTCGAGATAACGGTACAAGGTTGGTACATATTGGGACGATTTTGATTGGTTTGAGCAACATAGTTTTATTTACCCCATTTTCTATTGGCTTTCTTCCAAAATCTATTGAAGATAATCCAAATGGGTACCCTTGTTGATGAAACCCTAGGCCATATGAGGATTTGAATTTCAAATTTCAAAATATCCTATTTCAAAAATCCCCGATTTACCCTCAATTCACCTTTTATATAAGGACCCCTTGGGTCACTGTTTCAGGGGGAATTTTTCTCTCTTCTTCCCTTTTGGATTGGAAATTTGGGCGTTAAAAATTTTGGGTTGGGAAATTTGGGAGGAAAGACAAGAAAGAGAGAGGGGGAAGAAAGAAAAAGAAAGAAAAGTCCTAAGAAGTTCAATCTTTCAATGGAAATTCTGTTGATTTTTAGAGAATTCGTCGGCTAGAAAAGAGACTCCGAATTGACGATAATATTTTTTGGTGGTCGGAATCCTATCATCAACTCGTCGTCCCATTTTGCTGCCCAAAAACCAGTCAGTGCTCGACTTTTTCTTTGTTGCCGTGTTGTAATGTTCATAGCAGTAGAGTTTCGATTTCGATTATTGTGTTGTATGTTGTTGTTTGTTGTAGGGGTCTTAAAACGACATAGAATTGATGCATGAGGGATTGTGTCTAAAGCTTACTTTACCAGTGTCAAAATGCTTTGTTTTAATCCAACTTTGCTCGATGTTGGCAGTTTTGAACTTTTCTTGTTCCTTTTCATGAAATGGTCCAGGTGTTAGTAACCTTGTTTTTGAGAATTTTTCACTGATTCACCTTTTTTAGCTTCAGAAGAGATTTTAAATGGGTTAGAATCGAGGTTAGAATCAATTTTTTGTGAGGTAATCCATCTTTATCTTGATGATGGCCGGTTTGAATTTTTCTTTAGCTTCTTTTGAAATTGGAAAGGTGCGAGAAGTGAGATTGGAACAAGTGTTGTTAACGAACCAATTCATATGCTCGTTAAGGTTTAACGAGATTGTATGTGTTTGACTAATTTCATTGGTACACCATTTTGCATCATCCTTTATGGCAATATTGTTTGGATGAACTTTTAGCCATGAACAATTTCATCGTTTGCTTGTTTGAGGTCTGTTCATGGTTAAAGATTTGGGTACCTTCCAAGTGATTCATTGGACTTTTCTCCTTTCCAATATTTCAAGGGTACTGTCAGCAGCAACTGGTTGTGTGTTGAATACGAATAAGCACCTGAGTAAGAATTGAGAACATTTTCAGTGATTTAGTCCTAATTGAAAGAGCTTCTCGATGTCTAAATTAAATTACATAAGGAATGAATGTCGAGTCTATGTTTGGTAAAATGGGTATGTGTTCTTTATCATGTGAGGTCAGTTGCCAACCCCTTAGTAGATTGTGGTACCATTGTGAGATAGCAATAGTATTACTGTGATTGAATTGTAGTTTGTTAGATAAAAATCGTAGCTTTGTAACCTGTTTAGTTTAATTTAGTTATAATTTTTCTTTCTGCTTTGCAACTCCATGCTTCATTCTTCCTTCGAAAAGCTGTGATATTGTGATGCTTCTAGACCAATCTTCTTCTGTTCTGATGGAGTATGGTGTGTGTTATTATAGTGATTATGTGGCCTTTGACATATTTGAATTACTGTCTTCAAGTTCATTTGAGTTACTAAAGTTGACTGTTGTTTATCAATTTGTTATATTATTTCTCCATGTAGCATTTTGTATTTTGGATGTGTATTAATTTCATTTCTTTTTCTTCTTTGGCATGACAATTCATTGGAGTCCAAACGGACTCTTTGCACTCTCTAATGGGCCAACAAGGCCCATCCTTTCGAGTCAAGCCCTAAAGAAAGATAAATATCGACCCTATGGCCTATTGGATACAAGAAGCGGAAGGAAGAAGCATGGATTAAAGTCCCAAATCTGAAGCGGCTAAAAGACTTAAATGTCTCATTTATTTACTCATTTTGTTATTTATCATTGTCTCGTGTATTCATTTATTTGTCGTCTTATTTCTTTATTTTTATTCATTTGGGCCTCAAAGCCAAACTTGTAAACCAATACAGGTGGAACGAACCCGAGCCAAAGGTTCAAAAAAATAGATCAGGACGGGTGAACGAAAATGGGTTGAAAACCGAACTAGATTAGGACAGGGTCGATGGTTTGGGCTTAATAGCCTAAATTACTACTTCTCCCCTTTCCTCTTTCCCTTTTGCTTGCTTGTTTTACGTGTTTCTTGCGAACCTAGTTGAATCCCTAACTAAGTCGCTAAAAAATTGATTTTGCAAAAACTTTTTCCTAATCAACTACTTTTCAACAAATTAATCTTTTTGAAGTTAGTCAAAAGACGTTTTCAAACAGTCCGGATAACCACAAGTTAGCGGACATTTTAAGTGCCTAACACCTTCCTAAGACGTTAATAGGAACCGCTTACTCAGAATTTCTAACTTAATCGATTTTTCTGTTTTGAATCGTCTAAGTATTTTACAAATGTTTCTTAATTCCTTTTCAAAATTAAGTGGCGACTCTCTTTCAAAAGTCAAAATTTCCCA
Source organism: Capsicum baccatum var. pendulum (assembly GCA_030864225.1). Classification (NCBI taxonomy): domain Eukaryota; kingdom Viridiplantae; phylum Streptophyta; class Magnoliopsida; order Solanales; family Solanaceae; genus Capsicum; species Capsicum baccatum. The sequence continues at coordinate 262,243,622 of CM061560.1, read as the reverse complement.
AAATAGAAATGGCGACTTTGCTGGGGAACTTTAACTAGGTTCTAACAAAGTGTTTGATTTCGTCTTTTGATTAACTGTTTATGTGTTTACATGTTTTGATTCTGTAAAGTTTTACTATCGCATTTCATGGCATATTCCTGCATTATTTAAACTGTTTTGGGGTTTCGTGGATGTCCCGACCCCTATTGTTCAATTCCAATAATGTGTAGGATATACGAATGGCTTATTAGTACGTGAGTCATCTGATGGCTGTTCATATTTTCAAACTCAAGTTTTCCACTTGAGAACTAGTGTTCGAACCCACTCTAAGACACCTAGGATAGAACAAAACCAAAACCCTATTTTAGGCATAAGCCTAGGACGACCCAATACCCGAGCGGGGTATTGGGCCCATTAGAAAACCTTCCTTGATTCTATTGACCCCGAGTTAATTATAGACAAACAATATTTATGTGTTGAATAAAATGTATGCCTGTCTAATTCAATTCATTAACCTTTGGGGGTCGGGAAAAAGCTTGATTTGCTTATTTTCGTGAGAAGAATTGAAGCAAGTTAAGCAAGAAATTGTTTGATTTGGGAGGTTGCATCTAAGGCACAATTTGAACGTCAACGGATATCACCAATATAAGAAATGGACAAAGCTAAGAAGGCGAAGGCTGATAGAAGAAGCACTCAGGAATTAGTATTTTCTATCCCCTGCGTGGGAGCTTATCTTCTTTCATGTTATTTCTCCTTTTCCCTAAAGATTGTATCCCTCTTTTGTTATTGTTTGTAGGCATTTATGCCCTTTTTGTGTCTATATAAGTTGGGGGATAATGGATTGACTTTAAGGAAGAATATATTTTCTTCAAAATCGTTAGGCCTGAACCCTTGGCTCAAAAAGGGTCACCCCAGTTAGGATACGCATTATTATAATGTTTTGTGTAATATAATTGTCTTAGGTGCTTATGTGTGTTTGTTTGGATCAAAGGCAAGTTTATCCGCTATGCTCCTATGGATGAATTTGGCTATGACTCAAAAAACTCTACGTGGTTATTTCTTGTCATATATTTTGCATTACTTATCACATACGGAAACTAACACATCTGCCTTTGAGTTGTTTTACTTTACAGATAATAGAAATTACTCTGTGTTGATATAAGCTGGCAGAACATCCCTACTTCACCCGGTCAAAAGAGCATAAAATCCTATCCTCTGACCATCATTCAATAATGACTAGAAATGATGAAGAAAACACATTGACCATCAAGGATAATGTAATAGCGGAACAAAGTGAGATGATTGCGGAACTCGCAAGAAAATTAGAAATGCTTCACGAGAAAATAAATTGCACTCAAGATTTGGCTAACCTGGCCAGGCTAACCTGACCATCACTGTCAATGCTCCCGCTCCAGGAGGACATGGGACTCCACTCCAAATTCCTCCCCTCAGTACACCTATTCTCGGGAATCAGCTAAATAACATATCGTCCATCTCCACTCCTCCATTTGTCCAAAACACCAATCGGGAAAATAACCCAGATGCATACTATCCACAAAATCCATCTCTAACCCCACAAAAACTATCTCTGAATCCATTCCCAAATCCCAGAACACATTTTCAAATCAAGAAAATTCACTCCTAAATCCACAAGATTCACTCCCAAACCCACAAAATCCATCAAATCTATTCCCGAATCCACCAAATTTGTTTCCAAATCCATAGAATTCTTCTCTGATTCCACCAAACCACTCTCAAATTCCACAAAACCTTTCTAATTTTCATAAAGTTCGCCCCACCTACCAACCTGATTCCTTTCATCCACAAAATCAAGCCTTCCTTCCAAATCCTCTCTATGCCATTATATCCTGTGATATCTATAATCCCCTTCCTAATCCCAAGATGGACCATTACGAGGAGAAGGAGAAAGAGTAGAGGACCGAGCTTGAAATGAAATTGCTAGATATGAATGAAGAGATCATGAGGATCAAAGAATCTCATGGAGTGAGGGACCAAGACGGTTTAGGGTATGATGATTTATGTGTTCACCCTGGAATAGATCTACCAGAAGGGTATAAGGTCCCTAAATTTGAAGTGTTCGATGGCATCGGAAATCCAATGGCCCATCTGAGAAGGTATTGTGACCAAATGGTGGGGGTAAGGAAAAATGAGGCGTTATTGATGCGTCTGTTTAGTCGAAGTTTAAGTGTCAAAGCCTTAGAGTGGTTCATGTATCAGGAACTGACAAGATGGACAGGTTGGAAAGCATTGGCCAAGGATTTTCTTGATAGGTTCGCATTTAACATTGAGATAGTCCCTGACCAATACTCACTAGATCGGATCAAATAAAATAATAATGAGTGTTTTTGAGACTACGCCTTTCGTTGGAGAAAAGAGGCTGCTAAAATACAACCTCCTATGTTTGAGGAAGAAATGGTATTGATTTTCTCTCGCACACAGAAAGAAGAATTTTATACCAGGATGGTATCCGCGGTCCGAGCAGCTTTTGCAGATTTAGTAAAGAATGGGGAATCATTAGAGGAAGGCATCCGAACAGGAAAAATTACCAAAACCTCAACATCATCTGAATCTTCTGTATTCCCAAAGAAGAAAAGAGAGGATGTGACTGCAGTCTCTAGTAATTCTGTTGAGAGGTTAAAGAGAAAATTCAAGCCTAGGAATATTCTTTCCTCATTATCATCATCAAGTTTTCAGCCTGTATTCTACGCTCAACCCCAATGTCAAGCTCCAATTCCAAATATTTTACCCCAGTGCCAAGTTCCACAGCCACATTATCAGTCTCATACTCAAGATACTTTTCTAAATAACCAAATAAATGTCCAAACGTCTCCAAATTATCATCAAGTACCTCCTCCTGTAAATCCAAACCATTATAACCCTTCACGTCTGAACTTCGAAAAGAAACCTCCCCAAAACTTTATGTCGCTAGCTGAAAGTCATACCTAGCTCTTCGAAAGATTGATGGAAGCTAGTTATTTGCAACCAATCCAGCCAAAGATTATGAATCCAAACTCCCAGTTTTATCATCCCAATCAAAATTGTGTCTATCATTCAAGAGCAGCGGGGCACAGTACCGAGGATTGTATTAACTTGAAAAATAAGATCCAAGATTTGATCGATCAGAAGGTCATCACACTTCAGTCGCTGACACCAAATGTTAACAGTAATCCATTTCCTAACCATGGGGGACCTACAGTTAACATGATTGAAATAGAGGGTGAATGGGCGTCTAGCAAGGTCATAGTAAATTCAAAAGGACTCAAAAGAAAAGAAGAGATGGAGAAGATGGAGAAGATAGAGCAACTTGTGGCCGCCTTAAGTAAGGATTTGGCAGGAATTATTGAGCCTGTTATGGTCCTAGAAAAAACATTTAAGCATGGAATAGAGTACCAGCCAAGAAAAGAAGATGAGATCGAAGATAACTCAAAGGAGAGTCCGTCTAAAACATCGCCACTCCTGCACCAATCATTTCCCGTACATGAGATGTCAAATGATGATGGTCTTGGGGATGGGATAGAAAATCCATTTGAGGGATGCAATGTTGTACCAGAAGATTTTTCAAAGCCCAGTGGGGTAAAGAAGGTTGCACTAGGAGAGGCTTTACAAAATTTGACTTTCACTCCGCTCCTAATTCATCGCCCGTCACGGTAGATGAAAGGGCTATTAATAATAGTTTAAAGTTGGTGATGATCTGGAAGAGGCCCTGTGATCCACCCTTTTATGTCTCAAATTTTTGTTTTGTGTTTTACAACTTTCAAAAAGGCATGGGCCCACATTTGTGTGGATCATAAGCCATAATTTTTATTTATTTTTCAAAAGGCCTCTTTTTATTATCTAGCATGGTTTATTTTGGTAGCAATAATTTAAAAACCTGCCAATGTCATGACATGTCAAGGGTTAGATGAACAAGGCGAAGGAAATAATGATGAACAGAAAAGATGATGAGGAGTTGTTAGTAGTAGATATAGAGGAATGTGAAAATCAAAAGAAGCCCAACCTGGAGGAGCCCTAATCCTACCTGATATGGATGGTCAAGAGTGGACCAAACCAATCAATTCTGATGCGGTAAAGATATTGTGCTTGAAAGATGTTATAGTTGTTGTTTCTTGGTTTATTTGTAATCACCTTTATAATAGTATCAATTTCATGATGTGTAATTGCCTAGAACTCTTTCCCTTTATGTATTAACTACATTTGACCTGAATTCTCAAGAATGAGATACGTAGACGGCCTATGTCGGCTTTGGTCAACCCATTAGTTTTTTTTGTATATCCCTAGCATAGTCTTGAATTACGTTTGACCTAATTCCTGCTTCAACGGGATAAGTAGGTGCCCCAACGGCTCGGTCATATAACCCTAGGAAATGGAAACTAGGGCAGAATTTTTGAGAAGGAATCTCAAAAATTCACAAGAGAGGATCAACATCCAACAAAGAGAATAAAGATCAGGAAAGACTTTAGATCCACTCGAGATGATATTATCTCAGGCTACTTTAAACTGGGGCAGAAATTTTGAGGAGGACCTCAAAATTTCCACCAAATATTGAAATATATTTCAAATTCCCTAGCACTAGAGGTCAAGGTTGAGATTTGAGAATCACCACCTGTGATAAAGTCTGGGAAGATTGAATCTCTGTCTTTGATAAAACTTCTGGTAGAGAGCCTCGACAATACTGAATCCCTAGCGATCCTCCATCAAACGTTGAACATTGTCAGAATCAAGAGAAAGTTAGTCGTTGATCTAGCACATGGCATGACTGGTAGAGATTTTTTAAAGTCTTGCAGGAATTTTTGAAACTATTTTCCAAAAATTAAGACTACTTTAAAAAATCTATATAAATCTTTTACTTAGTGATTGCCTAGACATCTATTGGAAGAACGGAGCCGGGGTGGAGGTACCAACATGGCGGAGTACCCAAAAGATGGCGTGTAGCAAACGGAGAATCGAAGAAGGTCAACACGGAGTAGTTTCACTCAAACTGATTATTTTTCTATGGATGCAGGGATAAAAAATGAGAGTATCTTTCAATAACCCCCAAGCAAATTGGGAGTCATGCCAGAGCATATAATTCTTAAGAACAATATTTTGGGGTGGCCCAAAATAGGTTTAATACTCATTTATCGAGGACCATTTGAATTGTCCATCTCATTTCTTGATATCATGGAAGGCAAACAAAGGCATTTTTTTTCTTTCTTTAAGAACATTGTACTTAGAATCTTTCTAAAAAAAATAGTCGCTGGCAAAAGCGACTTCGTGTCTACTAAATATGTACCATGAGCGCAAGTACATTCAAGGGAGTTGACACAATAAATACAACAATCAAAGGATCACTAATAGGAGGAAGTGCAGAAAGTCATCCTCAAATTTGCCTTAAGTGCAACTGTATTTGAGTAATCCCCAAACAAGGGTTTTTGCCCATTTACTTGCAGTCGGAGGATTTGTTATCTAGTCATTTCTTTGAAAAGAAAAGATTGATAGCAGAATAAGCCATTCAAATTATGATGCTCAGTATTTGTTGTTAAACTATCATTAAGCTTGATCCTGGTCGCCAGCGAGAGCGACATTATGTCTACTAATCGTCTAGCTTGAGTACAGGTACATGTAGAAAGCAAGAAGTAGACAAATTAATTCAGGTGAAACTGATTGCATATTATTACCAAGAGGGTGCCATTGCATATCATTACCGAGAGGGCCATTGCATATCATTGCCGAGAGGGCCATTGCATATCATTACCGAGAGGGCCATTTCATATCATTGCCAAGAGGGCCATTGCATATCATTGCCAAGAGGGCCATTATATATCATTTCCAAGAAGGTCATTGCATATCATTACCGAGAGGGCCATCTCATACCATCACCCAAGAAGGCTATTCAATATCTGTTAACGTGCTAGATAGAAACGCTGGTGTCGAGGATATCATCATCATTTAATATCTATTGACAAGTGAGACAGAAACGCTGGCGTCGAGGATATCATCATCATTCAATATCTATTGATGCGCTAGATAGAAATACTGGTGTCGAGGATATCATCATCATTCAATATCTATTGACGCGTTAGACAGAAATGCTGGCATCGAGGATATCATCATCATTCAATATTTGTTGACGCGCTAGACAGAAACGTTGGCGTAGAGAATATCATCAGCATTTAATATCTGGTGACACACGAGACATAAATGCTAGCATCGAGGATATCTCATCTTTTTATAAATCAACATCTGAATGCATTAAGAGCACACAATTTGAAGGGACGCCTTCAAGTCGGTGTCTAAAGACGGATGATATATGAGATTTCCTAGAAATTGATAATTTGAGGGTCATCTATAAGTCATATTATTTGAAATAGGATAGTGTGCAAGATCACCTATGAATTGATAGCATGTAGGTCATCCATAAGCCACAACAACATACTAACCGGATAGTATACAAGATCGCCCAAAAATCGATAGTCTGAAGGTTATCCATAAGTCGCAACTAAATCCTTACCAGAGAATATGCGAGATTATCAACTTGATACGTCCAAGGGTTCTCTATAAGCCACGTCATATCCAAGATCGATTATGTACAGGATTACCCAAGGACTAACAATTTGAGAGATATCCATAAGTCATATTGTATCCAAGGTTGGATGATGTGCAGGGTCACCTAAAAGCTAGCGATTGGAGGGATAACTGTAAGCCATCTCTTATCCAAGGTTGGATAATATGCAGAATTACCTAAAAACTAGCAATTCAAAGGATATCTGTAAGTCGCCTTGTATCCAACATCAAATAATGCGTAAAATCATCCAAAGATTGACAATTTAAAGAAAATGTATAAATCGATCATCAGCTATAACCGGAGAGGTTATCATTCCACATACAACAAGTGATATAGGTAACCAAAAGGGTTGCCACACCAGCACAAGATTACACGGTTGTAGGAACCGTTCTGCATAAAGTATCGCCGGTGTCCAAAAGGGCCACCCCACTTTGAAGACATATTTAATCAATAAATGTCATAATTATACAACAACCAAGAGGGTTTTTGTATTTGTTGTTGCCAGTTATTTCATACCAAACAGATACATGAAGAGATGACTCCGTTTTTCAGGTCACAACTCACATGGAGATATTGTAAAAGACTACCTACCTCTTTTGTGAATTATGTTAGCAGCAAAATGGGACATAGTCTAGAGAGGGACATCAAATTCTTTGGTTGCGAGCTAAAGGATGATCGCCACCACTATCCAACCACATCCCTGTTATAAGGCATGTGGGTATTTTGGGATGTTCTAATTCTCATCTTCAACTACGGGATATTTCTTAACTCATGCCGAGGGTAACCTTCTCTTTCTTCCAAATTCGAGTGATAGGACTCCTAGAGTTTTGGAAATTACGCCCAGGTAAATTCTTACCTATGGATGTGAAGAGCTCCACGTTCATGGTTAAGAGGTTACAAACCTCTTTTCCAAAACTCGATCAACTTTTCACTAATCGTCTAAAATAAAAGACTATCTTTTCTACCAATCGAGTCAAACAACAAGCAGTTTGATTCTCTAAAATCTTAGGGATATGTAGGCTGTGATCTATGTAGAAAACTCGACTGCATTCCAACCTCCCCCCTAATCCCTTTACTCCCCAGCTTCTCGATTTAACCAAAAACTCTGAAATAGTGATAGTTGGTGAATTTTTCTAAAAATCATGCTTGAAATCAAGCTTTATGAACTACAAATGACCTGAATTCTCATGAAACCTGAGATATGTAGGAAAACTGATACCGAGGTCCGTCCATAACTCCATGAAACTCGTGCGAAGATTAACCTCTTTCGGATTCGAATTGGTGATCAGAAAAAAATTAGGAACGTCAAACTCCCTTTGCCCTGGGTTGCTTGCATCCACCCTACCCAAAGGGAGGGGGCAGTTGTTGACACCTAATTTTTGCCCTCCGCAACTAAATTTAATCTTGGGATTTCTTCAATTTTTAATAAAAAGAAAAATATTTATTTCATCCGGATAAATGCGCTCTAAATATTTATTTGGGTTGATTTCATATTCACATATGTGAGATCGCATAAATTTTTTACTTAAATGAGTATTCTTATCAAAATTGGACTTTTTATTTGAATTGAGCTTGAGAATTATTTCAAAAGGGCAAATCTTGATTCAAATATAATTTGTTTTTGAAAGTAATTTATTTGGAAAAATATGTATTTGATTTTCATTAAATGAAAAAGTCGGGGATTAAACAAGGTGTTAATTCGTATCGAATTTTGATTCAATTTAGTCAAATTATTAAATTTGATCCTAATTGAAATTAATTGGTCATATTTGCAAAGCAATGAACCAATCTAATTTTTAATTGGATCAAAATACTAATTAATTTTGGCCAAATCCTAAATTCTTAATTGGGGGTTATATTTTAAATAACCCCCAAATTCTTAACAATTCCCATCCATCCCACTCCATTTTACCCATTCACCATCCCAACAACAAATTAATAACTACCCAGGCCTACTCCAACGTCAACCCAGTTTCTGACCCGGCCCATTTTCCCCTTTCTTCTTCAATAGCAGAAAACAATAGCTTTTAATCAACACCAACCATACGCACAACATCATGAACAATTCAACAACCAAAAACATCGATAACACCAGTAATTTCCACATTGATAGCTTTCAACATCAATGTTTTCACCCAACAATGACGATCTCAACCACCGAAAGACCCGATCCAAACCCGTCACCATGCGAACAACATCTTCGACCCGATTTCAAGCCCGACCAACTTCAACCCGACCTCAATCCAATGCTCGCATGCATCACGCTCATCCCACGCGGATTTTATGCGAAGAAAGGACGAGAAGCTTCTAGAAGATTGCTTAGTTGGCTCGTCCAATGTTCAAATCCGCGAATCTCGGGATAACGGTACAAGGTTGGTACATATTGGGACGATTTTGATTGGTTTCAGCGAGATGGTTCTATTTACCCCATTTTCTATTGGCTTTCTTCCAAAATCTGTTGAAGATAATCCAAATGGGTACCCTTGTTGATAAAACCCTAGGCCATAAGAGGATTTGAATTTCAAATCTCAAAATATCCTATTTCGAAAATCCCCAATTTACCCCCAATTCGCCTTCTATATTAGGACCCCTTGGGTCATTATTTCAGGGGGGGATTTTTCTCTCTTCTTTCCTTTTGGATTGGAAATTCGAGCGTCGAAAAATTCGTGTTAGGAAACTTGAGAGGAATGACAAGAAAGAGAGAAGAGGAAGAAAGAAAAAGAAAGAAAAGTCCTAAGAAGTTCAACCTTTCAGTGGAAATTCTGTTGATTTTTAGAGAATTCGTCGTCTAGGAAAGAGACTCCGAGTTGACGACAATATTTTTTGGTTGTCGAAATTCTATCATCAACTCGTCGTCCTATTTTGCTGCCCAAAAACCGGTCAGTGCTCAACTTTTTCTTTGTTGCCGTGTTGTAATGGTCGTAGCAGTAGAGTTTCGATTTTGATTATTGCGTTGTATGTTATTGTTTGCTGTAGGGGTCTTAAAAGTACATACAATTGATGCATGAGGGATTGTGTCTAAAACTTACTTTACCAGTGTCAAAATGCTTTGTTTTAATCCAAATTTGCTCGATGTTGGTAGTTTTGAACTTTTCTTGTTCCTTTTCATGAAATGGTCCAATTCGTAGTATCCTTGTCCTTGAAAATTTTTCACTGATTCACCTTTTTAGCTTCAGAAGAGACTTTAAATGGGTTAGAATCGAGGTTAGAATCAATTTTTTGTGAGGTAATCCATCTTTACCTTGATGTTGGCCGGTTTGAATTTTTCTTTAGCTTCTTTTGAAACTGGAAAGGTGCGAGAAGTGAGATTGGAACAAGTGTTGTTAACGAACCAATTCATATGCTTGTTAAGGTTTAACGAGATTGTATGTGTCTTGACTAATTTCATTGGTACACCATTTTGCATCATCCTTTATGGCAATATTGTTTGGATGAACTTTTAGCCATGAACAATTTCATCGTTCGCTTGTTTGAGGTCTGTTCATGGTTAAAGATTTGGGTACCTTCCAAGTGATTCATTGGACTTTTCTCCTTTCCAATATTTCAAGCAACTGGTTGGGTGTTGAATACGAATAAGCACCTGAGTAAGAATTGAGAACATTTTCAGTGATTTAGTCCTAATTGAAAGAGCTTCTCTATGTCTAAATTAAATTACATAAGGAATGAATGTTGAGTCTATGTTTGGTAAAATGGGTATGTGTTCTTTATCATGTGAGGTCAGTTGCCAACCCCTTAGTAGATTGTGGTACCATTGTGAGATAGCAATAGTATTACTGTGATTGAATTGTAGTTTGTTAGATAAAAATCGTTGCTTTGTAACCTGTTCAGTTTAATTCAGTTATAATTTTTCTTTTTGCTTTGCAACTCCATGCTTCATTCTTCCTTCGAAAAGCTGTGATATTGTGATGCTTCTAGACCAATCTTCTTCTGTTCTGATGGAGTATGGTGTGTGTTATTATATTGATTGTGTGGCCCTTGCCATATTTGAATTACTGTCTTCAAGTTCATTTGAGTTACTAAAGTTGACTGTTGTTTATCAATTTGTTATATTATTTCTCCATGTAGGATTTTGTATTTTGGATGTGTACTAATTTCATTTCTTTTTTTCTTAGGCATGACAATTCATTGGAGTCCAAACGGACTCTTTGCATTCTTTAATAGGCCAACAAGGTCCATCCTTTCGAGTCAAGCCCTAAAGAGAGATAAATATCGACCCTATGGCCTATTGGATACAAGAAGCTGAAGGAAGAACCATGGATTAAAGTCCCATATCTGAAGCGGCTAAGAGACTTAAATGTCTCATTTATTTATTCATTTAGTTATTTATCATTGTCTCGTGTATTCATTTATTTGTCGTCTTATTTCTTTATTTTTATTCATTTGGACCTCGAATCCAAACTTGTAAACTAATACAGGTGGAACGAACCCGAGCCAAAGGTTCGGAAAAATAGATCAGGACAGGTGAAAGAAAATGGGTTGAAAACCGAACTAGATTAGGACAGGGTCGACGGTTTGGACTTAAAAGCCTAAATCACTACTTCTCCCCTTTCCTCTTTCCCTTTTACTTGCTTGTTTTACGTATTTCTTGTGAATCTAGTTGAATCCCTAACTAAGTTGCTAAAAAACTGATTTTACAAAATTTTTTTCCTAATCAACTACTTTTCAGCAAATTAATCTTTTTGAAGTTAGTCAAAAGACGTTTTCAAATAGTCCGGATAACAGCAAGTTAGCGGACGTTTTAGGTGACTAACACCTTCCTAAAACGTTAATAGGAACCACTTACTCAGAATTTCTAACTTAAACGATTTTCCCGTTTTGAATTGTCTAAGTATTTTACAAAGGTTTCTTAATTCCTTTTCAAAATTAAGTGGCGACTCTCTTTCAAAAGTCAAAATTTTCGCAAAACATCTACTATGGTGAGTCGCAGGGACAAGTCCCTAGCTAACTAACTCTAACTGTTTGAATCTAAATTAGAGAAACAAATAAAATATTAATAACTAGTCCCTAAATGATAAGGACTTTCCAAAAAAAACAATTGTTGAAGTGATATTGGATTAAGTTAAGCGCAATTACGGTGCCGAATGTTCGAACCTATATTATAAGACATTATAGCGCAAAGTAAAATATACGGTTAGGACTTTGAACGTATTGAGCAGGTGAGATACGTATTATACTAGATAAAATGATCATGCTGAAAGTGACATAATGATCTGAACGTGGGACTGTAATTTCTAAACTAATGCTATGATCAAGTAATAAACATGTAATACTATAAGATGTTGAATAGACTGGATACAAGGTCAAAAGATATCTAAAACTAATCTGTGGAGGTTTCTGTAACCGACATAGACCATGTGAGCAATATGGAATCCAACTGTAACCCAAGTTGGGAGGGTATTATGTACCTTACCATGGATATGAACCATGATTGGCGTGAATTCACTCATGAGACCACTACAAGCAAGGGAGACACTCTCAAAAAATAAGGACCTATTAACCTATGGTGTCACGTAGTTTGAGACTTGGGTTATCTAAACCCTTGTCCTCTAAATGCTAAACAATAATGATATTCTAAAATTGAAAGATAAGTGCTTTATCTGAAAGCACTCTAAATCATGAAAATTGAAGAACTAAATATTCAACTGACAATGCATGATATCCTAGGCCATCTGGTGTTCATAACCTGTCATCTTTGAAGAATGCAACTAATCATGAAAATACTATAATATGAACATAGCAAAAATTTTATAACTCAAGCCTAGAGTCAAGAATTTATTAATATAATGAGATGTCATAATCATGAGTATGGAAATATGTTCAAATTTATGGGAAAACATATATTTATGGTTTAGTCAAAGCAAGAAAGTGAAACTAAAGGACTTCACACTTTTTCATGGAAACTCTAAGCGTGAACAGTGAATTAGACTTGAGGAATCAAGTTAACTTTGAGACTCAATGCGTAAAATGAAATCCATTGATCAACCACATAGTTGGAGATTAAAACCTTGGTGAAATCTTTGAATTTGAAGTTTGAGGTTGAAGAACCCTAAGTTTGCCTTGGGAGAAGAAAATCGCCTCTTTCTCTATTGTCTCGCTATGTATTGACTGAATTTTGAGTTAATGGAGAATTTGAGGCATTTTAGCCTTGTGATAGCTTAAGCAACGTATTTTGGTGTTAAAAGAGTAGAAAAGGACCAAACAACCCCTTTGAAAACGTACTAACAGGGCAAAATAGTTTCGACTGATGGTTCAGGTCACTGAACATCAATTTATTGACCAACTGTCACTTGAACTGTCACAAAATGACCAAATTTTATTCTTACTACTTAAGACTGACGGGTCATCACTGGTGTGACGGTTTGTCACCCGAGCTGTCACACTTTGGCAAACAGACATACTTTGATAAATTGAGCATGATTTTTTTACTATGATATCAGATTAAGACAAAATTAGATGTGTAGGAAAGATAATTGAAATATACATCATTTGGTGGGTCTTGATCTAAAAAATACTTCAGAATCTAGGAGTTATACTCGTTTGTAGTTGATTGTAGCGAGATACTTCATAAAAAGTCAATCGGTAAGGGAGGATTTGACTTGACTATGAGCTAGGAGTTACTTGTGGCCTCAATACATGTCTAAATCACTTCTCGTACTATCGCAACATGAAGTTTTATTTCGAAATGCACTTGAGGCATGGTTCTAATCTTGCCTTGGGTTTTCGAGGTGTTACATTAATATTCTTCAAAGAGTTTAAAACATAGAATTGACAATCATATTTTAAACAGTAACTACATAAAATAATAGAAAGAAAATATTATAGCCCAAGACATCAAGCGTTTAAAAAGTATGATCTACTTATTAAAACATTAGACTTATATAGATATTAACTTGAACTAACTCTAATCCCGAGACCACCACAATTTTCACTATTTAAAAAATGTGAATTTCTGATTGACGAAGCACCATAGAATATTTCAATAGGAAGTCCGTCAGAGGCGTTTCCAACAAGACAACTTCTGTCGAAAACTTAAAAATTCACATTTTATAGTATGTTTATCTTTAAAAAAATTATATCACCACACTCACTTTTATTTTTAGTTTTATTTTTGGGGTAATTTTTATGTATTAACATTGAATAAAGAAAACATCAACTTGATCTAAGTCAATTTCCAAGCCAATTACAATTTTTACTATGAAAAATGTGAATTTTTAACTGACAAAAATTCACATGGGAAGTTCATCAGAGAGATTTTCGACAAGTCCATAAATTCTATTGATAATTCAAGTTTTTTAGTATGCTTTATCTTTTAAAAATAATTTATCACCATACCCAGACCTTTTAAAAAAAAAAAACTTAATGTACTAATCAAGAAAAGTAGATTTTTGTTTACAGTCAACTCAATTAACAAATAGCCTTCAAAAGATATGAATTCAAAACCTAAATTTAGGTATCTTTAAAAGAAAAGGTAAAAGAAACATTCTTTATATATTTAAAACCTCTTTGAAGGCTTGATCGAAAGAAAAAATCACGATAAAAACAAAAAATAAGAATATTTTTTTTTTAATTTGATATAATAAAATAGAAAATACCATATGAGACTATTTTAAAGAAAAAAAAATACAAGAGTTTTAAAAGTCATCATATCTTGACAAAGGCCAGCACAAATACAAAACTTGATAAAAAGAAGCAGCAACAACATTAATAAATTCTAATAGTTAACTGTACAAAACCAATTCATATGGCGTAACTGCGTAAAGAAAAAAAAATCACTAAAAGATTTGATCTAATTCTAATTGAAAAATATAACAACAAAGAAAAAAAATCTTTTCTTTTGCTTTTTTGATTGATATACAACATGAGTAATAAAAGAAAGTACCATATAACTTGATTAAAGTTTTAAAACCATCAAATCCACGAAAAAGGATATTACAAATTTAAATTGATTTTACAAGATGCCACGGCCAAAAAATTATTAAATTTCGCCTATAATTCCACTTAGCAAAAAAAACACAAAACAAATACTTACAACTTTAAGGGTGTGTTTGGTATGAAGAAAAATATTTTCTGGAAAATGTTTTTCAATTTTCTCATGTTTGGTTGGCTTAAAGATTTTGAAAAATGTTTTTTAAAACTTATTTTCCTTAAATCTAAGGAAAATGACTTTCCTTCAAAAATTAAGGAAAACATTTTTCAAAACTATCTTTTAACCTTATTCTTAAGTTGAAATATTCACACAACTCTCAAAATCACTCATCTCTACTCCGACCTTCAATTCTCCACCCCCGCCCCCACCCCCTACCACCCCTATTAAAAAATATATTTTAAATTTTTTTCTTACCTCACCCCCCATCCAAAACCATACTCCCTTCCCCTTTCTAATTTTTTTTTTTAAAATCAAACTTTTTTCTTACCTCCCCTACCCGAACACCCTACCAACTTCCTCCCCCCCTCCCCCACCCCCACCCCCCTGAAAAAAAATTAAAATTTTTAAATTAGTTTTTGAAAATTTTTAATTTTTCCCTTACCCCACCCTCACTCCCCTACCCCGACTCCCACCCCCTACCACCCCCATTCAAAAAACATATTTCAAATTTTTTTTCTTACTCCATTCTTACTCCCCTACCCCTACCTCCACCCCATACTAGCCCCTCAACCCCCCCTCCCCTAAAAAACATAATTTGTTTTTTAAAAAATTAAAATTATTTTCTTAACTACCCTTACTACCTATTTTGACAACCCCACCCTCCACCTACCAACCCCCTCTTCAAAAAAAATATTAATTTTAAATTTTATTTTTTTTAAATTCAAAACTTTTTTCTTATCCCACCCTTTTTATCATAATCGTTCTCATTGTTTTTGTTAAATATATACAAATAATTTTAGAAAATATATACTTGTCCAATTTGCATAACGAACACACGAATATAAGTAAGAAACAACTTATTTTTCTAGCATATCAAACGCACCCTAAAAAATATTTTTTTGATATCAAAAAATATTTTTTTAAAATGTATTTTTACGCTTTAGCTAAATACTAAAATGTATTTTTTGAAAAGTATTTTTTATTCACAAACCAAACACTACAAAATATTTTTATTCACCAACCAAACATAGAAAAACAAGTAAAAAATCAACTTATTTTCCAGGAAAACATTTTCCTTCATACCAAACACACCCTAAAAGAATGAGCTTAATAAAATTTGATTTGCTGCAATTGATCTAAAGAAAAAGGAAGCTTTTACGATTATATAAAATAAAAAGTAATCCCTTAACATAATAAATAATAATATTGTAGAATAATAACTCAAAATCCTTAAACTTACAAATCCAATCAATGTATATCAATTATTCAAGGAATTTGTTTTTTAAAAAAAAGGTACAAAGCTTTTGAAAAAAAAATAACTTATGAAAATTTTGAAAATAGAAAATGCTACATACAAGAGAAATGAATAAATAAATAAATAAATAAATAAATAAATAAAGAGGCAAAACAATAAGAAACTTGTGAATACCAAAGAAAAAACTGTTTAAATTGCAAAAGTAAAGAAGGGACCAAGAGAAAGTGAAAAATAGGTGATGGATTTACAGTGGCAGAGAGATGAATATTAAGGGGTAAACTCTTTGAAAGATTTCTCTAACCCCAACTTGATTTTTATGTGTTAAAGTAGAATTGTAAATTATTAAAATATATTTCTTGATGTATACTTTTCTGGAAAAAAAAAATAAGAAGAAAAAGTAGGTATTTAGACATGAAAATTGATATTTAAAAAATAAATAATAGTACTTTAAGTCAAATTAAAAAAGAGTAGTACTTAGAGGTTGAAATTGTGTTCGAAAATTAAAAGAGTTTGAGGTTGTGTCAACTTCAAACTCCTTTTAAGTTTGAATACAAGTTCGACGTTCAAATATTACTCTTTTTTAAATTTGAAATACTACTACACTTTTTCTAAGTATCAATTAATTCATGTCCAAATGCCTACTTATTATTTCAAAATAAAAACATAAAATATACATTAAAATATATATTTTAATTATTTTCTAATTACCACTTTAGCACATAAAATTTAAATAGGGATTAGAGAAATCTTTCAAAGAATTTATCCCTGAATTATTCTTCTTTCTACCAGTATAATTCTACCACCTATTGTTCACTTTCCCTTTGTCCCTTCTTTGCTTTTGCAATATAAATACTTTTTCTTTTGAGGTAGAAAAAAATTCCTTTTTGTTTTGCCTTTTTTTTTATTTATATTTTTTTCTTGTATGTAACATCTATTATTTTCATGTATAAAATTATCATAAGTGTTTTTCATTTTGGTTTTCCCAAAAGTTTTGTAAGTTCTTTTTAATTTCTTTTAATGATTGATATACATTGGTTGGATTGGTAAGTTTAAGGATTTTGAGTTATTATTCCACAATATTACTGTTTACTCTCTTCCTACCAATTTATATGAGTTAGTTCGACTTATCACATTGTTTAAGTAAGAAAAATGACTTTTAAAATTTGTGATTTAAAACAAGTATAAATATTTGTGTGACTATAAATCAATTCATTGAGGGTAAAATGGGTATTTTAATCTAAATTGTTACTAAACATAGAACTGTGTCCTTTTCTTAGACTGACCAAAAAAAAAAATGAGTCATATAAATTTGGACACAGAGAATAATTTATTAGGTGATTACGTTTCATTTTATATAGCTGTAAAGACCTCATTTTCTTTCAACCAACCTCAGCAAATCAAGCTTTCTTAAGCTTGTTCTTTCCAAATCGTGAGTCTTTATCATATCTTTTCTCTTTTTTTCTAAGTAAAATTGTAGGCGGCAGTTAATAATTTTGTGATTGTTGCCTTTTTTAAAATTAATTTTTGAGTTTGTAATATTTTTTTTCTTAGATTTGATTATTAAAGCTTTAATCAAGTTCTATGATACTTTCTTTAATTACTTATGTTTGTATAAATTAAAAAAGGCGAAAAAAGATATTTATTTCCTTTGTTGTTGTATTTTTCACTTAGAGTTAAATCAAATCTTTAAAAGAAAAAAATTGTTAAAGCAATTACTTTACATTGATTGATTTTGTAGATTTAATGATTTAAATTTATTAATGTTGTTATTGATTGTTTTTGTCAATTCTTGTAGTTAAGATACTCTTTTTTAATATCCAATGATTTTAGAAACTCTTTTTTTATTGGTTTCATTAAAATAGTTTTTTATGATGTTTTCCTTTTTATTATATCAACTAAAAAAAAATATTGGTGTTTGATGCTTTTGTCGTGATTTTTCCTTTAGGTCAAACATTTAAAGGGTTTCTAAATATATAAAGAATGTTTCTTTTACTTTTAAAGACTATTTGTTAATTGAGTGGATTCCATACCAAAATTCATCTTTTCTTATCAGTATTTATACATAAAAAAAATTAAAATGGCTTATGACTGTGGTGATATAACTTTTTTTTATAAATAACCACACTAAAAAAAAATTATTAATAGAATTTATGGACTTCTTAAAAATGTCTCTAATGAATTTTCTATCAAAAAATTTCTCAGTCAGAAGTTCACATTTTTTTATCATAAAAATTATGATTGGCTTTGATATTAACAAGATCAAGTTGATGTTCTCTTTATTAACAAGATCAAGTTGATGTTCTCTTTGTCAATGTTTATGCATAAAAAAATATTATGAATGTGGTGATATAATTATTTTAAAGATTATTATACTACAAAATGTTAACTTTTAATCGTTCGACATAAATTGACTTTTCAAAAATATTCAGGGGTGCTTCATCAATTAGAAATTAACCGTTTCTTAGTAGTGAAAATTGTGGTTATCTTGAGTTTAGATTTTGGTCAAGTTAAAATATATTTATGAATCTAATGTTTCAACAAGTGGGTCACACTTGTTGAATGCCTCATGTTTTGGAGTATTATATTTTACTTATTTGATGAGTATTTATATTTTTGTCTCTTTATTTGTGTGACATGATTATGTTAGGATTTTTGCTCCGATTTTCTTATCAAATTTTAAGTTTTACTTTTTTCTTGTAAGAAAATAAAAGTAACCATAAATACTTTTACTTTTCCTGAAAGAAAAACATAAAACTTTTTCATATTTGACTAACCTCTTTTTCGGAGGAAAGATTTTGGATATCTATAAATAGAAACCCCTCTTCTCATACAATAACACAAGAGCATCCACAATGTAGTCGTTAAAAGAGTTTGGCTTAGGGGGAGATTTTCTCTCTTATTCGTTTTATGTTTTTTTAATATTAGGTTTTATATGTAGGCCAATTGGCCAAATCATATAATAATTATGTTTTTAGTATTGTTTTCTTTGTCGTCTGAATTATCACCACGCTAGTTTGCAACTAATAGCTTCCGCATGACACCCTCTCGATTTCGAGCCCAACAGATTACTATTCTAGCAGGGTCGTTAAATGCACTTTGACATAATTTTTTTATAAAATATTTTAAAAATATTTTGACTGATTTATTCTTAAGAATTGTAGTATTTTTATTGTAAAAGAAGTAAGAATTTTTACTTATTAATTTATTTAATATTTAAAATAAGAAAACTACTAGTCCAATGATAAATAGAGTCTCTGCCTTGATATTGATTCCTAAACTATTCATTTCAATTTATAACTTTTATTTTTGTTTGTAACTTTGTCAGACTTTGATTAGTAGCTTAACTATTTGTTGCATTGTTTATCTAAAGAATTAAATTAAATCTTACTAATCCTCTACTTATTTAATTTATTGTAGTGCAAAAATGGAAGCTCGAACAATCAACAACTCTCCTGAAGTTGTTGCTTTTGCTTTTGTGGATTTATACTATCGTGTTTTACAAAAGTTTACTAATCAGGCCCATCGATTTTATAAGGAAAATAGTGTCCTAAGTTGGCCCTTTCATCGAGAAATTGAGCCTATGAAATCTTCTGAAGTAAGTATTCTGATAAAAATATATTGTAACTTAAATGTTTCTCATAATTTATTTGAACTTTTGGCATATTTTACATTACTTGCTTAAGCTTCATATATGGACACTTTGTTAGCCTTTCGAATCTTATAGTCTTCTATTTATCACAGATGAATACAATAAATTGGCCTGAGGGCATATTGGATTCTCAAATTAGTTATTTTACTTGTAATATGATTGTTATAGTAGTCAATTCGTATATTAGTTGCATCTTTATTTATTTCTTACATTATACTATTTACTTCAAAAAAAAAAGTGTGTGCTTCTCTTCTAGCATTTAACATTGTGGAAAATTAATTAGACTTATGATTTTTAGAGAAAATTGTATAGCCTTTTTGTTTCTATTTTTCATTTTATCATTATCATTGATATTTGAATTGATACTAAATGGTTTTAGGCTTAACATTTTCTTATTTTTGATATCCGCAAAATCTCAGGAGATAAATGAATTTATTATTTCATCTCACTTCAAAGACAAAAAAGTGGAAGTCATAAATATTGACTCACAATCATCTACTGGAGGAGGTGTTCTTGTGTTGGTAACAGCATGCTTGATAGAGCAAGATAACTCAAGAAAAAATTTCTCTCAGACATTTTTTCTTGCTCCACAAGAAAATGGATACTATGTGTTGAACGATATTTTTCGCTTTGTTGGTGTGGTAGAATCTTCAGCACTTGTTGACGAAAAGGTTGATGAAAATGCTTTAGTTGCTCCTTTGGGTATGTCCTTTTTCTTTTTACATCTGTTTATCTAGTTATGATACATTAATATACTTAATAGTAGGGACGTATTAATTATAATCGCCACTTATGTTACCAGATTATGTAAATAATAAACTTGTCGATGTTTAGAACTTAAAACTCTATTGTTAACTATATTAAACTATTCTCTATTTGAATTACTATTGCATTTATAACCAGCTACTGAGATCAAAGTCGAAGATACTATAAAGGAAGTTTTCGATAATTCAGAGACTAAGGTGATGAAAGATGATCAAGTTGTCCAGAAGCCTTCACTTACTTCAAACGAAAAAGAAAAATTTGTTGCTGAGATGGCCCCAGTCGTTCAGAATGAGGCTCCTAAACTTAGCTATGCTTCTATCAAGGAAGTTTCTGATAATTCAGAGACTAAGGTGACGACAAATGATCAAGTTGACCAGAAGCCTTCACTTACTTCAAACGACAAAGAAAAATCTGTTGTTGAGACGGCCCCAGTCGTTCAGAATGAGGCTCCTAAACTTAGTTATGCTTCTATCAAGGAAGTTTCTGATAATTCAGAGACTAAGGTGACGACAGATGATCAAGTTGCCCAGAAGCCTTCACTTACTTCAAACGGTAAAGAAAAATCTGTTGCAGAGACGTCCCCAGTTGTTCAGAATGAGGCTGTTAAACCTAACTATGCTTCAATGGTTAGTCATACTTTTAAGGTTTGTTTGGTTCACGTGCTGGTTTTTCATAAATCATCATTGTTTTTCTGCTTGACTCAAATTCCTATAGATGAAGCAAGGTAGGTCCTCTCCATCAGCGAATACCCCATACAAAAATGTAAGGGTTGTTGCAGAGGATGGTCTCCTATCAACACCTAAAAGATCTGAAGCCAGCGGCTTAGTTCAGGCGCTAATATCTAGTCCGAGTTGTGTGTCGAAAGCTGCAACTGCTTCAACTAATGTTGCACAAGGCCAATGTAAATTTTTGTTTGCTTAATCAAATAGTTGATGGAATTCTGTACATGTTAAGCCAATTTTTATTTGTCATTTACAAGTTGTAGATAAATCAATATATATCGGAGGATTGCCAACCAACACAACAAGAAGTGATCTTTATGCTATTGTCAAAGATTTTGGACTGATTGACATTCAGGACGTTCAGCTCAAAATTTATGAGGTATATTTGTTGACATTTTGTTGGTTATTGTTAATATATCATTTGCTTAGATCTTAATTCTTGTTTAATGATTCAATGTAGGATGGATACTGTGTAGGATTTGTGCATTTTCAAGATGAAATTTCTGCTAAAAAAGCTGTCCAAGTAATAAATTCTACAAATTCTCTATAAATAGTTATGGCCTGGAGTTATTTGATCATCTTTTAATGCTTTGTTTCTTTCTTCAATGTTCAATTCTAGACGCGTTACATTACAGTGAAGGGGAGAGAAGTTTACATCAGATATAAGAGACTTAACAAAGGTATCTATATATGTATATACATGTCATTTTATTCTCTCATAATTAAAGGGCAGTCGGTGCACCAAGCTTCTCACATTCATGTGTGGTCTGAGGAGGGACACACTCTAATAGGGTGTGATGTAGCCTATCTAGATCAGGCATCCACGATTGATATTTACCATTGCTTCGAGGCCCTCCTTCTGTATTCCATCATAATCATAATGCTAATTCATTTTACTTAATTAAAGATCAATTATGTCATAATAATGATCATATTGTATTTAATTTTATTCAGGTCGTGGCGATAGGTCAATAGCTCTATCATATGAAGGTAGATTTCCTAACAGTGGTTCTGAGTCGCAAAGACGACATCAAAATTCTGATGGACACAAGGGAGAAGGTTACCAACAACAGAACTATAGGAAGAGGGGCACTAACTACAATTAGTGTTATAGCAGCCTTGTTGTAGTATGCTTAAGTTGCATCATGAATCCTTTTTGTAATTTCACATCTTCATGTTAAAGGCACATTATTGTTTGGCTCCGAGTCTCCAACATTCAACTAATTCCATAATATTATCTCACTATCACTTGTCTTCGTGTTCGATATGGTGGAAGGCAGGAAAAGTTCATGTCCAGGATTCATGTTGTCCTGATTCTACATGAATAAAAATTCATGCTGTCCTAATATCCCTTTTCAGCTTTGTCCCTGATTCTACTAAGTGTAGTCCTCAATCTTTCTCTATGCAAACCTTCTGATAATACATTTCGTATAATCTGGACAGTAAGCCTGTGCTAGCTAGAGACATTTTGTATATTTTCTCCCATGGTCATCTCCCTACCTATGATTTGAACTTGGAACATCAAGGTAAACTTTGAACCCCTTGAACCATTGAGCCAACCTATCTGTCTTTGTGTCAGGGAATTCAAAATCTATGTAGTACATTCTTAAAAGATAAAAAACTTATCTTACATTTACAGGGAAATTTTATCTGAGGGGGTTCGGCTAAACACCCTCTGGTTCGGAACAACTAGATCCGCCCCTGGTGGCAAAAGTGAATATGAGTATTCATATTGTTAGAGTGGGTAAAAAGTCCCACAATGGTTGGGGAATAAACTGTTAGTTTGCTTATATGGACTTGGGTAATCCCCACCTCATGAGCTAGCTTTTGAGGTTGAATTATGCTCAAAATCCATTCTTGACATGGTATTAGAGCCAAGTACATCCCCATTTTGGGCTCCTGGTCCACGCGCCAGCTTTTGAGGTTGAGTTATGCCAAGATCCATTCTTGACACATATAGCTTCCCTTAACTATAATGTTTCCAGATTAGCAATACTATTTCCAACAAGAACCTTTACTTGGCCCTTGTAAAATGATGTTAATTCTACAATTAATGGCATAGTTAATGTAATCCTATAAGTGGGGTCACGTGCAAGGAGTTAGAGAAAGGTGGTCTGGTTATACTTACCTTGTGAAGATAGAGAGAAAAATGATGTTATTCTATTTCTAGATTTTATTAGCTCACTGATAACGCTCAAACTACACCTCTCTAATGAGAATGTAAGCGATCATTGTCAATATATAACCCAACTAGGTTGGGGTCGAATCCTACAGGGAATATGGTGTGAACTTAAGTTGTTTGCGATTTAATCAACTGATAGTTGGATGTTTCTTGAAATAGGGTTTTGGAGATTAGCCAATAAATGTTGGTCACTTTAGTTTCAGTGTTTGTAATCAAGAGTTTATGAAAAACAAGAATTATGTTCACTATGGTTTTTAGTACTTGACAGATGCTAACAGTGATTCAAGATTCTCACAGTAGGTAGGACAACAGATTATCTTTATCGAAATTATGCCTAAATGCCTCTCGATCTACTTAAGCATTTAATTACCTAATCCTCTCGGACTTAGGGAATTTATATTTACTAAACAGACTTCACCTTAGGTTAATCAACCTTCTTACAACGTCAATTATTAAATGGAATTTTAGTGTTTCCAAGTCCCTGTCAATAATTCGCTTCTTACTATATTTGATTTCTTATCTCAAGAAAATCAAAGCAGGTGCTATCTATCGTTTGCAACCAATAGACAATATTTAAAATCTCAGAATTATCAAGGAGTCCTATTACCTTTAGAATCTTAAATACATAGCATCTTACCAAGACTTAACCCATAGATCCCATAATTCGGGTTAAAGAGATTAGCCACTCATAATGTAATAAGCGAAACAACTACATGTATTCATAATTTGAAAGATGAACTTACCACAAGATGAATAGTGACTAGTGATTCTCGGTTAGATCACAATTGAAATCCCAAAATATTGATGAAAATCTCTTCAAAGTTATTTATTTTTCAAGCCAAGAAACTAGAGAAAAAAATAACAAAATATATGTGTCCCAAAAACAGGTTCTAGAACTCTTTAGAAAACCCTAAACTATGGTTTAAATAGTACACCCTAATTATGGAAACAAAATCACAGAGTTCAGCAATTTATCGGATTAAGTGACGACATTCGTGACACCTTATTAGGAGTCTGACGACTTATCACAAATGTTGTCAGCTCCTTCTTCAGTTTTAGCACTTTCTGCTTAAGGTTGACGATGAAACCTGATGACTTATCAACTCTTTGACGACTTATCAGGAAATATCATCACAACTTTCAACTGAGGTCCATTCTCTGTCTAAGGTTGACAGTATCTCTAATAACTTATCACAGAGCTGACGACTTATTAGGAATTTCGGCATGAACTCCGATCGAAAACCAATCTCTGTCTAAGGCTGACGATGAAGCTGATAACTTATCAGAATCTGATGACTTATCAGGAATGTCGTCAGCCACACTTCTCTTCTATTTGCTTCAGATTTCAACTCTTTTGCTTCCATCCTTGTTGGTTCTCTTGCATCTTGGCTTCTACTGTAAAATTAAAGATAAAACGTTCAAAAATAACAAAAGTTTTTTAAGACTTTTCAATTATTCTCAGTTAAAAGCCTCAAATATGTTAGCATTTGCCTCCTAGTATGTCCAGTAAGGAGGCATGTTTCGTCTTATTATATACTTCAATCATTGTGGCAAAATTAGATGGGGGGCATGGCTGCCGAGTTAAGGGCGGAACTCAAATAGCCCGTGGAATTACAGAAATGTAGGGTGTACCATCGAGCTCGGAATTATACCATAGAATGATGTTTTATAAGTCATATGCATAGTTTTAAACCCTTCATATTGTGCCCATGTATTTTTCAGTACTTTATGCTAAACTGTTTTATGAAATGCTCTCACTTATGTTTTATAACTACTTGTTATTTTGGATTGTTTCACATACCAGTACTTTTTTGTAATGACCCCCCCATATTTCAGGTTCAGAGGCCCAGTTCTTTAGTCCCGCTAATCAGTAGATCATTGTCAGACATTTGGAGTTGGTGAGCCTCCCTTACTTTGGAAGACCTTTTTCCATGTGTTAATTTCATTTGATTTTAGTTCATGGTCCGATCGGGGGCCTTGTCCTGGTTTCAAACAAGAGTATTAATTTCAGTTTTAGTAGAGACTTCATAGACTGGTTATAGATGTGTGTGGATTTTCTTATGAACTTAAGTCTCGTATTGTTAAGTTGAAATAATAGAACTTCCATGTTTCCAGTTTACTTCCGCATTATTATAATAGATGAGTTATGCTTATGATTACAAGCTAAGGGGTCTCTCGGGCCTTTCGTGGTTCGGGATGCTCATTGCGGCCAGGGCCTCGGTTTGGCTCGTGACAAATTGATTATACTAAAACCTTTTCCCCTATTGTAAAGATGACAACCGTAAGGCAGTACAGGCTACTTCAGTTAAGAAAGGATGGGATATCTTTCAACTCGATGTCAAAAATGCATTCCTTCATGATGGCTTACAAGAAGAAGTGTACATGGAGGTACCTCCAGGCCTTGGGGTGGAAAGTCCAAGGTTAAAATGCAAACTCAAAAAGTCACTTTACGGACTAAAGCAAGCTAGTCGATAATGATATGACAAGCTAACCGAAGCATATTATTTCAGAGGATACACTCACTCGATGAATGATTACTCTCTTTTCCACAAAAAAACTGCAAGTTCAGCTATTTTTGTAGCAGTTTATATAGGTGATATACTTGTGACTGGGACACATAATTCCGAGATTGAAAAACTCAAACAATTCCTGCATGAAAAATTCAGGATTAACGACTTGGGTAAACTCTAGTACTTTATTAAGATGAAAGTTCTTTATAAGCAGGTTAGTTTAATTATTTCCCAAAGGAAGTTCTTGTTAGACTTGCTTAAGCATTATCATGTTTCAAGTATGTCCAGTTGTTCTTCTCCACTTGATACCACACAAAAATTACTTGCCAAGGAAGGAACACCTTTTTCATACCATACTTACAACAGATAGCTCATAGGCAAGCTCAATTTCCTTACTATAGTGTGCAACATTTGAGTCAGTTTAGGTAAGACCCTAAGGAGCCTTAACTCAAAAGCTGCACTTCATTTGCTAAGGTATCTCAAGTCTGATCCAACACTAGTCATCTTCATGTCACATGATCCAAATTATGCTATCAAAGCTTACTGTGATTCTAACTGGGTTACACGTCTAGTTTCCAGAAGATCGGTTAGTAGTTACATTGTTTTGTTGGGTAATAGTCCTGTGACTTGGAAATCCAAGAAGCAAAAAACTGTATCGTTGTCCTCAGCAGAAGTAGAGTACAGAGCCTTAATGAAAGTAACAGTAGAATTGGTCAGGCTAAGTAGACTACTTGAGGAACTTTCTGTACCATTACCATCTCCTATTAAGGTGTATTGTCATAACCTGTCAGCTCTTCATATTGCAAGGAACCCTGTGTTCCATGAGAGGACTAAACAAATTGAAGTGGATTGTTATTTTGTAAGAAATCTGCTGCAAGCTGTCTTCATTTCTCTCCACCACATCTCCTCAAATTTTCAACTAGCGGATGTACTTACTAAGGCACTCATAGGAATCAAACTATCTGTTGTATTACACAAGTTGTCTGTGTTTTCCACATCTCCAACTTGAGGGGGGTACTAAGATAATTAACTAGAATTTAGAAAGATTAGGTGATTAACTAGTTGCACTGTTGTTGCGTGTGATTAGTTAGAAGTTAGCCTAATTGGACAGCTCACTGCTAGATGTAAGGTAGTTTCTAGATATTTTGTAGTCTTCTTTTATAAATACTTATATGCTCATAATGAAAGTCGGTTAAGCAGTTTATCCAGAAACTGGTTTCTTCCGTTTTTCCTTCTTCTCTCTTTCTCTGCTCATATGAGCTAAGTTTAGGATCAACTTCCATTGTATGGAATAAAGTATTCTCTCAGCATTAACTTTGAGTCATTGAATTAAGATTGGAATTATTGTATACTGGATTCCCAGATTAGTTATTTTACTTGTAATTTCACTTCAAAAAAGTGTATGCTTCTCTTCTAGGATTTTTAACATTGGGGAAATGCTTCTCTTCTAGCATATTTAACATTGGGAAACATTAATTAGACTTATGATTTTTGGAGAAAAATTTATAGACTTTTTGTATCTATTTTTCATTTTATCATTTTCATTAACATTTGAGTTGTTACTAAAGGTTTTTTGGCTTAAGATTTTCTTATCTTTGACAAGTGGATGCTAATAGCCTTATGATATTTGTATAATTTCAGAACACAAATGATTTTATCATTTTATCTCACATCAAGGACAAAATAGTGGAAGTCATAAATATAGACTCCCGATCATCTGCCGGAGGAGGTGTTCTTGTGGTGGTAACTGCATGCTTGAATGAGCAAGATAACTCAAGAAAAAATTTCTCTCAGACTTTTGTTTCTTGCTCCACAAAAAACTGGATACTACGTGTTGAATGATATATTCCGCTTTGTTAGTGTAGTAAAATCTTCAACACTTGTTGAGGAAAATGTTGATGAAAATGTTGTTGTTGCTCCTATGGGCATTTCAATTGATTCCTTTAAACCAATGTCAAACTTTTTTTTTGTTTAACTTGTTATGACACATTAATATGACCTAAATGTATAAATATTAAACTTGTCAATATGTAGAACTTAAACTCTATGGTTAACTATATTAAACTATGCTCCAATTGAATTACTATTGCATTTATAACCAGCTACTAAGAGCAAAATCAATGATACTGTCAAGGAAGTTTCTGATAATTCAGAGACTAAGGTGACGACAGATGATCAAGTTGTCCAGAAGTCTTCACTAACCTCAAACGAGAAAGAAAAATCTGTTGTTGAGATGGCCTTAGTCGTTCAGAATGAGGCTTCTAAACTTAGGTATGATTCAATGGTTAGTCATACTTTTAAAGTTTGTTTGGTGCGCGTGTGTTTGGTTCGCGTGCTAGTTATGCATAAATCATACTCCCTCCGTTTTAAAAACAATGACCTACTTTAACTTGGCTCAAAGTTTAAGAAAATAAAGAAACTTTTGAATCTTGTGCCCTTAAATTAAAGCTGTGTCAAATGTATCAAAACGCCCTTTAATCTTGTGGTCCTAAACATGTCATGTGGAAAGTTAAAATTAAAGTAATGTCAAAAAATGAAAGGGGTCATTCTTTTTTAAACGAACTAAAAAGGAAAGTAGATCATTCTTTTTGAAACGGAGGGAGTAACTTTTTTGCTTGACTCAGACTCCTATAGATGAAACAAGGTAGGTCCTCGCCACCAACAAATACATCGTACAAAAATGTAAGGGTTGTTGCTGATGATGGTCTCCTATCAACACCTAAAAAACCTCGAGCCAGTAGCCCAGTTCAGGCGCTAACATCTAGTTTGAGTGGTGTGTTGAAAGCTGCAACTATGTCAACTAATTTTGCACAAGGCAATGTCTATGATGATTTCCGATGTAAATTTCTGTTTGCTTAATCAAATAGTTGATGAAATGTTGACCATGTTAAGCCATTCTTTGATTTGTCATTTACATGTTGTAGATAAATCAATATATATTGGAGGATTGCCAACCAACACAATAAGAAGTGATCTCTGTGTTCTTGTCAAAGAGTTTGTACCGATTAACATTCAGGACGTTCAGCTCAAAACTTCTGAGGTATATTTATTTCACATTTTGTAGGTTATTGTTAGTATCTATTATGTACTTAAATCTTATCTCTTATTTAAAGATTAAATGTAGGATGGATACTGCATTGGATTTGTGCATTTTCAAGATGAAATTTCTGCTAAAAAAGTTGTCCAAGTGATGAATTCTACAAATTCTCTGTAAATTGTTATGGGCTTTGAATTAGTTCATCATCTTTTAATGCTTTGTCTTCTTTCTTCAATGTTCAATTCTAAACGTGTTACATTACAGTGAAGGGAGAGAAATTTACTTCAGATATAAGAGACATAACAAAGGTATCTATATATGTATATACTTGTCATTTTATTCTCTCACATTCATGTGTGGTTTGAGGAAGGGCCACACTCTAATGGGGTGTGATGTAGCCTATCCTGTCTCAAGCATCCATGTTTGATCTTTACCATTTCTCTGTGGCCCTCTTTTATTCTGTCATAATCATAATGCTAATTCATTTAACTTAATTTAACGATCAATTTTGTCATGATAATGATCATATTGTATTTAATTTTCTTCAGTTCATGGAGAGAGGGAAAACTCTCCATCACACAGAGGTAGATTTCACAACAGTGGTTCTGAGTTGCGAAGCTGGCCTCAAAATTCTGATGGACACAAGGGAGAAGGTTACCAACAACAGAACTATAGGAGGAGGGGCACTAACTATAATTAGTGTTATAGTAGCCTTATTTGCATCGTGAATCCTTTTTTGTGATTTCACATCTTCATGTTAAGGCACAATATTGTTTGGCTCCAAGTCTCCAACATTCAACTGGTTCCATAATATTATCTCATGTCGCATATTATTTTGAAGGATGATTTTTTGGAGTCAAGGATCTAGATACTATCACTTGTCTTCTTGATCGATATGGTGGAAGAACGAAAAAGTTCATGTCCAGGATTCATGTTGTCCTGATTCTACATTAATAAAAATTCATGTTGTCCTAATATCCCTTTTCAGCTTTGTCCCTGATCTACTAAATGTAGTCTTCAATCTTTCTCTATGCAAATCTTTTGATGATATGTTTCATACAATCTGGACAGTAAGCCTGTGCTAGCTAGAGACATTTTGTGTATTTCCTCCCATGGTTGCTTCCCTACCTACGATTTGAACTTGGAACATCAAGGTAAACTTTGAACCCCTTAAACCACTAAGCCAACCTATCTGTCTTTGTGTCAGGGGATTCAAAATCTTGTAGTACATTCTTAAAAAATATAAAACTTATCTTACATTTACAGTGTAATTTTTTTTTTGAGGGATTTGGCTTAACACCCTCCGGTCCGGAACAACTAGATCAGCCTCTGGTTGCAAGAGTGAATATGGGTATTCTTATTACTAGAGTGGTTAAAAAGTCCCACATTGGTTGGGGAATGAACTATTAATTTGCTTATATAGACTTGGGTAATCCCCACCTCATGAGCTAGCTTTTGATGTTAAGTTTGGCCAAGATCCATTCTTGACACATATCAGCTTCCCCAACTATAATGTTTCCATATTAGAAATACTATTTTCATCAAGAACCTATAAGTAGGGTTACGTGAGGAAAATAATATTATTCTATTTCTAGATTTTATTGGCTCGCACAATGTGACTTGATGTAACATACATGTGCAGCTTTTTGTTAAGACTTAGATGTCTGAATCTGAATATACTTCTGAATGATTAAGACGTTGTCTCAAGATCTGAAAACTGAATGATTAGGACTATTTGTTTTTCAAAGTCTGAGTGTGCGAAACTTATTTATTTATAAATATAAAAAAAATGCAATTTAAATAAAAAATTAAGTATAGAATAAAAAATATTTGGTTTAATACAACAAAATTATTATTTGATTGAAATAGAATATTTGTGTTTGTTAGTAATTGTGAAGATGGTTTGTAATGGTAATGGTGGTGGTGGCAATAATTGATGTTAGTGACTAGTAATGTTGGTGTCACGACCCAAATTCGGGACCGTGATGGAACCTATTCCATCCTCCGTGATAGGTAAGCCAAATACCCAATTTTAAGAAGAACATCTTAAACTCATTGAAGCGAAAGAAAAATAAGAACATAATCAATCCCGAATAATCTCATAAGTGGATTCATATATCAGTAAAATCAAATCATAGATAATCCCAGGTCTTGAATTCACTAATACAAGCCACTAAATGCAGAACCAAAAGAAAGTTTGAGTCTTTTAAAATGCGAAAAATGCATAAGGATAAGGCTGGAGGAGATTTCAGTAGTTTCTAAAGCCAGTAGAAGCTACCTCGAATATCAAATGACGCTAGCAAAAAAGGAACCACAGGAATGAATATTCAGAAGTCGTCGTACCTGTACCTACATGTAAGGTGCAGAAAAAGCAAGAGTGAGTACGGAACCACGTGTACTCAGCAAACATCATCAACCAACCCTAACTAAAAGTGGTGACGAGTGACACCACGTCATTCATCTAAAAACAAACATACAACCTGTACTCAGGAACACCACTCTAATCCAATTGAATAGTTAAGTTTAACAGTCATAAGGATATCATAACACAACCCAAGAAATTCTCAATCCAGTTAAATAAATAACACATATACAATAAGTACAAGGTCAACAAATATACTTTAACTAATCTGAACCAAATGAATCAATGCAATGCATATATTGTGCACATACCTACTGAGCAGTGACTTCAAGGTCAGTACCCATGGGGGACTCACAAGGTCCATGTACTGTGCAGGCGTGCACTCTGATCCCAATAAATATATTGTGCAAACGTGCACCCGGATCCCAATAAATATACTATGCAGGCATGCACTCCAATCCTAATGACTATATTGTACAGACATGTAATTCGATCCCAATAAATATATTATGCAGGCGTGCACTCCGATCTTAATAAATATATATAATATTGTATAAACGTGCACTTCGATCCCATATGAAATACAATGCATGATGTGCAGGTGTGCAACTCCGACCCCAAATCATCAATAAAGTTAAGAAAAGTGCTCCATTTCTTAAACCAGATCATACATCAATTTCAAAGTCAACACAATTTATCAATTTAAAGTATCATCATTAGTTAGCTTTTTCAATAATTTATTTACCATAGCAAATCAGTCAATTAAGCTAGCATATAGGAAAAACAGTTTAAACGTACAATTAACTTATTTTATCCCCTCAAACAACACTGGTACCCACATAAATGCTCGTCACAATCACATATATGTGATGTCTTGCGGAAATATTATTTTCAGAGTCGCCACTTAATTTTTGAAAAGGAATTAAGATAACCTCTATAAACTACTTTAAACTATCCAAAACAGAAAATCGCTTAAGTTTTGAAATTCTATGTAAGCGGTTCTTAATAAAATTTTAGGAAGGTTTTCAAGGCACCTAAAATATCCGCTAACTTGTGGTTATTCGGACTGTTTGAAAATGATTTTTCTTTTGACTAACTTTGAAAAGAGAAGTTAGTTTTTTGAAAAGAAAGTGGTTTTAGAAAAAGATTTGTGCAACAAATAAATTTTGACGACTTAGCAGGGGATTTAACCAAGTCTAAGCAAATGAAAAGCAAAATAAGCACATAAAAGGAGAAAGGGAGAAATTAGAAGATTTAAGCCGTTATGCCTATACCAATAAACCTTTTCTAAATTAATTTGGGTTGTTGGCCCATCATCACCTATCCTAATCTATATTTTCA
Organism: Capsicum baccatum var. pendulum; assembly: GCA_030864225.1. Classification (NCBI taxonomy): domain Eukaryota; kingdom Viridiplantae; phylum Streptophyta; class Magnoliopsida; order Solanales; family Solanaceae; genus Capsicum; species Capsicum baccatum. Next base: position 262,211,169 of record CM061560.1, on the reverse strand, counting down.
AACCTTTTTTGGCCCACAATCCGCTTTACCTGAATTAGAATACAACCTTGGCTTCGAGGCCCCAAATAAATCAATAAATAAATGACTAAGTAAAAAGAAGACAATAATAAAAATCGAGACTTTTCAAGTCTCTTAGCGACCTCATCAATGGGTTTTGACCCATTTTCCTTCTTCATCTATCTTCTAGCACCCGCACGCCATGTAGTCGACCTTGGGTTTAAACTTTTAACTTGACTCAAAGAGGTGGACCTCATTGGCCCATTACAAAATGCAAGAGCAGAGGAGTCCATTTTTACTCGAGACATTTTTTGCATACAAAGATAAGATAAAGAAATTAATATACGTTCGAGGCATAAAAGTGACATATTTCAAAGTAAAAGAAAATATCAAGAATCAATTTTTGAATGACAATGATAAGCACACTTGCACACGTATAATAAGAATGAGAGTCAACAGATAAAATGCAAAGCAAAGAGACCCACTTACATGCCTCATGATTTATGTTCATATTAAGAATGAATAAAGGTAAAAGGAAGAAGGTTGTATTCAATGAATTAATGCGAGAACAAATAACACAAGCTTGCGAAAGTAAAGGAATTGTGGCAATAAGAAAAATAACCATGACTTCTAAAATTAAACAAACATGGACACTAATCCATATAACGAAATAAAATAAAGGCTAATTTTTCAAGAAAGAGAATCCTTAAATTTCAATCAAAGGCGACACTAACAAAGATTCATACATCAAAATTACAACCAACATTTTAGGGAAAAACGTGCAACGGCCTATGTTTTATCTTTCTAAGACATCGTTCATTCTCTTTTGATATTATGAATCAAGGAGAGACACAAATCAAGTCTTTACACTAACAAAGAGCACATATAACACTCCAAAGGGAGTAAGAAAATTATAATAAAATTTTAGCATTTCTAAAAGTGAAATATCGTTACACAATCATACTATGCATGGCTTGAAAATATCTAAATAATTCTATTTAGCCACAAAAATCCTAACTTTCTCATCATTTTGATAAATTTAAAAACATGAGGAAAAAAAAGGAATAAACATCGTGAATTGAAAATAAAGATAGCACTTCATCTCTTATATGGGGATTTTGGAAATCCCTTAAAATAATTAACAAGTAAATGACAAATTCTTGATTTAATCAATCACTATTTTTATTAAGGAGAAACAAACAATAGTAACTATTTTTTCAACATAAAAGAAACAACTTTTCATGCTAAAAATAAATATATCCGCCAATAATGAATTTAAACATGACATGAGTACATCTTTTGAGCAAATGTCAAAACTTTATATAAAAAAATCAAAGAATGAAGCTGAAAAAGCAAAACAATCAATATTAATTATTATTTTCAACATAAAGAAAACAATTTTACATGTTAAAATAAACATATCCACCAACAATAAGTTTGGTCAATACATGAGTACATCTTTTAAGCAAAAATTAAAACTTTATTTATAATAATCAAAGAATAAAGTCAAAAAGGAGAAACAATCAATATTAACTATTCTTTTCAAAATAAAGAAAACAACTTTACATGCTAACAAAAAATATATCCGCCAACAATGAATTTAAACAAAGCATAAGTACATCTTTTAAGCAAAGATTGAAATTTTATCTATAATAATCAAGGAATAAAATCAAAAAGGCATGTACAACTATTGCTAGCTCATTTTTATACCATGAACATGAAAATAACCATAATATTGATACCATAATGTCTTATGGCCTTTAAAACCATCTACAGCAAATAATCTCAGCAAATAAAATTATAACTACAAACTACGAAGAAGAAAAATATGAAGAAGAAAATGATAATAAAACTAAAAAGGGGAAGGTATGTTTACCTTTTTTGGTGCAGCAAAAAGGGACTACAAACTTTCTTCGGAGTCTTGATTACCACCAGAGAGCTTTCAACTCGAAAACTTTGATTAGCCCACAAATTTCATGAAAAGAAAAAAAAATTACTAAAATAAAAACTCTTCTTTGCTCAAAGTTTTTTTTTCAACCTTGAGACTTTTTTTTTCACTAAAAAAAATTTCAACTATTTGCACAAAAGCTTTTCAATTCTTCGAGGCTTTCTTCGACTTTCTACCAAAATAATGGTAGTATTTTTAGGAAAGAATTGGGACTCCATTCTTTTCATCCACCAATATGGGAGAAAAAATAATTAGATAAAAATTGAAGATAAGGTGAGGTGGAAAATAAATTCGAAAAAATTATACAATGTAGTACAATTTTTGAATTTCAAAAATTGAATTTTGGAAAAAGAAAAAGGTTGGGGGGAAATTGTACAATGTGGTACAATTTTTGCGTTTTAAAAATTGGAAAAGGACAAAGTTGGGGGGAATTGTACAATGTAGTACAATTTTTTAAATTATTTTTGATGGAAATTGAGTAGAAGTTATGAGAGTTTTTGAAAATTTTGGGGTTATTTAAAATATAACCCCAACTGAGATTTAAAATTTAGCTAGATTTATTTAATTTTGACCAAATTTAAAATCAATTGGTGGATTACATTGTAATAATGGCCAAATCTAATAGATCCCAGCCTACATATCTCTGAGACTCAGGGAATCAGACTTCTTGTAGTTTGACTCAATCGGTAACAAAGATAGTCTTTTATTTCAGACGATCTTTGGCTCGAGATGAGTGACAAGTTGATTGATTTGCAGAAAAGAGGCTTGTAACCTGTTAACCATGAATGTGGGATCCTTCACATTCATAGGCAAAAACTTACCTGGACATAAATTCCAAAACTCTAGGTGGACTATCACTCGAATTTGATAGAAGGAGAAGGTTACCCTCAATATGAGTTTAGAATATCTCGAGAGTGACACTGGAATAAAAATATCCCAAAGTAACCACATGCCTTCTAATAGGGGTATGGTTGGATGGTGGTACCGATCATCCTTTAGCTCATGTCCAAAGAGTTTGACGTCCCTCTATAGACTATGTACCATTTTGCTGCTGAGAAAAAGTTTCACGTTGTGCTACATCCTTTTTGGAGTCGTCCGCACCTGTAGTTCTGATTTGAGATTTTCATCCTCTCAGATGTTATCAATAATGTCTCAAACAAAAATCATTAGTGCTAAACATAATTCACAAAAGAGGTATATAGTCCTTACTATATCTCCATGTGAGTTATTGCCTGAAAGCGAAGTCATCTTTTCATGTATCTGTTTGGAAGGAAATATCTGGCAACAACAAACACAACGACCCTCTTGGTTATTGTATAATTATGATATTTGTCGGTTAAATATGTCTTCATAGTGAGGTATCCCTTTTGGACATCGACGATGCTTTATTTAGAATGTTGTCTGAAATCGTGTAATCTTGTGTTGATGCGGTAACCTTTTGGTCACATATAATGCTTATTGTATGTGGAATGATACACTTTCCGATTATTGACAATAATTCTTTGCATATGATCTCGAGTAAGTCTTGCGCATCTTTGTATCGATACGACTTATAGATTTCCTTTGAATTACCAATTTTAGATAATCTTGTTCATTATTTGATTTTGGATATGAGGTGACTTACAGATATCCTTTGAACTGATAGCCTTTAGGTAATCCTACACATTATACGACGTTGGATAAGAGATGGCTTACAGATATCTCTCCAATCTCTAGTTCTCAGGTATTCCTGCACATCATCCAACCTTGGATACAATATGACTTATAAATATCTCTCAAATTAGTATTCTTTAGGTAATCCTGCACATAATCGATCTTGGATATGATTCGGCTTATAAAGAACCCTTGGACTTATCAATTTGATAATCTTGCATATTCTCCGGTAAGGATTTATTTGCGACTTATGGATAACCTTTGGACTATCAATTTTTGAGTAACCTTGCACACTATCTGATTAGGATCTTATTGCGGCTTATGGATGACCTATGGGCTATCAACTCATAGGTAATCTTGCACACTATCCTATTTTAAATAATATGGCTTATAGATGACTCTCAAATTGTTAATCTTTAGGAAATCTCATATATCACCCGTCTTCAGATAGCGACTTAAAGGCGTTCCTTTAAATCGCGTGCTCTTGATGCATTCAGATACTGATAAAATAATGATATATCCTCGACGCCAGTATATGCAATATTCCATGTCAATGGATGTTAAATGCTGATGATATCCTCGACGCCAGCGTATGATATCTCGCGTGTCAACAGATATTGATGATAATGATATCCTCGATGCCAGCGTATGCTATCTCATATGTCAATAGATATTAGATGCTGATGATATCCTTGATACTAACATTTGTGTCTCGCATGTTAACAGATATTAGATGTTGATGATATCTTTGATACCAGCCTCACATGTCAATAGATATTAGATGCTGATGATATCCTCGACGCCAGTGTTTGTGTCTCGCGTCTCAACAGATATTAGATGCTGATGATATCTTCGACGCCAATATTAATGTCTCACATTTCAATAGATATTAGAAGCTGATGATATCCTCGATGCCAGCGTTTGTATCTCACGTGTCAATAGATATTAGATGCTGATAATATCCTCGATGCTAGCTTTTGTGTCTCGCGTGTCAACAGATATTGAATGCTGATGATATCCTCGACGCCAGTGTTTATGTCTCGCATGTCAACAGATATTAAACGTTGATGATATCCTTGATGCCAGTGTATGCTATCTTGCATGTCAATAAATATTAAATATTGATGATATCCCCGACCCCAGCGTATGATATCTCGTGTGTCATCAGATATTTATTGCAATGGCCCCCTTGGCGATGAAAATAATATGCAATGGCCCTCTTAGCAATGGAATGAGTTAGAATGGCCCTCTTGGCAATGAAGATTGTTTCGCCTGAATCTGTTTGGCTATATTTTTTCTTTGTATGTATACCTGTACTCAAGGTAGACAGTCAGTAGACACAAAGTCGCTTTTGCTAGCGACTATTTTTTAGAACAATTCTAAATACAATATTTATAAAGAAGATAAGGCGCCGTTGTTTTTCCTTTATGGTATCAAGAAATGAGATAGACAATTCAAAAGGTCTTCAATAAATAGCTATTAATCTGTCTTTGGGGATACCCAAAAATACCGTTCTTGAGCATCACATTCTCTGGTGTGGCTCAAGACATGCTTAGGGATTTTTGTAAAAGACTCTCAATTTTTAGTATTGATCCCTGCATCCACAGAAAAATGATTAGTTTTGAGTGAAACTACTCCGTGTTGACCTCCTTCACTCCTCGATTTGCTCCTCGCCATCTTTCAGGTGCTCCGTTATGTTGGTATCTCCACCCCGATTCCCTGTTCCAATAGATGCCTAGGCAATCACGAAGTAAACGATTTGTATAGATTTTTGAATGTAGTCTTAATTTTAGAAAATAGTTTTGAAAGTTTCTGTAAAAGCCTTAGAAAATCTCAGCCAGTCGTGTCATGTACTAGCTCAACAAATGTCTTCCTCTTGATTTTGACTATATCCAATGGAGGATTTCCAAAACTCATCATCATTATTGGAGGGTTCTTCAAACAGTTCTGTAATAGTCGGAGATTGAGTCTTCCTAGACTTTGTCGCAGCTGGTAACATCAAAAGTTTGACTTTAGCCTCTTGTGCTAGGGAATTTGAGATATATTCCAATGTCTGGTGGAAATTTTTAGGCCTTCCTCAAAATTTTTGGTCCTAGTTTAAAGTTGTTTGATATGATATCAACTTGAGAGGATCCGAAGTCTTTGTTGGTCTTCGTTCTCTTTGTTGGATGATGATATTCCTCTTGTGAATTTTTGAGATTCCTTCTCAAAAATTCTGTCCCAGTTTCTATTTTCTGGGGTTACATGACCGAGCCATTCGGTGCCTACATATCCCGTTGAAGCAGGAATTAGGTCAAACGAAGTTCAGGACTACGCTAGGGATATATAGAAAAATCTAATGGGTTGATCGAAGTCGACATAGGCCACCTACATATCCCTTTTTGGGGAATTCAGGTCATCACGTAGTTCATACATGAAAGGAAAGGATAAATTTTTCTAAGGGATTGACCAAAGCCGACATAGGCCACCTACGTATCCCTTTCTTGGGAATTCAGGTCAAACGTAGTTCGTATATGAAAGGAAAAGATAAATTTTTCTAAGGGGTTGACCGAAGCCGACATAGGCCACCTATGTATCTATTTCATGGGAATTCAGGTCAAACGTATTTCGTACATGAAAGGAAAAGATAAATTTTCCTAAGGGGTTGACCAAAGACAACATAGGCCGCCTATGTATCCCTTTCTTGAGAATTCAAGTCAAACTTAGTTCATACATAAAAGGAAAAGATAAATCTCCTATGGGGTTGATCGAAGCCGACATAGGCCACCTACGTATTCCTTTCTTGGGAATTTAAGTCTAACGTAGTTCGTACATGAAAGGAAAGAAATTCTAGGCAATCACACATCATAATATAGATACTATCATAAAGGCGATTACAAACAAAGAAAATAAAAGTTAAAACATCTTTCAAACATAGTATCTTTTTACCGCATCGGAATTGATTGGTTTGGTCCACTCTTAGCCATCTATCTCAGATAGAATTAGAGCTCCTCCGAATAGCACCTTATGAACTATGCATGGTACTTGTCAATTTGGAGCGAACTTGCCCTTGTACTCTTCTTGGTGAGGGAATATGCGTTTGAGAACCAATTTCCCAACTTTGAATGTTCGAGATCTTACTTTCTTGTTGAAGGCACGAATCATCCTCTGCTGATACAACAGACCATGACATACAACAACAATTCTCTTTTAATCAATCTACTGAGTTGTTCATATCGAGAGTGAACACGTTCTTCGTTACTTAGTCCGGTTTCCTGAATAATCCTTAAGGAAGGTATCTCAACCTCAGCAGGTATCACAACTTTATTCCCATAAACAAGTAGATAAGGAGTCGCCCCGGTGGAGGTTCGAACTGTTGTGCAATACCTTAGTAAAGCATAGGGCAACATCTCATGCCATGACCTATCATTTTTTACCATCTTCCTTGAGATTTTTTTTTATGTTCTTATTGGCGGCTTGCACGGCTCCATTCATCTATGGACGCTAGGCGGTTGAGTTGCGATGAATAATTTTGAATTGATCACAAATCTCATTCATCAAGTGACCCGTTATCAGTAATGATCGATTCTGGCACTCCAAATCAGCAAATCAAGTTATTTCTATCAAAATCTGCAACTGCTTTCTTGGTGATGGCTCTATAGAAAGCAACTTCGACCCACTTAGTAAAGTAATCAATAGCGACCAAAATGAATCTATGCCCATTTGATGTCGATGGCTCTATTTGTCTAATAACATTCATACCCCAAGCTACGAAAGGCCAAGGTGAACTCATCGCATAAAGCTCATGTGGAGGCATTCGAATCAAATCTCCGTGTATCTGACATTTTGGACACTTCTTCACTTATTTGCTACAATTATTTCCCATAGTCATCCAGAAGTAACCAGTTCTCAAGATCTTTATAGCAAGGGAAAACTCGTTCATGTGTGGCCCGTAAACTCTCGCGTACACTTACTTTATTAATTTGCTCCCTTTCGCAGCGTCGACACATCTTAAGAATCCCAAGTCGGGAGTCCTCCTAAAAAGGACCTCCCCACTTGGAAAATAATTCTTTGCCAAACATCTGATTGACTTCTTCTGATTATTGCTGGCTTCTTCAGGATATATTCTAGATTCTAAATACCTTTTAATATCATAGTACCATGGCTTTCTGCTAGGCTCCTCTTCAACGTGCCATAATGCACAGGTTGTTCCTTCAAGCTTATTTCCAAAGGATCAATGTAACTCTGATCTGGGTGCTGAATCAAGGAATATAGTGGGTAAAGCATCAACAAACTTATCATGTATCCTTGGGATATGTTTGAAATCAACTTCCTTGAATCTTCCACATAATTCCTGCACCAGCTCCACATAAGGAGTAATCTTGGAGTTCTTTACCGCCCATCCACCCGGTACCTAGTGAATTAGTAAATATGAGTCTCCAATGACTAGAAACTCACAAACACCCATATCAAGTGCCAATTTGAGACCTAATATGCAAGCCTCATATTCGGCCATGTTATTGGTGCACGGGAAGCACAACTTAGCGGTTGCGGGATAGTGTTAGCCCATCTCTGACACCAAAACTGCTCTGATTCCTGAACCCTTGAAGTTGACCGCTCCATCGAAGAATAGCCTCCACCCGCGGTAAATTGATGCCACTTCTTCTCCCACGAATAAAATCTCCTCACCTGTAAAGTAAGTTCAAAGTAGATCATATTAATCATCAACCGGATTCTCTGACAAATGATCTGCTAAATCCTGCCCCTTGATTGCCTTTTGAGTCACATACCTAATGTCGAACTCACTCAGAAATATTTTCCATTTAGCTAACTTTCCTGTAGGCATGGATTTCTGGAATATATACTTCAATAGTTCCATTCTTGAAATGAGATATGTTATGTATGAGGACAGATAATGCCTCAACTTTTATGCAGCCCAGGTTAAAGCACAACACGTCCTTTCTAGATGAGTATAGCGAGCTTCATACATCGTAAACTTTTTACTCAAGTAGAAATGGCTTTCTCTTTCTTACCGGTCTCATTGTGTTGCCCGAGGACACACCCGAAATCATTTTCTAAGATTGACAGAAAGAGCAACAACGGGCTTTCTTTCCTTGGTGGGACGAAAATCAGCGGAGCAGATAAATATTTCTTGATTCTGTCGAAAGCTTTCTGACATTCTTCTATCCACTCATTCAATGCATCTTTCTTCACTATCTTGAGAATTGGCTCACATATGATTGTCGACTGATCAATGAACCTGCTAATGTAATTCAAATGACCCAGGAAACTTAAAATCTCTTTCTTGGTCCTCGGTGGTGGCAAATCCTGAATTTTCTTAATCTTGGACGGGTCTAGCTCAATGTCCATTTTGCTGACTATGAACCCCAGTAATTTCCCAGCTGGCACACTGAAAGCACACTTAGCAGAATTCAACTTCAAATTATACTTTCTTAATCTGTTGAAGAATTTTTCCAGATGGGTCAGATGATCCGAACTCACGTAGGATTTGATAATTGCATCATCCATGTACACTTCAATCTCTTTATGAATCATATCATGAAAAATCATCGTCATAGCCCTCATGTATATTGCACCCATATTCTTAAGACCAAACGGCATTACCCTGTAATGATAAACAACCCAGGGCATGATGAAAGTTATTTTTTTGACACCTTCCTCATCTATCAATATTTGATGATACCCAGGAAAATAATCCACGAAATACTACATTTCATGCTTTGCACAATTATCGATAAAGATGTAAATATTGGGTAGCGGAAAATTATCTTTAGGACTGGTTCTGTTAAAATCTCTATAGTCAACATAAATTTTAATCTTGTCGTCCTTCTTCGGCACTGGGACAATGTTGGCTATCCATGTTAGATATTGTGACCTCCACAACCTTAGACTGAATTTGCTTTATCACTTCTTTCTTGATCTTCAAACTTAAGTTCGGCTTGAATTTCCATATTTTTTGCTTGATTGGATCAAACTCGAGATTGATGGGTAACTTATGTGACACAATGTTAGTGCTCAATCTCGGCATATCATCGTAGGACCAAGCAAATACATCGATGTACTCCTGCAATAAGTGAATGAGTTCTCTTTTTTATGTTTTTGCTAAGTGAACGCTGACACTTGTTTCTTTGATTTCATCATGCTCGCCCAGGTTGACTGTTTCGGTTTCCTCCAGGTTGGGTTTCTCTCAATTCTCAAATTCTTCTATATGTTCCACTAACCGTTCCTCATTACCTTCTTTCCAATCATCACCAGTCCCCTCATTTTATTCATCTAAGCTTTGACATGACATGATATTGGTAGGTTTTAAGTTACTGTTATTGTAATACACAAACAAACCAAGTTAGATGATAACAAGATAATAAAATATACCAATATAATGGTGTTTCAAAATAATTTTTAAAATAAAGGGAGGCCTTTCCATTGAAATTTTTGAGATAAGTATAAACTATGGCTCACGACCCACGCAAATACGGGTCCATGCCTTTTTTTAATGTAGTAAAACATGGAAAGAAAATTTGAGATATAAAAGGGTGGATTACGGGGCCTCCTCCGAATCTTCGCTGGTTTTTCCAAACTACTAGTAATCGTCATTTCATCTACCACGATGGGTGACGAGTTATAAGTTAAGTGGAGGTCCAGTTTTGCAAAGCCTCTCCTGATGCAACCCTCTTCACCCCACTGGACTTCGGAAAATCTTCTGGTATACCATTGCATCCCTTGAACAGATTTTCTATCCCATCCCTAAGACCATCATTATTTGAAGTCTCACGCACGGGAAATGACTGGTACAGGAGCGGCAAGGGCCTAGGCAGACTCGTCTTTGACTTATCCTTTATCTGGCTTGTATCCTAAACCACGCTTGAATTCTTTCTTAGAGACCATAATGGACTGTCCAGATTCTTACCCAAGCCCGGAACAGGCTCGAACCCGCTTCTTAACATCACATTCGCAATTATTTTATAGACAGAAGGCATTGGAGCTTTGATCTTTCTCCGCAGCACTTATAATTTCCACAACATAAAAACTACTACCTTTTGAGATATCTTCAAACAATGGCACACAACCATTGGGATGATTTGCATGGATCCCTTCCCCTTGAATGGCTATTTCGTGATCCTCATAAATAAACTTCAATAACTGATGAAGGGTTGATGAAACTACCTTTACACCATGGATCCATGATCTTCCCAAGAGCAGGTTGTAACTAGGATGGATATCCATAACATGAAATTTAGCCTTAAATTTAGCAGGTCCTATCTGGATGTACAAATCAATTTCACCTATGGTATCTCTCTGCCCTCCATTAAACGCCTGTATATTTACGTGGTTTTGGTGAATTTTCCCCAAATCATAGCCCATTTGAACCAATGTGGAAAGAGGACAAATGTTCAAACCAGATCCCTAATCTATCATTACTCGGTTAATCACATAGTCCCGATAAATAATAGTGACATGCAAGGCTTTATTATGGATCATTCCCTCAAACGAAAACTCTTCCTCACTAAAGGAAGTGCGATGACTTCCCACAATATTTCCTATCATCGCAGCCAGATTCTCAACACTCGTACTTGCGGGAACATACGTTTTATATAAGACCTTCAATAAAGCTTATTGGTAATATTATGAACTCATTAATAATGCCAAAATAGAAATCTAGGCCGGAGTCTTCTCTAAATGCTTGACAATTAAGTAGTCTTTCGGTTGCATATGCCTCCAAAATTCCTCGGCCTTTATTTTAGTGATTGTCCTTTTCTTCGAATCCTTTCTATTGGTTAAATCTTTAAGGATATAGCATCGCCCAGATCGTGTCATCCCTTGGGCAGCGACGGTCTCTACAATAAATTTCTTCCAAGGCGGAGGAGTGTACACTTGAGTCAAGGTCGTCATTACTATAAATGGGAGCTTTTCATTGGCACTTAAGGAAACTACGGCTCTCTCTATATTCTCCACCCTTTCTGTCCTTTTGAACTTTTCTGAATTCACCTTAGTAATGGTATTGCTAGACGCCAATTCGCCCTCTATGTCAATCATGTTAACTACAGGTCCCCATGATTAGGTAATGGATTACTGTTGATATTTGGTACCGGCGACTAAAGCGTGATGACCTTTTGAACAATCAAATATTGGATCTCGTGTATAAGTTAATACAATCCTCGGTACTGTGCCCCGCCGCTCCCGAATAATAGGCATAATTTTGATCTGCATATCGAGAATTAAGATTGATAAGTTTTGGTTGAAAAGGCTGTAAATGACCGACATCTTTTAGTCTCCCAAAGAGCTGGGTGCGACTTTTGGCCAGCAGCGTGAAGTTTCAGGGAGGTCTTTTTTTGAGGTTTGGACGTGGAGGGTTATAATGGTTGTGATTAGCATGAGGAGGCACTTGATGATAATTTGGATGCACTTGGACATTTGTTTGGTTATTTGAAAGGGTAGCTTGAACATGAGGCTGATAATTTGGCTATGGAACTTGGTATTGGGGTAAAATATTTGGTTGTAAAGCTTGGTATTAGGATTGGATATTTAGAAGTGGATCTTGGTATTGGGATTGGATATTTGGGAGTGAAGCTTGGTATTGGGATTGGACATTTAGAAGTGGAGCTTGGTATTGGGATTGGACATTTGGTAGTGGAGCTTGGTACTGGAGTTGATTGTAGAATAAATGCTGAAAATTTGGTGATGATGAAGAAGAGAGAACGTTCCTAGGCTTGAATTTCTTCTTACACTTAGCAACAGAATCAGCAGAGACCGTACCTACTTCTTCCTTTTTCTTTTCTGGGAATATAGAAGTGCCAGGCGATGTTGGGGTTTTGACAATCTTTCCTATTCGAATGCCTTTTTATAGCGATTCTCCAATTTTTACCAAATCAGCGAAAGTTGATCTGACTACATATACCATCCTAGTATAATATTCTCCCTCCTGAGCGCAAGAGAATACCGATACCATCTCTTCTTCAGACATGGGAGGTTATACTTTGCCAGCTTCTTTTCTCCAATGTAAGGCATAGTCTCAGAAGCACTCAACATTCTTCTGTTTGATCCGGTCTAATTAGTATGGATCAGGGACTATTTCAATGTTAAATGCAAACCTATCGAGGAAACCTTTAGCCAACGCCCTCCAGTTAGTCCATTTTTTTAGTTCTTGAAACGTAAACCAATCTAAGGCTTTGCTGCTTAAGCTTCAGCTGAATAACAACAACAACAACAACAACAAACCCAGTATATTCCCACATAGTGGGGTCTGGGGAGGGTAGTGTGTACGCAGCCCATACCACTACCTCTGAAGAGGTAGAGAGGTTATTTTCGATAAACCTCTGGCTCAAGAAAAAAGGCAATATGAAAATGCATCAAAAGCATAGAACACGATAAAATAACATAGAAATGAATCCACAAAAATAATGTACATTGCCAAACAAAGGATACCAAGTTCCACCTAATTACTGACTACGACTCAACCACACCCTTAGCCCTATATCCTAATGTTTTTCCTCCATATCTTCATATCCAGGGTCATGTCCTCAATCAGCTATAACTACTCCATGTCACGTTTAATCACTTCTATCCAGTATTTCTTTAGTCTACCCCTGCCTCACTTGAAATATTCCAAGGCCAACCTCTCACACCTACGAATTGGGGCATCCGTGCCCCTCCTCAACACATGACCAAACCATCTCAACCATACTTTTCGTATTTTATCTTCCACCGATACCACTCCCACTTTCTCCCGTATTATTTCATTCCTAACCCTGTCATCCCTTTTGAATCCATACATCCAATGCAATATTCTCATTTCCGCCACTTTCAACCTTTGAATATGAGAATTCTTAACCGACCAATACTCCGCTCCATACAACATAGCAGGTCAGACTGCAACTCTATTGAATTTTCCTTTCAGCTTGGGGGGCACCTTCTTATCGCATAAAATTCTTGAAGCGAGCCTCCATTTCACCCAACCTGCCCCAATACGGTAAGAGACATCCTCATCTATCTCTCCATTCCCCTAAATGATAGATGCAAAGTACTTAAAACTATCCCTCCTGCAAACCGCCTGAGAATCCAACTTCATTACCACCTCCTCCTCGTGCCTCAAGTCACTAAACTTGCACTCCAAGTACTCCATCTTGGTCCTACTCAACCGAAAACTTTTAGACTCCAGGGTTTGTCTCCAAACCTCTAGCTTATCATTAACCCCTTGTCGCGACTCATCAATTAAAACTATATCATCCGCGAAAAGCATACACCAAGGCACCTCGTCTTGTATATTCCGCGTCAACACATCCATCACCAAAGCAAACAAAAAGGGACTAAGAGTTGATCCCTCATGCAACCCTGTCAAGACCGAGAAATGCTTAGAGTCTCCTCCCACTGTCCTTACCCGAGTCTTCGCTACCTCGTACATATCTTTAATCGCTCTGATGTACACCACCGGGACCCCTCTCACCTCCAAGCATCTCTAAAGAACCTCCCTAGGGACCTTGTCATACGCCTTTTCCAAGCCAATAAACACCATGTAAAGATCTCTTTTCCTCTCTCTAAACTGCTCTACCAGTCTCCGCACTAAGTGAATTGCCTCAGTCATGGAGCGACCAGAAATAAAACCAAATTGATTCTCCAAAATAGACATAATCTTCCTCAACCTCCGCTCCACCACCCTCTCCCAAATCTTCATCGTGTGACTCAACAACTTAATATCCCAGTAGTTGTTGCAACTCTAAATGTCACCCTTGTTCTTATATAAAGGAATCATTGTGCTCCATCTCCACGCCTCAAGCATCTTTGCTGACTTAAAAATATTGTTAAATAATTTGGTCAACCACCTCAACCCTATCCCACCAGAGAACTTCCAAAAATCCACTGGAATCTTCTCGGCCCCCTTCGTTCTGCCCCTTCGTATCTTGTGAATAGCCTCACTGACCTCTCCTACCTTAAAACACCGACAAAATCCAAAATCACGATACTTCTCAGAGTGCTCTAACTCCCTTAACACAACACCTCTGTTCCCCTAATTATTCAAGAGCCTATGAAAATACGACTACTATATTTTCTTAATGAGGGCGTCATCCACCAAAACTCTGCCATCCTCCCCCTTAATGCACTTCACCTGGTCTAGATCACAACCCTTCTGCTCTATAACCTTGGCAAGCCTGAACAACCTCTTCTCCCCACCTTTCTCCTCTAACCCCTTATACAAACTCTCAAAAGTTATTGTCTTAACAGCCGTAACTGCTAACTTAACCTCTTTCTTAGCCAACTTGTACTCCTTACTGCTCACCCGCTTTTCATATTTCTCCTTACTATCAATCAACTTAGCGTAAGCAGCCTTTTTCGTCTCCACCTTCTTCTTAACCTCTTCATTCCACCACCAATCCCCCCGATACCGACTGAACTAGCCTCTCGAGACACGCAACACCTCTCTAGCAACCTTTCTGATGCAACCAGCAGCCTTATACCATATACTATCCACGTCCCCCATGCGCTCCCACACTTCCATCCTCTCTAATTTTGCCCCTATCTCCATAGCACTAATCAGAGACAAACTACCCCACCTAACTCTAGGTCGACCCTTTCCACCCCGCCTCATCTTGCCCTTCTTGATAACCAGGTCTATCACTAGAAGTCTGTGCTGGGTCACAAGATTCTCGCTCGGAATTACCTTACAATCCTTAAACAAAGCTCTATCCCCCTTCCTAAGCAGCAAGAAGTCAATCTGAGTCTTGGCTACACTACCCCAAAAAGTAACCAACTTCTCTTCCTTCTTCGAAAAGCTAGAATTCACAACCACCAATCCAAAGGCCCTCGCAAAATCCAAAAGAGCAGCTCCCTCATCATTCCTAACCCCAAACCCAAAGCCCCCATGCACATCATCGTACCCTAACAGCAAAGACCCGATGTGCCCATTGAAATTCCCTTCTATAAAAATCTTCTCCGAACTAGGCACGCCTCTAACCAACTCGTCCAAAACCTCCCAAAAATTCTTTTTCTTTTCCTCGCCTAGGCCCACCTAAGGCGCATACGCACTGCAGATATTCAAAGTAAACCCCCTCAAGACTAGAAGATATTCAAAGTAAACCCCTCAAGACCAACTAGATAGTCAAAACCCTATCACTAACCCTTTTAACCTCCACTACCTTCCCCCTAACCTACTCATCCACTAAGATACCTACGTCATTCCTACGCCTATCACTACCTGAAAACTACAACTTGAACCCATCTACAACCCTAGACTTGGAACCTACCCACTTAGTCTCCTGGACACATGCAATATTAATCTTTCTCTTCTTAAAAATCTTAACCAGCTCTATCAACTTACCCTGCAGGGTCCCAATGTTCCACGACCCAACCCTCAAACTATCAACTCTCTTATCCCCTCCATTATTACCTAGCACTGCACATCTCGGACCTAACCCAACATCAGCCCCCGCACCCACCCCCAGCCCCCCAGGACCCATAGGACATAACCCTAATCCACCATGTGCCACCCAAACCACTACTCAATACAAAGTACAACGAAGGCTAAAAAAGCAATACCAATAAACAGCTCACGTAAATTACAAAATGTAACCAAAATTCCAGCACAACAGATACTAGAAAAATAAATAAATACAGAGAACTGAAAAGGAAATATACAGAAATAAAGAAATCAAGAAATAAAGAGCAAGGTTAGTATTTAGAGCAAGGATAGAATTCACCACGATATATAGAGGTGTGTCGCCGAAATCATGTCACCTGAAACTTCGCCAGAGGATCGCCAGAGGATCGTCGGATTAAATCTGGTGTGGGATCTGATAAGCCACCTTCACCACTAAAATCTGCTCCCTTTATCGGTGTTGCTTCCTCTATTACCGTCACAGGAGTTGGGAATGAAACCCCACACCTCCAACGAGGGCACAATGGTTGGCCCTGTGGAAAAAGGTCATAAGGAGAATAAGAAGACAAAGAAAAAGGAAGAGGAAAGAGAAAGAGAAAGGGAGTAGCAACCTTACCTGTTGTCGGCGATGTTACGCCACCGGCATCTGCTTCGCCGGAGCTGACCCAGTCACATCAAAAGTGACGTTGAGGAGGCACGTTATTTATTTATGAACGTTAGTAGAGAGAAAAGGTGAGGAGAGATTGTGTCAAAGTCCTACAATTCTAAGCTTCGGTTGAATAAGCGCATCAATAATGCCTCATTTTTTCCTAACCCCACCATTTGATCACAATACCTTCTCAGATAGGCCATCAGATTTCTAGTACCGTTGAACATCTTAAATTTAGGGACCTTGTATCCTTCTGGTAGATCTACTCTAGGGTGAACACATAGATCATCGTAACCCAGACCATCATTGTCCCTCGCCCCATGAGATTCTTTTATCCTCATAATCTCCTCATTCATAGCCAAAAACTTCATCTTATGCTCGATCCTCCACTTTTTTCCTTTTTCTCATAATGGTATATCTCGGGATTGGGAAAGGAATTGTAGCTATCAGGGAATATAATGACATGAGAGGGATTTGGAAGGTTAGATTGATTTTGAGAATGAGAGGAGTTTGGGTGGTTGGTGGGGAGAACGTTTTGGAAATTAGAAAAGTTTTGTGGAATTTAAAAGTAGTTTGGTGGGATCTAAGAAGGATTTTGTGGATTCAAATATAAATTTTGTGGATTCAGAAATGGATTTGGTAGATTTGGGGAAGGATTTTGTAGATTTAGGAGCAAATTTTGAGGATTCAGGAGTGAATTTTGAGGATTTGGAAGTGGGTTTTGTGGGTTTGGAAATGGGTTCTGGGGATTTGGGAATGACCTTTGTGGGTTTGAAGACGAATTTTGTAGGGTTAAGGATGGATTTTGCAGATGGTAAGCATCTGGGTTATTTTCTCGATTGGTGTTTTGGACAAGTTGAGGAGCGAAGATGGGCAATATATTATTTGGATGGTCTCGGAGAATAGGCGTACTGAGGGGAAGGATCTGGAGTGGAGTCTCGTGTCCTCCTGGAGCGGGGGCGTTTGCAGTGATGGCCAGGTTAGCCAAATCTCGAGTACGATTTATCTCCTCCTGAAGCATTTCCAATTTTCTCGCGAGTTTAGCAATCATCTCATTTTGTTTTGCTAATACATTGTACCTGATGGTCAATGTATTTCCTTTATCACTTCCAGTCATGTTTGAATGATGATTAAGGGATGGGATCTTATGCGCTTTTGACCGGATAAAGTAAGGATGTTTTGCCAGATTATTTCAACATGGAGTAGTTTTCTATTATCTATAAAGTAAAATAACTGAAAGGCAGATGTGTTAGTTTCCATATGTGATAAGTAATGCAAGATATTTGACAAGAAGAAATCACATAGAGTTATTGGTGCCACAAACAAACTGATCCATGGGAGCATAGTAGATAAGTTTGTCTTTGACTCAAACAAACACACATAAACACATAAAGCAGTTATGTCACATAAACATTGTAATAGCACGCATCTTTACTGGGGTGACCCTTTTAAGCCAAGGGTTTGGGCCTAATAGATTTTGAAGAAAATATATACCTTTTTTAAATCCGGTCCATTATCCTCCTCCCCCAATTTTCATAGATATGTAAAGGGTATAAATACGTACAAAATATAACAAAAGATGGATACAATCTTTAGGGAAAAGGGAGATAACGTGAAAGAAAATAAGGTCCCACGCTGGGGATTAGAAAAACTAGCTACTGGATGATCCTTCATTTGCCCTTGCCTTCTTAGCCTTGTTCACCTCCTACGATATTTGATATCTGTTGATGATCAGATGACTTACGCACAACTTTGCCTTGTTTCTGTAGGTCATTTTTTCTATGCTATCAATTTGAGAAGCTATGCAATCATCCAAATCAATTAGACACTGCCTAGCATCATCAGCCTCTTGCCTGGCTCGCTTCAACTCTTTCCTCAACATGCGTATAGTCAAAGCATCCTCCATATGCATCTGTTAGTGCATGATTTCACTTCTTTGAAATTTATCTTGAAGTCTGTGGATTCAGATTTTATGCTCAGATTCTATATCAACAACTCGGGTGGGTACATTTGGCCCCGAAATTAATGCTCTGGCGAGACTCTTCTTCAACCACTCCTTGTAAGTGTCGCTGACTTTAGGTTCATACTCGATACGAAAAGAGACTTCCTTCTACCATCTTGTTCTCCATCCATTTACCATGTAGTTTTTTAGCAGGGACTCGCCTTCGTCATACTCAGTAAAGAATCTAAGCATAGAGGCGGTTTGGGGTATCTCCTGCTTAATCTCGAATTGCCTAAGAACTCTGGCAGAATTATAGGGATGGGTCCCCCTGAGAACTTGAAGCACTAGAAAAGGCCACTCACCCCCTCGAATAATGTATCTCCCTGAAGGAAGATATTTGATGGACCATTGGACATCGTCATCCCTTAGTTCCCCAAAAGTTTTAAACCAAAATTTTGGAGATGCTTTTCTTTTAAACTTGTGCAGGAACAACCACATTTCGTGCGATGATAGAAGATCCTCCCTTGTTTGATGATCAGGCTGTACCGTTCTAGGATTTTTCACTAAATGCATCATCATCCACCATTGTAAGATAAGGTTACAATCTTGAAAGAAACGATTCTCAGCTTGACACCTTCCCAAAGATCGATATATGTCGGCTATAACCATGGGATCTAAGTTGTGGAATACCATTTTAGAACCGTACTTCACTTCATAGAAGAGTGAGTGTGTCACTATGACAACTCTTGGATGAACTGTGCCATTTTTCCCTTGTGGAAACACCATAGTGCCAAGTAGGCCTACCGCAAATGCAAATGCTCTTGTCTCCTTCCATTTTGCTTCCGATTTAAATTTATGTCTGAACTTCTAAAAAGCATTAAACCTTCCAAATTGGCGATACAACTCACAAAAAGGGATGTTTGCCCCATCATGTTCCCCTATCTAGGTGTCATCATCAATTAAAAAGACCTTCTTGATCTCTTGATGGTCCCATATAACCGAGACTAGAATGTTCTTATCAGGTGTCTCTTTTCTCTTGAAACACATTTCAATCAATAGTGGGGGTCAATTCAACATCCCCGAAGAGAAACACCATATTCTGATCATCCCAAAAGGTCGTCAGCACATGAATCATTTCGATCAAGCGTCCATCTCGATTAACGAAGGTCATTGCCCGATACGTGTTCTAACAATCTTTCTCTCTTCTCTGCTCATGTAATCCTACCATAGTTTCAGGAAGTGGTTGGGTCTGGTAACCATCTTGAACGTTTCACGGGGATGCAGTTGAGCCATATCCTACACAAAAGCAAACAAAGATAAGTCTTCCCTACCTCAAAGGATAATGGATTGGATTAAACAAACATATATTTTCTTCAACACATAAATATGATCCGTCTTTAATTGACTTGGGGTCAATAGACGCAGGGCAGATTTTCTAATGGGCCCAATACCTCCTCGGGTACTGGGTCGTCCTAGGCTCATGCCTAAAATAGGATTTTGGTTTCGCTCTATCCTAGGTGTCTAGAATGGGTTTGAACTAGGTTCCCAAGCGGACGACTAAGGTTTGAAAACACGAACAGCCATCAAACGACTCACATGCTAATAAACCGTAACTATTAAGGAGAAACAAACAATAATAACTATTTTTACAACATAAAAGAAACAACTTTTCATGCTAAAAATAAATATATCCGCCAGCAATGAATTTAAACATGCCATGAAGCTGAAAAAGCAAAACAATCAATATTAACTATTCTTTTCAACATAAAGAAAACAACTTTACATGCTAAAACAAACATATCCACCAACAATGAGTTTAGTTAAGACATGAGTACATCTTTTAAGCAAAGATTGAAACTTTATTTATAATAATCAAAGAATAAAGTCAAAAAGGAGAAACAATCAATATTAACTATTCTTTTCAACATAAAGAAAACAACTTTACATGTTTTTAAACAAATATACCCGCCAACAATGAATTTAAACAAAGCATAAGTACATCTTTTAAGTAACGATTGAAACTTTATCTATAATAATAAAAGAAAAAGTCAAAAAGGCATGTACAACTATTGTTAGCTCATTTTTATACCATGAACATGAAAATAACCATAATATTGATATCATAACGTCGTATGGCCTTCAAGACCGTCTACAACAAACAATCCCAGCAAATAAAATTATAACTACAAACTACGAAGAAGAAAAAGATGAAGAAGAAAATAATAATAAAACTAAAAAAAGGAAAGGTGTGTTTACCCTTTTTAGGGCAGCAAAACGGGACTACAAGCTTTCTTGGAGTCTTGATTACTATCGGAAAGCTTTCAACTCGAGAACTTAGATTAGCCCACGAATTTCATGGAAAAGAAAAACTTTTTACTAAAATAAAACTCTTCTTTGCTCAAAAAAAAAAAAAAAATTCAACCTTGATACTTTTTTTTTCACTAAAAAGAATTTCAACTATTTGCTCAAAAGCTTTCAATTCTTTGAGGTTATTGAAACTTGGTCTTTCTACCAAAATAATAGTAGTATTTATAGGAAAGAATGGGGATTCCATTCTTTTCATCCACCAATGTGGAGAAAAAATATTTAGGGATATTTTTGGAATTTTAAAAGTTGAAGATAAGGTGATGTGAAAAATAAAGTGAGGGTAAATTGTACAATATAGTACAATTTTTGAATTGCAAAAATTGAAATTTGAAAAAAGAAAAAGGTTGGGGAAAATTGTACAATGTAGTACAATTTTTGAATTTTAAAAATTGGAAAAGGTCAAAGTTGGGGAGAATTGTACAATGTAGTACAATTTTTGAAATTATTTTTTGATGGAAATTGAGTAAAAGTTATGAGAGTTTTTGGGAATTTTGAGTTATTTAAAAACCCCAATTGAGATTTAAAATTTAGCCAGATTTATTTAATTTTGAACAAATTAAAAATAAATTGGCGGATTGCATTACAATTATTACCAATTTGATTTCAACTATCGCCAAATCTAATAGATTGACTAAATTAAATTGAAATTCGATACGAATTAATACTTCTTTTAATCTTGAGTTTCTTGATTTAATAAAATCAAACACATATTTATCCAAATAAACTATTTTTGAGAATAAATTATATTTAAATCAAGATTTTAGTCATTTAGATTTATTATCAAGATAAGTCTTGATTAAAATTCAATATTTTGTAAAATAAATATTTAAGTAACAAAATTATAAAATTTTGTATAATTGAATACGATAAAATATAATCGCTACTTAAAATGACGAATTTACCTAAATAAATACTTTGAAAAGCTTTTATTCAGATAAAATAAATGTTGTAATTTTATTCAAAAATCGAAGAAATTCAAAAATAAACTTAATCGTGGAGGGCAAAAATTAGGTGTCAACACGGGACCCCCATTTTTCATTACTCTCATTACACATAACTAACAACTAAACACTTTGAAAAAGAGTCTAAGAAAAGTCTCAACTTGTCTTAAAAGAAATCTGTGAAGTTAACTTGAAGTCGAAAAGATAAGATGGAAGCTTTAGCCTTTTTCAATTGCCTCCGAACGAATCCAATCTAATCAAATACAACATTCCCAACTTAATAAATTCTTACTCTAAAAAGATCATAAGCCTAAAACTGAATTTTTTTTCTAAATTTCAGAATCTAAAGCGATACGTGATTCACTAACCGTAAATAATAGTACCGTACTTCAATTCATCGGCACTATTAC
Organism: Capsicum baccatum var. pendulum; assembly: GCA_030864225.1. Lineage (NCBI taxonomy): Eukaryota > Viridiplantae > Streptophyta > Magnoliopsida > Solanales > Solanaceae > Capsicum > Capsicum baccatum. The sequence goes on along the minus strand of CM061560.1, from coordinate 262,188,895 downwards.
ACTCTCATAAAACAGTCTGCCCCACCATTACAAACTTTCTAATACCATTGCCTTATGTACATTTAGTTTCCAAAAAAACATTAAAACATTATGACTATTTCCAACTTAAACCAAAGTATTAAAATTAATACTACTTAAGAAAACAATTCCTCGGCCCAAATTTCTAAAAACTGGCCACTGCCCCAGGTTATTACTCCTAGAAATCTTCAAGAAGATCATCCTTATTACCATAATTATACCAACACTGTAATTATAGGAGTAATTCGACAAATAAAGAAGAAACAAAAACACGAACTAACCTCCTATATCTTGCCGAAATCGTGAAAAGAAAAGAGAAGAGTAATACGTTGCAACCGTTGTTTTCCCCCTTTTATTACTATTATTATTAGTATATTGTCAATCCTTTCAACAGTTAATAAAATATCAATTTGGCCCATTATTATAAAATAATTAATGTCTAAAAATTACGTGGTGGGTTAAATAGTGTCTAAATATTAATTTGGCCCATTACTATTATCATTGTGTATGTTTCATTCTGTTCGATCTTCCCCATAATAACTACTACTACTTTTATGAGAAATGAACATACTTCACTATTAAATAATTAATGTATAGTAATTCATTATTATTTTACTTGCAAAACAAACTACCCAATATTTGATTAAATATATAACACCGATAAATTATTACTTATTATAATTTTAGGGGCGAGTCTGTTATATTCTAAATACAATTTACCATTTATTAACATAAAGAGGATTAAAATTCTCCTACTTAACATTTGTTGTTTTGATAAAAATATATTTATAATTTTGAATTTCGTAATATTGGGTCCGCATTGGGACAGGTTGTCCTCTAGTTCATAAAGAAATTCACTATGTATCACCCAACATCATTTGAGAATTTTGTTGGCTACTGAAACCCACAACTAGTTTCTTCTTGTGTCTTTGCATCTCCAAGCTTGTAAAATAAGGCATATCAAGCCCCTCACCCCATCATTTCGCCACGTAATCATACTCATCTCGTAATCTGGATAGTCTAATATCATTTATTGGGTTTAGCCAGTCCAAAGATATTTTTACATGGTATGAAATTGTTCTTTTTAGACCAAGTTCGCAAGATTTTTCCTAAAAGCTCTAACATCAAGATATCCTACACCTTATATATAACTTCCAAACTTTTCAACTATCAATGTGAAAATTTTATTTGCACACCCTACGTTTTTCATGACAATTAAAAGTTTTCATTAATCACAAGTGACAAAATACAAATCTAGGCGAAATAACCCGCTTCCCTTTTCAAATGTTACATCAATTACCTACATAACAACCCTATCAGTACATTCACTAAAACTAGACATCACAAGTAGGGCTAGGCATTCGGTCGGTTCGGTCTGATTGTTTAATATCGGTTCGATTTATCAGTTTTCAGATTGACAAAAATGACATCCATAACCAAACCGAAATAAATTCGGTTCGGTTCGGTCTTTACAAATTCGGTTCGGTTATTTCAATTTTTTATTTCGGTTTGAAATATTAAAGTAGTTAGCCTCTCTTTTTCATAACTGAGCATTTAAAATTGATGGTTTTTTTTAGAAAAATTATTTTTTTCAAACCTATTTTTCATTTTCAAATATAAATAACTATAAATAACTCAACATGAATGAAACGAAATGAAATAATCATAAGCTTAACATAATACATAACGCCATTAATCATTACATATAATATAACCTTACATAAATAGTCTACAAATCAACACAAAACTCATAAAAATAGTCCATAAAACAACATACTTTCTGCATAAAACCACAGTGGTCGGCTAGTCGCCGTCGGCTCCACTATTTCTGGTCGGTGGATAGCCACAACCCACAAACCCACAACCAGTAGAAGTGAAAACAATCAACGAAGGAACACCGCCTTGCCTTCGATGGAACGGAGGAACACTCGTGAGTCGTGACTCGTCGTCGCCGGTGTACGTGAGAAACGGTGCAGAAAATACCAGAATAGGGATTTAGGGTTGGCAATGGGCAATGGCTGCAGCGTATGCAAATTTGCTGTTAAATGTTAATTGTGAATGTGAATTACTAAATATTATATATATATATATATATATATAAATATATATATAATAAAATATATATATATTATTTATTTATTTATAATAAATTTTGATTTTTCGATTTAACCAAAAAATTTTAAACAAAAAAACGAAAATCGAACCAACAAATCAAAATTTTAAAATTACAAACCGAATCCGATCCGAAAAATAGAAATCAAAATTAAATTTTGATTTGATTTTTTGGTTTTTCGGTTTAAACTAAAATATGCCCACCCCTAATCACAAGCATTACATTCACACATATTTAATTTTCGTCGGACCCTGTCTGTGCATAAAAAGAGTTCAAAGTTATGTACAAACATAAAAAGGGTCGAACTTTTGTCAACGTTGAACTCTTTTGTAAGATCGAACACAACTTCGACCACCAAATACTATTCTTTTTAAATTGGAAAAAGGCTCAAATATTCCACTGAACTATCAGAAATGGCTCATTTATGCCATCAGTTAAAAGTTGAGTTCATTCATGCCATTGCTGTTGCAAAACCAGCTCATCCATGACATTATTTTTTAACGGTGGTTTTCAAAAACAACTTTGCCACGTGGCCTTTTATTAGAGGTTCACATCATTAATTAAAATAAGCAAAAAGGCTCAAATACGCCATTGAACTATCAGAAATGACTCATTTATGCCATCAGTTAAAAGTTCGGCTCATTCATGCCATCACCGTTATAAAATCAACTCACTCATGCCATTACTTCTTAATGATGAGTTTTTAAAAATAACTTTGCCACGTGGTCTTTTACTAGGAGTCCACGCTATTAATTAAAAGAAAACAATATTAATTTCAAAATATCTTAAATTAGTTAGTATCGGGATTATTTATTCCAGCATTTATACCATAATGATGAGAGAAGTTATCCTATATACATGGCGGAATAATTGGAATAGCAGACTTCTTTTAAGTCATTATTTGAAAATGACTTTTCAACAATGTATGCTCCATTAATTCGTGATAGGAGAAGTTATTCCATATGCATGGCGGGATAATTGGGATAACAGACTTCTTTTAAGTCGTTATTTGGAAATAATTTTTTCAATAATGTATACCCCTTAATTCGTGATGGGAAAATGTAGAAGTTCTATTGGTACGCCTCTTTATTTTTATTGCTTTCCCTAATCGTTCATTGGTTTATTTTCTTGCAACTTCGGAGTATATATTGGAGTCACTGAAATTAAAACTAATCAGTTACTGTAGGATAGAATTTTTGAGGTTTCTGTTAAGCGTAGCATTTATAATGATTTAAAATCAATTAGAAATAGCCAAAGGATATACATTAATCACTATTTTTTTCTGATTAGAAAAATAGTTGTTGTAGGAAAAAAAATATTTTAATTGGTGTGGGTTGGATTATGTTAAATGAATCGGTTGTTTTTAATGGGTCTAAGATATTTTAAAATTAATATTGATTTATTTTAATTAATGTCGCGGACCTCCAATAAAAGGCCATATGACAAAACTTTTTTTGAAAACCCACCATTAAAAAGTAATGAAATGGGAGGGCTGATTTTTTAACGACGATGGCATGCATGAGCTGAACCTTTAACTGATGACATAAATGAGCCATTTCTGAAAGTTTAAAGGCATATTTGAGCCTTTTTTATTATTTTAATTAATGATGTGGACTTTTAATAAAAGGCCGCGTGGCAAAGCTGTTTTTGAAAATCATCGTTAAAAATTAATGGCATGGATGAGACGATTTTGTAACGGCAATGGCATGAATGAGCCAAACTTTTAATTGATGGTATAAATAAGTCATTTCTGATAGTTCAATGGCATATTTGAGCCTTTTCCCTTTTAAATTTAACTTAGAATACAACTACATGTTTTAAGGTATCAACTAGTTCTTGTTATTTCAAAATAAAAACATGAAATATACATTAAGAGATATACTTTAATGATTTACAATTTCACTTTAACACACAAAATAAATCTTCCAAAGAGTTTACATGTTAGTTGTCGCAATCCAAGACTATTTCTTAGTCGTAATACGGTGTTTAGAATCACAAGTAACTCCAAGCTAACCCATGGCATGGCATGATACTATGAATACGGTATAAACGGAATAACATTATGCGGAAGCTAAAGTCTGAATGATATAAATATAATTAAATTAAATGTCAATGATAAAATCAACACGAAAATATCCTAGCACTACATAACGTTGGACCTCTACAGTCTGTCTGAAAGCCTCTACTAAGGTGAGTTGCTAGGACAAGCCCCCATCTAACTCTAATTGTCTGAATCTGAAATACAGAAACAAAGGCAATACTAATAACTAGTCCTGAATTATGAGGACTCACCAAAACATAGTTGTTGAAGTGATGTTGGATTAAGCTAACCGCAATTGGGGTGCTAAACATCCAAACCTATATTATAAGATAATATAGCGCAACGAAAAGTATGTGTTCAGTACTTTAAATATACTGAGCATGTGAGATATGTGTTATACTATATAAATTACATTTTGAAAGTGACATGATGACCTGAACATGGGACTGAAATCTGTAAACTGATGTTATGACCAAGTAATAAACATATAACACTATAACATGTTGAATAGACTGGAGACAAGATCAACAGAGATCTGAAACTAATCTTTGGAAGGTTTCTCTAACCGATATAGACCATGTGAGCAACATGAAATGTAACCTGTCATCCAAGTTGGGAGGGTGTTCTGTATCTTGCCAAGGGTACGAACCATGATTTGTGTGAATTCGCTCATGATCTCATTAAGGGCAAGAAAGACACTCTGAACTAACGAGGACCCCTTTAATCTACAGTGGCACATAGTTTTGGACTTGGGTTATCTAAACACTTGTTCTTTGGTGCTTATTACTACTCCCACGTGAAAAACTAATATACGAAAATACTCAATAATAATGATATTCTTAAATTGAAAGATAAGTGTTTTATCTGAAAGCACTCTAAAGCATGAAAACTAAAGAACGAAATATTCAACTTACAATGCATGACATCATAGGTCATCGGAAGTTCATAACCCGCCATCTTTGAAGATTGCAACTAATCATGAAAATGTTATAATCTGAATATAACAAGAAATTTCATAACTCAAGTCCAAAATCAAGAATTTATCAATATAATAAGATTTCATAATGAAAAAAATTTCAAATTTATGGGAAAACAACATATATTATAGTTTTGTCAAAGTAAGAAACTGAAAACTAAAGAAATTCACACTTTTTCATGAAAATTATAAGCTTGAAGGGTGAATTAAACTTGAGAAATTGAGTTAACTTTGGGACTCAATGGATGAAACTAAACTCACTAATGAAATTTCACATACATGGAGATAGAAACCTTGGTGAAGCCTTTGAATTTGAAGTTTGAGGTTAAAGAACTCTAATTTTACCTTGGGAGAAGATAATCGCTTCTTTCTATGTTTTCCCTCTATGTATTGACTGAATTTTGAATTAATGGAGAATTTGGGATGTTTTAGCCTTATATTTCATCCTTAGGATATTTTAAACGACATAGTAATTTGATATTAAAAGAGTGGAAAAAGATCAAACAATCTCTTTGAAAACATACTAACAGTGCAAAATAGTTTTAGCTAATGGTTCAGGTGAGGGACCGTCAATTTCTTGATCAACCATCACTCAAACCATCACAACAACAACAACAACAAACCCAGTGTATTCCCACCTAGTGGGGTCTGGGGGGGTAAGATGTACGCAGTCCATACCTCTACCTCTAAAGAAGTAGAAAGGTTGTTTTCGATAGACCCCCAGCTCAAGACACGAGATACCGCACAAATACATAGTAAAGCACAGAACAAGATTTCATAACATAAATACGGCACCCATACGTAATAAAACAGAGAAAAGCACACAGATTCGTAATAAAACATGGAACAAGGTATCAAACCATCACAAAATTACCAAATTTTGGTCTTGCTGCTTAAGCCTGAAGGGCCGTCGCTAGTATGACAGTTCGTCAGCTGGGCGTCACTCTCTGACAAATAGTCACCCTCTAATGAATTGAGCATAAGTTTTTACTCTGATATCGAATTCAGAAAAAAATTAAATACGTTGGAAAGATAATTCAAACATGTATTATTTGGTGGCTCTTTAGCTTAAAAGTACTTCAAAATATCGAAGTTATGCTCATCTGAAGTTGATGGTAACAAGATACTTTATAAGAAGTAAATCAGTAAGGGGAGTTTTGACTTGGCTTTGAGCCAGGAGTTACTTGTGGCCTCAATACATGTTTAAATTACTTCTCATACTATCAAAACATGAAGTTTTATTCTACATGCACTTGAGGCGTGGTTCTAATCTTGACTTGAATTTTCGGGGTCTTACATTAATATTCTTCAAAGAGTTCAAAAAATAGAATGGACAATCATATTTTAAACAATAACTAAATAAATAATTGAAAGAAAATATAATAGTCCAGGACATGAGTCGATCAAAAAGTGTGACCTATTTATTAAAACATTAAACTTATATAAATTTTAACTTTAACTAAGTCTAATCTCGAGATAACCACAATTTTCACTATTAAAAAAATGTGAATTTCTAATTGACGAAGCACCACAGAATATTTCGATAGAAAGCCCGTCAGAGATATTTCCAACAAGGCAACTTCTGTTGAAAAAAAAAAAAACACATTTTATAGTATGTTTATCTTTAAAACAATTATACCACCACACTCATTTTTTTGGGTAAATGTTATGTACTAACATTGAATAAGAGAACATCAGCTTGATCTAAGTCAATTTCCAAGCCAATCACAATTTTTACTACGAAAAAAATGAATTTTTGACTACCAAAAATCAATGAGAAGTTCATCAGTGATTTTCGACAAGTCCAAAAATTCTATTGATAATTTAAGTTTTTTAGTATGCTTATCTTTTAAAAAAATTTATCACCACACCCATAAACCTTTTTAAAAAAATTTAATGTATAAGAATAATCATGAAAAGTAGATTTTGGTATAGAATAAACTCGAATGACAAATAGCCTTTAAAACATATGAATTCAAAAGCTAAAATTAGGTATCTTTAAAAGAAACATTGTCTCTATATATAAAACCCCTTTGAAGGTTTAATCATAGGAAAAAATCACGATAAAAACAACAAACAAGAATATTTTTTTCAATTTAATATAATAAAAGAGAAAATATCATACAAGATTATTTTAAAGAAAAAATAATAAAAGAGTTTTTAAAATCATCATATCTTGAAAAAGGGCATTACAAATACAAAAATTGACAAAAAGAAGCAGCAACAATATTAATAAATTCAAATTATTAAATCTACAAAACAATCAATATAAAGTAATTGCTCAAAGAAAAAAATCCTTAAAAGAATTGATCTAATTTTAAAAGAAAAATACAACAACAAAGAAAACAAATGTCTTTTTTCGCCTTTTTGATTGATACAAACATGAGTAATTAAAGAAAGTATATAGAACTTGATTAAAGTTTTAAAATCATCAAATCTAAGAAAAAAGATGTTACAAACTCAAAAATTGATTTTAAAAAAGGCAACAACTACAAAATTATTAAAATTTCACCTATAATTTCACTTAGAAAAAAGAGAAAATACAAGATAAATACTTACGACTTTAAAAGAACGAGCTTAAAGAAATTTGATTTGTTGAGGTTGGTTGAAAGAAAGAGGAAGCCTTAAACTATATAAAATGAAAAGAAAAAGTTAAATCGTTATTAAACATAGAACTGTGTCCTTTTTTTAGACTGACTAAAAAAAGTGAGTCATATAAATTTGGACACAGAGAGTATTCTGTTAGGTGATTACGCTTCATTTTATATAGTTGTAAAAGCCTTATTTTTCTTTCAACCAATCTCAGAAAATCAACTTTGCTGATTCTTTTAAAGACGTGAGTCTTTATTGTATTTTTTTCTCTCTTTTTTTTAAGTAGAATTATAGGCGGCATTTAATAATTTTGTGGTTGTTGCCTTTTTTAAAATCAGATTTTGAGTTTGTAACATCTTTTTTCTTAGATTTGATGATTTTAAAATTTAAATCAACTTCTATATACTTTCTTTAATTACTCATGTTTGTATCAATCAAAAAGGCAAAAAAAGATATTTGTTTTCTTTTTTGTTGTATTTTTCACTTAAAATTAGATCAATCCTTTTGAGGCTTTTTTCTATTTAAGCAGTTACTTTACATTGATTGATTTTGTAGATTTAACAATTTGAATTTATTAATGTTGTTGTTGCTTCTTTTTATCAAGTCTTGTATTTATGATACCCTTTTTCAAGATCCGGTGATTTTAAAATCTCTTTTAATATTTTTTCTTTAAAATAATTTTTTATGATGTTTTCTTTTTTACTATATCAATCGAAAAAAATATTCATGTTTGTTGTTTTTGCCATGATTTTCCCTTTAGATCAAACCTTTAAAGGATTTTAAATATATAAAGAATGTTTCTTTTACTTTTAAAGGTTATTTGTTAATTGAGTCAATTCTATACCAAATATTTATCTTTTCTTGATTAGTATTTATACATAAAAAAAAATTAAAAGGCTTATGAGTGTGGTGATATAATTTTTTTAAAAAAGATAACCACACTAAAAAAGACTTGAATTATTAACAGAATTTATGGACTTTTCAAAAATGTCTCTGATGAACTTTCTATCAAAAATTTCTTTTCAAAAATGTCTCTGATGAACTTTCTATCAAAAATTTTCTCAATCAGAAATTCACATTTTTTATGCAGTGAAAATTATGATTGTCTTGGATATTGACGTAGATCAAGTTGATGTTCTCTTTGTCAATGTTTATGCATAAAAAAAAATTATGAGTGTTGTGATATAATTATTTCAAAGATATACATACTACAAAAGTAAACTTTTAATTGTTCGACAGAAATTGACTTGTCGAAAATGTCTCTAACGAACATCCTATCAAAATATTTTGTGGTGCTTCTTCAATTAAAATTTCACGTTGTTTAATAATGAAAATTGTGGTTATCTTCGGTTTTAACTTAGATCAAATTAAAATCTATATTTAAGTCTAATGTTTCAATAAGTGATCACACTTTTTGAATGCCTCATAACTTGGACTCCTATGTTTTATTTTAATTATCTATTTAGTTATTATTTAAAATATAATTGTCAATTCTATGTTTTAAATATATTTTTGATTATTATTTATATTTTTTTCTCTTTATTTGTGTGACATGATTCTTGTTCTAGCAGGGTCGTTAAATGCACTTTGATATAATTAATTCAAAAAATATTTTGAATGATTAATTCTTATGAATTTTAGTATCTCTATTGTAAAACGAGTTAGAATTTTAAATTATTAATTTATTTAAAATAAAAAAATTATTATTTCAATGATAAATAGTGTCTCTGCCTTGATATTGATATCCTGAACTATTTATTTCCACTTATAATTTTTCTTTTTGTTTGTAACTGTGTCAGTCTTTGATTATTAGCTTAACTATTTGTTACATTGTTTATCTACAAAAACAACAATAAACTCAGTGTATTTCCAGCAAGTGGGGTCTGGGAAGGGTAGAATATACACAGTCCATACCGCTATCTCCAGGGAAGTAGAGAGGTTGTTTCCGATACATTGTTTATCTAAATAGTTAAATTAAATCTTACTAATCCTCTAGTTATTTAATTTATTATAGTGCAAAAATAGAAGCTCAAACAGTCAACAACTCTCCTGAAATAATTGATTTTGCTTTCGTGAATCTATACTATAGCGTTTTACAAAAGTTAATTAATCAAGCCCATCAATTTTATAAGGAAAATAGTGTCCTGAGTTGGCCTCTTCATGAAGAAATTAATTCTGTAAAATCCTCTGAAGTAAGTATTATGATTAAAGTATATTGTAATTTAAATATTTCTCACAATTTATATGCTCTTTTGGCATATTTTACATTTACTTGTTTAAGCTTTATAGATGATGAACACTTTTTTTTTTTTGGTTTCCTATCCGATGTCCGGTACCCGCATTGGAGTCCAACTAATTCAGATTCGTACCGGGTAGGGCCCCATTCGGAGGTATAGCTCCCAACAGAGTTTTCTCCATGCCCAGGATCGAACCCTCGACCTCTGGTTAAGGATGGAGCATCCCCACCTGTTGCACCACAACCCATGTTGGTGATGATGAACACTTAGTTAGCCTTTTGGATTCTATAATGTTTTATATATTGTAACTGATTGCAATAAATTGGAGATCAACATGATCAATGTTGTATACATACTTTTTAAATCTTTATGATGTTAATTGTTAATTGAGTTCCTACTAAATGGTTTTTGGCATAACTTTTTTTAAATTTTTGACAAGTGAATGCTAATAGACTTTTCATATTTGTATAATTTCAGGACATAAATGAATTTCATTTTATCTCACTTTAAGGACAAAAAAGTGAAAGTCTTAAATATTTACTCTCAATCATCATCTGCTGGAGGAGGTGCTTGATAGAGCAAGATAACTCAAGAAAAAATTTCTCTCTGATATTTTTTCTTGTTCCACAAGAAAATGAATATTATGTGTTGAATGATATTTTTTGATTTGTTGATGTGGTAGAATCTTCAACACTTGTTGAGGAAAAGGTTGGTGAAAATGTTTTAGTTGCTCCTTTGGGTATGTCACTTGATTGCTTTAAACTTACGTCAAACTTTGATTTTTGTTAAACTTGTTATGACACATTAATATACTTATAGTAGGAATGTATTAATTATAATTGTCTCTTATATGACCTGATTGTGTAAATATTTTACTTGTCGATGCATAGAACTTAAACTCTGTTGTTAACTATATTAAACTATTCTCCATTTGAATTACTAATGTATTTATAACAGCTACTGAAAGAAAAGTCAAAGATACTATCAAGGAAATTTCTAATAATTCAGAGACTAAGGTGACAACAGATGATCAAGTTGTCCAGAAGCCTTCACTTACTTCAAATGAAAAGGAAAAATCTTTTGCTGAGACGACCCCAATTGTTCGAAATGAGGCTCATAAACTTAGCTATGCTTCAATGGTTAGTCATAATTTTAAAGTTTGTTGGGTTCCCATGTGTTTGGTTCGCGTACTAGTATGCATAAATCATAATTTATTTATTTTTTTGCTTGACTCAAATTCCTATAGATGAAGCAAGGTAGGTCCTCGCCACCAGCGAATACTCCATACAAAAATGTAAGGGTTGTTACAGAGGATGGTCTCCTATCAACACCTAAAAGACCTGAAGCCAGCAGCTTAGTTCAGGCGCTAACATCTAGTCCGAGTGGTGTGTCGAAAGCTGCAACTGCTTCAACTAATGTTGCACAAGACCGATGTAAATTTCCATTTGCTGAATCAAATAGTTGATGAAATTTTTATCATGATAAAAGAAAATTTGATTTTTCATTTATATGTTGTAGATAAATTAATTTATATCGGAGGATTTTCAACCAACACAATAAGAAGTAATCTTTAAGCAATTGTCAAAGATTTTGGACCGATTAACATTCAGGACGTTCAGCTCAAAACTTATGAGGTATATTTGTTTCACATTCCGTTGGTTATTGTTAGTATATCATTTGCTTAAATCTTATTTCTTGTTTAATGATTAAATGTATGATGGATACTGTGTTGGATTTGTGCACTTTCAAGATGAAATTTCTGCTAAAAGAGCTGTCCAAGGAATGAATTCTGCAATTCTCCATAAATATGTTATGGGTTTTGAGTTATTTCTTCTTTTAATGCTTTTTCTTCTTTCTTCAATGTTCAATTCTAGATACATTACATCACTGTGAAGGGGAGTGAAGTTTACATCAGATATAAGAGATATAACAAAGGTATATTTATATGTGTATATACTTATCATTTTATTCTCTCGTAATTAAAGGGCAGTCGGTACACAAAACTTCTCACACTCATGCATGGTCCAAGGAGAGCCACACTCTAATGGGGTGTGATATAGCCTATCCTGGCTCAAGCATCCATAGTTGATCTTTACCATTGCTCCTAGGCCCTCTGTCTTTATTCCATCATAATCATAATTCTAATTCATTTAACTTAATAAGATCAATTATGTGATAATGATCATATTGTGTATTTAATTTTCTTCAGGCCGTGGCGAGACGGCAAACTCATTATTGGTGTAATATACCACAATTACAATAATTGTCACAGTTGAAATAAAATGAACAAAAAATAAAAAAAATAAGATCATCTTCTTTTTGAATGAGGCGCGGATATCTCGCTTTCTTTAAGGAGATTCAAGTCCACTGCGGCATAATTTACACCGATCCAGCAGTATTTCTCTTGACTTGTCCCCTCTAGGATACAACAGCCCATCAACGATATACAACTCAAACAACTCCAGATCAGTTGAAGAGTCCAAAGCTCCACCATAAGAACACATTCCTTCAACATATATTTACTCTCTTTGTATAGTGAATATAGTTAAAGACTTAGAATATTTCTTTGTCTCAACTCTTTCTTTCACTAATATAATAACTCTCTTTTGTATAGTGAATATAGTTGTAAACTTAAAATATTTTCTTTGTCTCAATTCTCTCTTTCACTTCTACACACTATAATTTTTTCACACTTATCATTTTTCCTTTTCCATTCAATAACATGCAAGACCACCTTTATTCATAGGTGAGGTATTCATCCTTGTATTGAATAGGAAGAATATAGTGTAGTAAAGTGAGTACATGAATGGTCTATAGGTTACAAATGTTACAAGAGTTACATGCATTTAATGGTCATATAAATTACAAAAACTAATAGCCATGAGAGTTACAAGAACTAATAGTCATATGAGTTACAAGAACTAATGGTCATCTTTACTACAATTTGCACCCACTAACTCAAAAAGATAATGTGGTGAGTTACAAGAATAATGACACCACGTTCTCCACTTTATATTTACTAATGTCATGCACTTTAATTTATTTTAATAATAAAATGCATCAACATTCCCCCACTCATTTTAATATTCAAATAAGAGAGTTTTCACCAACTTAGTTGAAGGGAGACTATTATACATAATGAATGTATGCTCTACATTGAACCTCCACTTAGTAAAACAATAATCTTTACTCCAGAGTCAGCAGTGATCTCAGACTTGAACTATGACTGCTTAGGGGAAATAAAGTATTACTGCTTACACATAATAATTAAGGTGTTGACATAAGCTTTAATAGCCCGCATATTACGGTCATATGATATCCCAATTTTTCATGAGCATTTTCTAGAATAAGCCCCATTCTCATAGGAAGCGACCTACTTCTACACTCACATAGGTGAAATCTGTCATGGGTGGTCTTGTAATTTTGACACCCCACTCATACGAGATACAGAATTTCATTAAGACTTCTTGGACTCAACCTTCACAAATCATTACAGGAACAATTCACTCTCATCATAGGAAGGATTAAACAATAGTGCATCTCACACCAAGTCATCATTTGATTCGTTCTTCCCATTGAACATGGTTATAGGATCTGTCCCCAGGTTGAGTTTCCTCATATATGACTCGTGATTTTTTTTATAGGCTTCCTCCCCCCTCCCCCCCCTCCCCCCGATGTGATTCAGACCATCTTCATGCTAAGGCCTTGACTAGCAAGATTATCACAAAATTAATATAATTAATATTGATATACCATTGATCAATATGATCTCACAATATTGTATTTTTCTCCTTATGGTCTGAATTTATCATTATAATAATAATTTATACTCTACCAAAAAGTTTTGGTGTTATCACAATAACTCAAGATTAGAGAAATCAATTTCTCAATATAAAGTAATTGATTAATTCACCTTTCACTAGTTGAAGCTAAAATAGATAGTTCAACCTTCATAATTGAGTTAGCAAATCACAATTTATTTCTTCATGTCAGTAAATAGCACCAAGTTGTTGTTTTTTCATTTTGCATCAAAAAAACTTTTAAGTACAACAAGATTTATTTTAATAAAACAAGCCACAACTTCTTTCAAGTAAATATACCTGATGAGCTTGTAATAACCAGCTTAAGTACTTTTACTCAATTTCAGGTCAAGTACGATTAGTCATATATCTCATTTTTATTTTGTTAGACTAGTAAACTCCTTTTTTTCACACCACTTTGACATATTTAAATTAAAAGAAGTTGCATGGCTCATAAAATGTATTTCACAATTCTTCTTTTTCACCATAATATGACATGTCAAGGAAAGTTCATCACATAATTTAGGTATTTTTCATTTCAAGAATGAAATTTATCTCATCCAAATATTTAATGTCAAATTGGCTATTCAATTTATCATTTATTTGATAACATGCATGTTAGAGCTAAAGACATCAATAAATATTCAAATAATAACATGTGATTTATTCCAAGACTAATATATGCACTTGCAACTCTTTTTTTAACACATTCTCAAAAGTGCAAACATCACATTTTTCATGATGATATTTTTCTCATTTCATTAGCCCCCATTATTTTGAGACTTTAAGAAAATAAACTTTCATGAAAAGAATAATTTTATTCATGAAAAATCATGGGTAACTTTTTACCTTTCCTTCGCAATAAGTAGAATTGTTTTTTACCTTTCACCCCCTTGAGTTGAGCAAGTAGAAAGATACTTTACTTGTTGTCTCTCTTCTTTCTTCTCTTGAAGAGACTAGCGACATTGAGATGTTGAGATATCTCACCTTGATATCTGTGATTTTTCAAACTGTAACAAAACATGAATCTCCTTAAAATTATTGGTGTAATATACCACAATTATAATTATTATCACAGTTGAAATAAAATGAACATAAAAATGAAGAAAATAAGATCATCTTTCTTTCACTAATATAATAACTCTCTTTTGTATAGTGAAAATAGTTGTAGACTTAGAATATTTTCTTTGTCTCAACTCTCTCTTTCACTTCTACACACTATAATCTTTTTCACACTTATCATATTTCATTTTCCATTCAATAACATGCAAGACCACCTCTATTTATAGGTGAGGTATTCATCCTTGTATTGGATAGGAAGAATGTAGCGTAGTAAGTAAGGACATGAATGGCCTATAGGTTACAAATGTTACAAGAGTTACAAACCTTTGCTACAATTTGTACTCACTAACTCAAAAAGATAATGTGGTGAATTACAAGAATAATGACACCACTTTCTCCACTTTATGTTTACTAATGCCATGCACTTTTATTTATTTTAAGAGAAAAGGCTCAAATATGCCACTGAACTATCAGAAATGACTCATTTATGTCATCCGTTAAAATTTGGGCTCATTTATGTCATCGCCGTTATAAAATCGATCCATCCATGCCATTACTTTTTAACGGTGATTTTCAAAAAAATTGCTTTGCTACGTGGCCTCTTATTAGAGGTCCACGTCATTTTTAAAATTTTTTTTTTTTTAAGTTTTGATCCATTAAGAAGAATTCACCCACACCCAACTATCACCTTAACCCACTTTAATATTACTCTTAATTTTGACCCTAGATTTAAACATATATATAATCATTTAGTCTTCGAACATAAATTACACACTTAAATACTACGTTTAAAATAATATAGGTTAGAATAATTAATAATTTAAAATGGCAAATGAATAAATTGTGATTAAAAAATAATTTATTTTGACTCTCGAAATCCGAACATCATCACATAATTTAGGACGAAGAGAATACTACATACATGAAGGACCACAACTTTTAATTAGGAAAAATACCTAAAAATTTCTTCTAAATTTGGATTATAAGTTGTATAATTGAATTATTGGTAGTCTTAATTATTTCGTGGACTTGGCTATTTGATAGCCTTTATACTCTTTAACCTGGACGAGACGTAGAGTATAATTTATTTTTAGGCGTGTTAGAGTTTAAAAAAATATAAAATAAATAAAAGACCACCATCCAGGTATGTAGAGTGTTTTCAGTCCACATATTTTTTAGTGTTGTTTGGTACCTACTCACGCAGACACTATTTATGTGTATATTAATGGATCTTTAATGTGTATATTAAAGAATCCATCCACACAGAAAAAAGTTATGCTCTACTTCTCTTCCACGTTAAAGAGTATAAAGGCTATCAAATAGCCAAGTTCACGAAGTAATTAAGACTACCAATAATTCAATTATAAAACTTATAATCCAAATTTAGAAGGGATTTTTAGGTATTTTTCCTAATTAAAAGTTGTGGTCCTTTATTTATGTGGTATTCTCTTCGTCCTAAATTATGTGATGATGTTCGGATTTCAAGAGTCAAAATAAATTAATTTTTAATCACAATTTATTCATTTGTCATTTAAAATTATTAATTATTCTAACCTATATTATTTTAAACGTAGTATTCAAGTGTGTAAATTTTATGTTCGGAGACTAAATGATTATATATATGTTTAAATCTAGGGTCAAAATTAAGAGTAATATTAAAGTGGGTTAAGGTGATAGATTGGGTGTGGGTGAATTCTTCTTAATGGATCAAAACTGAAAAAATAAATTAAAAAATAAATTTAAAAAATAAAATGACGTGGACCTCTAATAAGAGGCCACGTGGCAGAGCAGTTTTTTTGAAAATCAACGTTAAAAAGTACTGGCATGGATGGATCAGTTTTATAACGGCGATGGCATGAATGAGCCCAACTTTTAACGGATGGCATTAATGAGTCAATTCTGATAGTTCAGTGGCATATTTGAGCTTTTTCCCTTATTTTAATAATAAAATGCACCAACACTCTCCATCATATATCATATAGAGGTAGATTTCACAACAGTGGTTCTGAGTCGCAAAGACAGTTTTCTGATGGACATAAGAGAGAAGGTTTGCCAACAACAGAACTACAGAAGGAGGGGCACCAACTATAATTAGTGTTGTAGTAGGATTAAGTTGCATCATGAATCCTTTTTGTGATTTTACATCTTCAAGTTAAAGGCACAATATTTTTTGGCTCCAATTCTCCATATATTATCTCATCTCGCGTATTATTTTGAAAGACGACTTTTTGGAGTCCAGGATCTAGATACTATCACTTGTCTTTGTGTTCGATAAAGAGAATACTTTTCTTGGATCTCGTGGTGGAACGATACAGTGAAAGAATCGAGTTTCTTGGAAAAAATGAAGTGGTTTTATTAGTCGATGTTGCTTCTACTAGGTTGTGTTCATCGTTTTTCAACTATCTATAGGGTTGCACCTGGTGGAAAAATCAAGCACACAACATAGTTTATCATCACTCAATTGATGACATTCCTAGTTTCTCCTACATCATCATACTGTTCATCCTATGAAAACATGTTCCACAAATGATAAACGCAATACTAGAAATAGAGGTATTTCCAACTGCGAATTAGTGTAATTTTCTGTCGAGGGGTTCAGCTGAACAATCCCCGGTCCCAAACCGCTAGATCTGCCCCTGGCTGCAAAAGTGAATATGAATAACCATCTAGAGAGCCCAACATTGTAAAAGAGATGAAAGTGAGGACATTGAACTCAGCAGTATTCACATCTCCCCCAACTATAATGTTTCCATATTAGCAATACTGAACATGTCTTTCCAACAAGAACCGATCTTGGCCCCTGTAAAATGATGCATGTTGATTCTACAATAACGACATACTTAATGTAATCCTATAAGTGGGGTCACGTGCAACACTATTCGGAGTAGTACTCGGTAACCCATCCACAAGGGGTCAGGGTGGTCTGTACACAGATCTTACCCTGATAGAGAGGAAAATGATTTTATTCTATTTTTAGATTTTATTGGCTCACGCAATGTGTCTTGATGTAACATACATGTGCAACACTAGTAGGAGTAAAACCAACATGATCCCATGCGCGGAAAAAATAAAAGGGATTCACAAAACGCTAGAAGGAGGGCTTGAACCTCCGACCTTGTGGTTAACAGCCACACGCTCTAACCAACTGAGCTATTCCAGCTTATGTGAACGTCTTGTTTTACAAATTTATTTATTTTCTTTGTTTGACTAATATGAAATTTGTTATGAATTATGATCGACCTGGGACAACACTATAGGGTCGAGAACAGATTTGGAAAATGGGAAAATGATGTGTGGGACCTGGGTGATGTCAGATAAATAGCACGTATAAAGAAGAGAAGATGAAATAGAAGTTGTTAGGGAAGATCGTGAGCGCTTTCATCCCCAATTATGTGTTTGTGGCTTTGTGCTTCTCATTCCCAGCATGATCTTTTTTATGATAGTAATATTCTAATTAATTTATGCACACCTTAATTACTTCGGGTATCTACTCGAATTCACACCAACACAAATATCACATATCAGTTTTATTTAAACTATATCTTGAATGTGACTTTCATATTATTTTCACGCACTTTAGTGATTGTTACTCTTAACACTTTGAATGTGCTATGCAACAATGTAACACAAGAAAAATGTGAAGAGGTGGCACATGTTCAATCACTAGTCTTTTAAGTTAGCATGGTACCTATGATTTTCAGCATTGAGTCAAACTGATTTAAATTGTATTATGAACCGTTGTTGTGGTTTCATACTTCATGTTAATTGTACAATATTTGGTTTTCGAAGATCTTGGGGATCACATGTTCAATCACTACTCTTCTAAGTTAGCATGGTACCTATGATTTCAGCATAGGTAAGAAAAAAAAACAAATTCAAATCATGATTGAAACTGGTTTAAATTGTATTATGAACTGTTATTATAGTTTCACATCTTCATGTTGAATGTACAATATTTGGTTTTCGAATGATTTTGAAAACTAGTATTCCAACTTTATAGATATGTAATGTAGATTTTATTAGATTAGAAGATTCTTTCAATTGGACAGAATCTATTACTTGAACGAAGCTAGGTCTTGGGGAATCGTGGTAAAGAGGATAGTAGGGGAAGAAGTGAGTGGACCTTCAGCTCATTTTTGAAGTTGCTCCAATGTTCAATTGGATGTGATTTTATTGTTATAGATAGATGTTAACAATTTGATAGGGCCATGGAGTTAAGGTCCACTATTATTGTGGTCTTATATTCTTGTGGCCTATGGTTAAACTAGTTTGCAGGTAAGCAATGGGACAATATTTTTGTTGAAATTGAAAAACTAATGGTATTTGAAATGACGAGGGAGTTGCTCGGATGGTAAACACCTCTCACTTTCATTATGAGGTTGTGAGTCAGTGACTCAAGTCCTCTGAGCTATCACCAAAGGGATGGGCAAAAAAATATATAAAATGTATTTGAAATTGGAATCTAACATGAATTTTACATGAAAAACATAATATTTCACTTGAAATATTATTGGATTTTAAAAAAAAGTCTTCATTTCAAGTATTTATAATAATAATAATAATAATAATAATAATGGACCAAATTGTAAATAATTATTATTTTAAAAATAATATTTCTTTGAGTTTCTTTTCTTCTCCATTCTGTTGCACATCATACGTAGAGAGAACAGAAGGCCAAATTAATTAATAGCGATTCTTAAATCATTGTTATTAAAAACTCTCACTTGATAAATGCATTTCAGAATCTAAATTTAATGAGTTTAGTTTTTAATCTTTTTATATTAAGCTCATTACGTTCTTAAAAATATTTGTTCAAAAATGAAATTTTAGTAAATTTTACCTTAATATTTATATTTCGTGATAAAATACTAGATTCAAATAAATCATTGTATGCGTCGTTTACGTCTATGTCACATAACATACAGTTGATATTTTGAGCCTCATGATGAAAAAGAAAAAGCAAATTAATAAAATAAAAATAGTCCTTACAAATGATGATTAGGTAATTCATAATTCCAACGTCAAAAATTATTATAATTTTGAATGAATAACTATAGAGGAGAGAGTTCGAATTGTTGTCTCTCCTTTCACAAAATTGTACAAATATGTCAAAAATAGAGAAACAATTAATCAAAAATTCATATAATAATTATTTTTTTGAATGATTCTTGAAAAACATTCTATCCATTTGCCCCATTTTGCTCTAGGCTTGGCTAAATGATTGATGATCCGTAAGAAACGGCTTTGCAAAGTAAATTCTCACCATATGTTAGCACATGGTGTGGGGTCTTCTTATTTTAGAAAATTTGCACTCTTACTAGTTATCCTTTTTGATATCTTATTCGAAATCTATTCATTTGATTAATTTTGATTAATGCAAATTCACGTTGTATAAAATTTATTCAAGAAGAAAGTATTGTTTATCAAAAATTTTATATTCCAAAAGCTGAATCGAAAATTTATGGTTATGGGTAAATGATCTCTTATCACTTGATATTTCTAATTTTTAAGTAGTTTTTTTTTTATTTTCTTCTGAAATATATTGACAATCCTTTGAATTTGCTTGTAAATTTGATTGATCAATCAAACAACGACATGTTCTAATTGAACACCTGAATACATAATAAATTATTCTTACCTCACACCTTCGGCTTAATTTTTTTAAAAAGACTTGTATATTTTCAATCATTTCATTGTATAGATATGTTAACCATCTAAAAACTAAAATATGCTACCTCCTCTAAATAAAAAGAACACCTACGGTTGAAAATTAAAAGGCCTAAAGTTATATAGTTATAACTTATATAGTTAACTAGTGAGGCTAATACATATAATTAAAGAATAGTTTTAAGAGATTATCAATGTATTTTTAATTATTTTTTTCTTGTTATTATTATTATCATGCTAAAGGAGGTTAGTATAACTTTTTATGGACCAAATAGAAATAAGACACATGTTGATTTGATTGAGCCCAAAATAATGATTATAAAGATTAAGAGAAGGACAAGTTGTAGTGGTAGTGAGTGCATGGTATATAGTGGGGTGATTGAGGTGCGGGGGTTTGGTCCACTCCAATACTTGTTTGCCACCAACACATTACATATATGCTTCCAGCCTTCCACACATTCATTCTTGCTTCCTCAAAAAAAGAAAAGGTTGATTTCTATTTTGGTTAATCAGTAAGGTTTTGTTTCAACTTTTTAGCCAATCTCATTGAATCATCTTTAGCTTAATATTTTAGTACCAATAGTTTTCTAGAAGTTACATAAAGAAATAGTCACACAAAATATGGATGTGTGGGTTGGGGGGGGGGGGGGGGGGTTTGCGGTTATGGACTTAAGTTCAAAAATGTGATGTTTTAACACCTGTTAAACTCGACACGAAATAGGTATAATTATATAAGAAACGTATAAAAATTGGTATAAGATGAATAAAAGCATCCATAAAATCAAGAAGATAGTTGAGTACTTTAATTTTCAGGCGAAGCCTTAAAGCTTTGATGTTAATATGTGTGATTGAAACACCGGATCACCCATAATCCTTAAATCCTAGATCCGCCACTGGAGGGGAAGGAAATATTAGTGTCAAAGAGGGGATTCGTCTATTTCCAAAATGGAAAAAATACATGTCCTAAGGGTTCATAAGTAGGAGCGAGTGTGAAGAGATGAATGAGATTTTTTAAATTTTTAATCAGAGATTTTGAATACAACAGATAAAATTACTTTGTACTTATCCTTAATCTACCTAGATCTTGATGACCAAAATTACTTCATACTTATATTAATATAAAACAATAAATTACGATGATTTAAACATCACAATTATAAACAATAATTAAGCATAGCCACTTGCATGACTAGATAGAGTATGGAGGAGAGGTCACAATCAGCAAAAATAGTAAGCCAACAGCAATGCAACAACAAAGCCTGTTAATGTTCTTTAATTGGCTTAATGTGAAGTTACACGTGGCTTCATGCTTATGGCGGGATAGTTGTTATTTTTTAACCCTCAATCACAAGTTTTGAATTTTTGAAAAACTAAAAAAGATCTCTTTCGGAACAACGCCTTCAAAAATCGATTCTTCATTATGGGAATCTAAATTAATTAAACTTTAATACATATATATATAAAAAAAATGTAACATGTGGCTTCACGATTATGATGAGATAATTGATATTTCTTCACGTGAGTTTGAGTTTATGGGAATGAAAAAAGATCCTGTTAGAAGAGATATATTCAATAATAAATTTTAGAAAGAATACTCACAAAAATATCCGAAGTTGATCGAATTATTAGTTGAATATACTGAACTTTGCGGGGGTCCTATTGCCCCCTGATTATTTTTTTTCGTATTTTAATGGCATATATCTGTCACTTGGATCATTGCGTGTTAGTCACATGCATTGAGCTTGTGAAAAGTGTTAAAAAGATTATAAACTTTTTTTTTGCCAAATAGCCGCTTAATTTTATAATTATTTAAAGTTTTATATCTTTTATTTATTTTTTCATTCTTTTTCTTCTCTCCTCTCTCTTTCTTTTCTTCAACAATGGTTGCTCCATTGTTGAATTGAAATTAAATTCTTGAAGATTTTATTTCAGTTTCCATTCTGAAAGATTAATGGAACTCGCTAATTGAAACTCAATGCAAGATTCAAACTCGGAAACTCGCTAATTGAATCTTCTGAGTTTCATTAATGGAAATTGAATCTTCCGAATTTCATTAACGGAAGATTGAATAGCTTCATACATGTATAGTCTGTATTTTTGTCTTCATACATGAAATTAAATTTTTCGAATCTTCCGAATTCCATTAATGAAAATTGAATCTTCTATTGAGTTTTCAATTACCGAGTTCCATTCAATTAGTGAGTTTCACTGAATCCTCCATTAATGGAACTCGGTAATTGAATCTTCCTGGTTCCAATGGAAAATTAATGGAAGATTTCATTCAATTATTTGAAAAAAATTTCTTCATAAACTCAATAGAATTCAAAGTTTAAAACTGGAAATTGAATTTGAAAACTTTTGGAGCGATAAGAACGAACTTAGGATTTGAAATTATTTGGGATATTTAATATGGTTGTAATGGTGAAAAAATGTTGAAAAGTGATAAAATGGAGAAGAAACAACGCGTGTACCACACTTCCCATTGTAAAAACTGGGTATAACATTTTTCGGGAATTAATTTCACTTTAAAAAAGTTCAGGAGAATTAATTCCAATTAAAAAAGTATAGGGGGTAATAGGACCCTCTATACTTTGGCCTTTGGGGAGGAGAGGGCAGAGAAGAAAACGTCCTTCGCTCAAGTTTTTTTGTTTCTTGCGTCCTTACTAGTATAAAAGGAGCTCTTCGATCAAAAATGATTCTGGTAGGAAGGTCGACCACTACATAAGTGGTCATCCACCCAGGAGAGAAGCAAACTATCCTTTTTTAATCCCCCTACCCGGGCAGGGAAGAGAACGAAAATGGACTGCAGATGGTAGTCGTGGTTGATTTTGATTCGAGGATCTTACGCGGCAAAGCAAACTCTTCTATCGTGTTGCATTGGCGGACCGCCCACCCCCCGTAAAGTTCAATATGCTTCATTAAAAATTTAGTTAAAATTTAGATATTTTTTATGGATACTATCCTTAAATTTTATGATACATGAATCTGAATTAATAGAAATTCAGTAGAGATATTGAACACAAAAAAGTTATACGTGACTCTAAGTATATAAATGTCAGGAGAATCTTTTAGGCCCAAAGTTATTGTCCAATTACTTACGTGTCCTACCGTATCTTTCTAAGATTTGATCTCTTTTTTATGTCCTTTTCCTCCATTAAATATAATTTGATCAAATTAAAAAATAATTTTTTTTTGAAATTTTATAATTTTAAATACATTATATACGTAATTGTAAAAAATTTAAAATTTGTGATATTTATGTGATTATTATAAAAAAGAATCACGAATGTAAAATATAAAAGTGCTTTTATATTTATAAAAACGTGTCCTTTTATCTGGACGAACTAATAAAGAAATAATATCATTTCTGGTTTTTGCAACCGAGGAATTCTACTCATTATTTATAATATTAATTATTGTGATAGGTTTGATAAATCAATCTATTCTAAAATGCTTAATATATTAGAAAGGAAAATGATTTCTTGAATTATTTTTAAAAACTACTTCTTACAACTTCAATAATAAATCGTTGATAAAGTAAACAACAACAACGACATATTTACAACTCAGTGAAATTCTACAAGTGAGGATGAGAAAGGGTAGGGTGACACAAATCATACCACTATCTCGTGAAGATAGAAAGACTGATTTTGAAATACCTTCAATCGTTGATTAAGTAAAGTTGTTTGAAGAAAAAGAGATAAATAGTATTAGATTTAAGATTATTAGATATCTCTCCTAACAATATACAAAAACTTTAAACTATAAAATATATAAATCTCCCCTAACTTCATGAATTTCTACAAAATCATACTTTTACACTTTTGTTCTCTGTATTGGTATAAATATTGAAAAGTTTATTCTCAATTTTATATGCATTATGTTAACATCATCACATAATCCAATACCTACTATTCTCTAACTCCAAATATATAATACTTTTATGAAGAAAGTATTCATTAATTATTCGAAAATGTTTGGCTAAATTTGATTCCTAATCATTTTTTAATGAACAAAAGTTAGTTTTTTTTTTTTCAAATCACTAACGTGTCCTAGCATATCATCTTATATGATGATCTTGGACCCCCACCCCCTTTTTCACTTCACTCATTCTCTTAGCCTTTACTCGGCGTTCGATATTGATAATAAAATCAGATTAAATTTAAATTAACATATTATAGAATATATTTTTTATTATGACGCTTCCAACATTATTTTCTTCATTTTCATAGCTCATTGTGGGTAAGCTTTTGCCCTTTTATGATGATAAAAGACATTAAGTTGACAAAGAAAAAAAATATACATAATAAAATTTAATTTATAACAAAAATAAAGAGTAGCCTTGGAGTAACAATTGATATCATGTGATTGGAAAGTTACACATGCAAGCTATGAAAATAGATTCAAAAATATAAAATAAATTATGTATAATTAAATCTTTATGATTTGATCCTTATCCAAACTTGATATATAATAAAAATTTTAATGCATCAATCTATTCTCTAGTTTAGAGGAAAAATGATCTATATCTTAGAAATTTATTATTTGACTAATGTCTAAATCAACACAAATGCATGAGTAGGCCAAAGTTTTAACAGCAAACATTTAAAAGATTGCCACGCGTAGAAATTCAAACACTTGACTTGTGTGGGTCCCACCACACCTCATGGACCCCACCTACAATAATTTTTGTACAACTTCGGGACCACGTGCTCCATTACCCAATTCCTCGCCGATTCTTCTTTTGCCTCGCCGGCTAGTTAATCGTTGACTTTGATTGATTGTACCATTGACCTGAGTCAACATCTTTTGGCCACCTAATTTGTTGTACTACCATTATAGTCACCAAAATAAACCAATTCATATATTCCAACTCCTAAAAGCATTTTATGACTCTTTCCTCTTTGTTTTGGATTTTTCATTCGCTATTAGATACTTGTATTAAAATGTTAAATAATTTAAATTTGTTGCATAAAGATCATTAAAGTAAACACTTTTCAATAAGATCTTTTTATAGTTAAGTGTTGAACTTGTAAAGATTATTTAATAGGGAAATATTTATGACTCGAGATCTTTAATTCATACGGAGGGATCTCATTTATTCGACTATGATCTTTGTTGGTGATCCTTTCCTTAATCTTTTGCTCATTTTTATTTGTTTTCTGCCTAAAGATCTAACTTTATATTATGTAAAACCCATTTATAGGAAAAAATATCTCTATAATAATTTTTTATTTTCAAAAATTAAACTTAAAATCTCTGACTAAAAGGAAAAGGTCTTATTCTTCTCTTCCATGCACCTTTGTTGTGTCAATGCACTTTCTTTGATTATTGCATGTCTTCTTTATATTGCCAAACAAGGCAACAACTCTTTTTCCTAACAAAGGTTATTTTGCAGTTTGCACCATTAAAGGTTGTGATTGTGATAGAATAATGAGACATTTCGAATTCAACCTATATATATGAAGGCGTAGAGAGTTACCTAAAGGAAAATGGATGGTGAAATATTCATATGGTGGCCGTAATTAACTTGGAATATTTTTGTAGTTGTGTTTGTTTTTGTGTTTCGAATTTAATTCATATATTTTTTCATAAATAAATTGAAAATAAACGGGGCTCTTTATATCCTTTCTTTCAACTCTAAGCATTATTTTCACTGCAATTTGACATTGTCATATATTGCCATATAACAGTCAAAGTGTTTTCTACATCATTTATTTAATTTCTTATCTTTTAGTAATTAAAGGGTGTGTTTGGTATGGTGGAAAATATTTTCCATGAAAAATGTTTTCTTGAAAAATATTTTCCTGAAAAATAAGTTGGTTTTTATTTATTTTCTCATGTTTGGTTGGTGAATGAAAAATATTTTTTGAAAAATATTTTATGGTGTTTGGTTGGTGAGTAGAGAATATTTTTTAGAAAAATATTTTCTAGTGTTCGATTGATGAGTGAAAAATATTTTTTAGAAAATACTACTATCTGTTAACTAGTATATCAGTGCCTCTAGCAATTCAATAATTTGTAAGAACTAATTTAAGCATAACAAATAATATCAATATCGAATAGTAAAATATTACAATCACTAAATTTAAGCAACTATTAATTAACAAATATAGGAGACACTTTTCAACATTTTGTTAGGACAATCTCAAGATACTACAATTAATAGAAATATAATAGAGCGACAAACTTATTCAAACTCGTGAAACAAGTTACATCGATAACAAAATGAAATATGCAATTAACAAAAGTAACATAAGTAAGTTTTCCTCTATTCATATGAAAATAACAATATATTCAACGAATTGAAAATGGAAAAAATTCGGACTTAATTATTTTTTATTTCAAACAGTGAAAAATTGAAGTAAAGCACAGTGAAAAATATTTCTGAGTAATATAAATTTTTGAGAAATGTAAATATTTTGAGTCATGTGAATATAAGTGTTGTTGGGGTGTGAAGAGGAGTGAGGGTGAGGTCATAAATCACATTTGTCATTTTCTGAAAAATGACTTCCCTTGACCTATGAGAAAAGTCATTTTCTATCAAACGATGGAAAATAAATTGTCTTAAAAAATATTTTCTTAAACTTTTATTGAGACCAAACAAAGTAAAACCGAAAAATATTTTCCATCATACCAAACACACCCAAAGTGTTTGGGCAAAATCATGACTAGGGAGAAACAAGAAAAAGTACTCACAATTTTGCCAATTCCTAAAAGATGTTCTGCCTTATAATATTATCCTTTTATCCATTTTGTACTATAAAATATTATTTCGATAAGAATAAATATGTTATTTCAAATTTCAAAGTCACGCAAATTAAAACAAGAGCCAAATGCCGGAAAGATCCATTTCTCTCTCTCTCTCTCTTTTTTTTTTAAAATGTGGACCAACTATATATTTTATATAATTTAATATAAGATCCCTTGCATCAAAAATTCTAGTTGTTTTCATTTCTTTCTAGATTTTGGTTGCAAGTTCCCTCGACTTAATGTCATTCTTCTATTGATAGTATCGTATACAGGGGTATATATACGACTATGGTGGGAGGGGGTGGGGGCGGGAGAATTTCAACTAAGAAAATTTAAATTTTAAAGAAAAAATAATTAAAGAGGTTCAACATCTAATATATATACATTAAAAATAATTTTAATCATACATAAATAGTATAATTTTTTATCAAAAAAGTTCATCCAAACTCTCTTGCCAAAGACTGACTCCGCTTTTGACTATGATTTATGGAGCATTGGTAGTCAAAGAAATATTGAAGAGAGAAGAAAGAATATGAAAGTTGTGGAAATAAAGATGTAGAAGATGATGTGTGAATACATTAGTAAAGATGAGATTAGGTAAAACGAGGATATTCAAGACAAGATAGAATGGCTTTGTTGGAGGACAAGATGCGAAAAATGAGATTGTGATAGTTTGAGGATGTGAAAAGAAGATGCATAAATAACCAAATACAAAAGTGTGAGTGATTGACTATAAATAATTTCACTAGAGGTAGAGGTTGATAAATCGTCAATTTGATAACTTACTAGTATTTTTAAGCCTAAATTATCATGCTTTTTCATTGATTTAATATTACTTTCTTACTTAATGCTCATTTGTGTAGGTAAAAGTTGAAATGAAAAGATGAGCAAAGAAACTTAATAAAAATGTGCTAGGAAAAAGGTGAAAGAAAAGAAATGTAAGCAAAAAGAACAAACACTAAAATTACAGGCTCAGGAGTCGACCTTAGTTATTGCGATCATGGACTGATGGTCGCGATTGCGGTCATTCAACAAATCAATCAAAGGGCGATCGCTATATGACTGTCACGATAGCGGTATCGCGATCGCAGTCAAGAAATGGCGATCGCGATAGAGCGGAAAAATTTGAAGGTCATTTTTGTAATATTTGAAAAATATAGAATTAAGGTTCAAACAGGAGTTTTTAGTTCATTTTTCACACCATTTTCTATCTTACATATTACCCATTAGTTTAGGGTTTTGAACTTCTTGGAGCTTGGAGCTTAAATTTGTACTAATTTGTGGCAAGAAGTAATTAGAAGAACTCCAAAGTGTAGATTTCGCTTTGTCTATTGAAGATTCATTAGAGTCTAAAGTGTGGTTTGTCCTCTTTTTATTTTACTTATGAATAACTTAGATGGACATCTTGGTATAGTAGATTTCATTATTGATGTGCTAGATCTACCTCTTGGGGTTATGTTTGATTAAGGTGCAAATGTGTGCGGGTTGTGATGTATTGGTGTAGATTTTAGTTTGTTGATTATGGATTTCACTATTGCTTGGATTAATTAGTTGGGATTTGTGGGTGAAAGCCCCAGACATCCAAAATGGGTTTGATGGGTGAAAATTTTAAACTTTTGAAAGCTCCAAACATCCTTGAAAGAGGGGTTAGGGTGAACTTTTGGAACCCATATCATCCTTGAAAGAAAGATGTGGGAACCAAGGCAACAGTGGACAATTTATAGGCATAGTTTGCTAATATTCACTATCTTAAACATAAGGGTGAGTATGAGATTGACTATATCTTGGGTATTGTAATGACCTGAAATTCCATTTCGAGACCCCACATGGTGTTTAGGGCTACACGTAGCCCCAAGCTAACCCTCAGAGTCAGACAGTACTTCAAGGAATTCAATTCAACAATAGTCATGCACAACAAAGAGATATACCATATCGGGTTCAAGAGAAATACTGGAGAATACTAGACTGTACAACCAAAATATATTGAATGTCTGTACATACCAACCCTTTAGTCTAACAAAGCCTCTATACATCAAAATCAATGAGCCATTGGGACAAACCCCCAACTGACTCAAACAGTACTAAAAGCCATAACAAAATGATATCACCAAAATATAGACACGGTCCTCGAACCATGAGGACTCACCACTGAGTGAACGTAGCTGAGGCACTCGAATATCGCTAACACGGCTGTGACTGAGTACCTGAACCTACATTATGAAAAAATGTAACCCGTAGGATAATATGTGGGTTAACACTTTGGAATGTACTGAGTATGTAGGGGTGCATACAACAATGTAAATATCATCATCAATTTCATAAAAACATACATATGTGCAATGATGGCTCACTTGACTTGAGTTAGATTGAATCATACTTTTCATGATCTCATAGTAAATAAATCATATGATAAAAACCTCATAAATCATCATAAGCAACTCAAGACTCGGAGTGACTCGGTAATTCAAGAAACTCAACTCTTATGGACATGGGAGGTTCTTATAACCGCCATAAACCATGTGAGCTACATAGAGTCCAATGTTTTGCCCTCATAAAAAGAGAACCCCACATTGGCGGGAGCATCGTACTCTTGCCAGGGAGTACAACCTAAATTTCGTGATCACAATCTCATACTCGACCTCTGGCCCACAAATATCAATATCAATCCTACGGTGGCACGTAGTTTCAGGAGAAATACCATATTTTCTGCTCGGTGCTAAATACTACTCCCAGACACAAGCTCAAAACGCGTTAGAAAATCCACCACAAACATCACAAGGGTCTATCATGAAGACCAAATCAAATCTCTTTCTCATTTATCAAATCATAATCAATTTGTGGATTCCTAACTCGACTCGCCTCAAATCAATCTTTCTCAATATCAAAATGTATCAATTCATTAAATCATAACAATATCAATAACTTTGAAGAAATATCAAGACTCATTGTAACAACTCAATCTCATGAATAAATATACTCGATAATCCAATTTGTCATAAGGAAACTTAAAGCTTGACACATATCTTGAAAGCACTTGAAATATCAACTCATGGTAGAAATATGAAATTCACAATATTAAATATCAAGTCATAACTTGAGAATTGTAAAATAATCATGTATAACAAAGCTTGAACAATTTATATTCTCATAGTCTCATGATGAAGTAATTTGGGTATTCACCCATTTGCAAAATCATGTAAATTCATAATAGAAATCAAAACTTTGGGCACAAAAACGAAAGGATTGCTCTTGTTCAAAACCCCACATACCTTAATCTTTGAAATTGGATGAATTCTAGTGCTTGAGACTCTATCCGCACTTGTAATACATGATTCTTGAAGCCCACACTATGAGCAATTTGATTCTTGAAGAAATCTTGAAGATTTATGGATGATTTTTAAAAGATTAATTTTTCTTGAATGAAATCCTAGATATATCTTCTAGAGAGAATTGGAAGAGAGAATGAAGAAATTAAGGTTTGGATGGGGATTCTCATATATATAGAGGCCTCCAAAAGATAGGAAAAGATCAAAATATCCTTTCAAAAACATCATTAAATTACTGAAAAAAATAGCTGACGACATTCGTGACTAGTCATCAGACTTGTGACAAGTTGTCATGAAATGTCGTCACAAAAGGGTGGATTTTATGATTTTCATCTTAAGGTTGACGACATTTTGTGACAAGCCGTCAAACTTGTGACAAGTCATCACAAAATGTTGAATTTTGTGACTTTCTGCTTATGGTGACAATATTTTATAACAAGCCATCAGGCTTGTGACAAGTCGTCACAAAATATCGTCACAAAATTTTCAGGCTGATACGCTGGAGTAAAATGGGCATAACTCTTTGCTCCGATATCGTATTTTGGTAAAATTAGTATTGTTAGAAAGATAATTAAATTATTTATATTTTGGTAGGTCATGAGCTCAATAATTCATAGTATAACGATAGATATGCTTATTTAAATTTGAATATGGCAATATCCTTCCCAAGAATTTAATCGGTAAGGAATGTTTTGATTCACCTAATCGCTAGGACATCTTTGAGGCCTTAATACACATCACCCTTGATCAGAAAATAGCCAAAGCGCTATAATTTATTTCTCATGAGCTTGAGTCATGGTTGCACTATTGGTTAGAGTCTCGGGGTATTACAGGTATCATCCTAGAAATAAGGATATCCAATTGAGATTTTGGGTGAAATTGTTGGCAACACCCATCAGGTATTTGAAAGAATCCATGAATGACATTTTTGATGTTTTGTTGAAAAGCTAACTTCGAAAACCTCTATCCGACTCATGATTAACTTGAATTGGATGCTACTTTCATATATCCACACGTACTAATTTGCCCCTAGGAAAGCATAAACCCAAGATCCATTCCTAATTGATTACCCTCTAATTAATTTTAGCTTTAAATTAGTCCCTTAGAAGCTCAAAAATTGCTTTCACATTCGAAAATATTGAAAACCCCCAAACTATTTTGTACCATAGATTTTGATACAAGCATAAAGAGCACAAGGTTTACAAGGTTTTGTAGAAGGTTTAAGCTTCGGATTGTCAAAGGATCAAGTCTCGAATTTACAAGTGCTGGAAGACCTTTTGGAACCATTACAAAGCCTTGTCCAAATTGAAGAGAGAAGAAGGGATTTCTATATCACATAAACACCTCAACTAAGGGCATTGTGGTCTTTTAAGACCTCCCTTTTACACTCCAAAGGAGCACTCTTCATTAAGGGCATTTTAATCATTGTTATGTAATAGTATAAATAGACCTTTTGTCTTCCATTTTTATTAGTTTTGAAGAATTGATTGATTGAAACTCAAATTGTATTTTCTTTCCTTAGTGTAGGGCTTGAAGAAGTCATCGTAGTGTAGGTCTTAGAAAATACATTGAAACTAGGGTCATCATTGAGTGTGGAATCACTCTTGTTGACATTTTGACAAGAAGGGTTGGGTGCTTGAGGAGTTGATCCCTTTGTGTCCACCTATGAATGAAGTGTTATCCATCAATGGTGAGGTGTGTTTAAGTGTTTAATAGACACTTAGGTGCTAATCATTAGAGTTGTTGTATGTTTTATTACTATCTTTCATTTAATGCAACTTTCTTCTTGTTTCTACTTTATTTTCTCTTTCTTTAGTTGCTGATTTTTACTTCTTTAGTCTTGAATTTCGGTTATAGCTTTATTTTAGCTATCATTTGCTATCAGAGCCATGTATTAGAGTTGTTTTCACAACTCTAAGTCTTGTATCTAAGAAAATCTCAACAAAAAAGAGTGTAGAAAATCGAAAATCTCACAAAAAAAATTGTAAATCCATTTTTGTGTGTTTGACAGATTTTTAAATCTTAGATCTACATGTTTTTGTGTTGTTTTATCGATTTCAAGTGATAGATTCTTGTTCCCTGGTACCTAGGGAGTCTAGATCTATATTTGGAACAAGATTTGATTGTTTTTTAGCTCGATCCACCATTATTGTGACTTGTTTGAAGCTTTTGGAAGTGAGATCCATTTTGGGTTTGTGTTGGTGACGTGATTTATGGCTGATTTTATGTTGGTTGTGCTTGTCTTGGGAAAAGAAACTTAGATCTAAAAGAAAAATTAAATTCGGAGTTCATTTACTTAGTGGTCAAACCTTGGTCAACTCTTGAATATTCATATTGTTCTTCCTCAATCTTCATATCTTATTGAAGAAGAATATTCAAAAGTTCTTGTTTGATCTTAAAATGGGAGGAAAGAGAGTGTACTAGTTGTTCAAGGTAATTTCGAAGAAGCTTTCTAGTCTTGCCAAAAGAAGAAATCAACAAAGACAAAAGGAATCTTCAAGTATAATTATAAGTACAAGGGTGGATCAATTCATTTCTAATCCATTTTGAAGCTTGAAAAGGCTTCAAACTTGAATATTTTTTCCTCCAAACGAATTATCTTCCTTTCCTAAGTGTTGTTTGGCCGAGACAAGAATTTGAGAATTGAAAATTTTGAAAAAGTGACGTCCAATCACAAGTTGCCATGTCACCACTATATAAACAACCAAATTGAGTTCTAAATTAGATTTCTAAGTTTCTATTTGTTGTTTCTAGTTGCTTTTGTGTTGATTCTATCACTAATTAGCAAACTAGTAAGTACCTACTAGGTTGATAATTAGTCTTGAGTCCATTTTGTTCGTGTCTTTGCTTTTTGTATGCTTTTCTTATTTTTAAATCATAGTAGTTTGTTGGTTCAAGCCCGTGCATCATTTTATTTGAGTTTTATCAAACAAAAATCGATTTCGAACCACGGCATATTCACCACTCAATTCACTTACCAAGTATTGTCAAATATTCAACACTTGTGAGACCAAGTGTGAGGTGAGATTTGAGTGTGAGTGTGTGAGGTTATTTGAACTAACTTGTTTGTTGTTTTGTAGATGTTTTCTCTTAGGTATCTTGATAATGGAAGGAACAACATCATCCATCCCGGATAATTATAGTATTTATACTACCTCGGATCCTTTTAAAAATGTTCATCGGCACCTTGAAGGTCTACGCCAATTGATGATTCAAGCATGCCATATAAGCCAAATCACCACTAACCAAGATACTAGCATTTTGCCTAGTATTAGTTCTCTTTGTGTACAGGTTCAAGATAATATTCTTTCACTGGAGGATTCAAGGAGAGTTCCTCAGGAACACATAGTTGATGATCAAATGGAGCTCTTGGCTAAGAATTTCAACTTTGGGAAAAATGATAAAGAGGTGATGCAAAGAAGAATTCTTGACAAACTCCCCTGTAATGAGAGCTTCCCAAAGGAACAAATGGGATGCCATGATCCAAACCTAAGTAAAAGGTAATAATGCTATCTCATACACTCCTATAAACTTAGAATACCGTGATGTGGCTAGTAGTATCCAAGTGGATGTAGTTGATGGTTTGCTTAGAAGAGAATTGCATGATTCTTCCCTTTGTAATACCCTTGGTATTGCTAGATTGCATGAAGACCAAATTGTTGTTGTAAGTTTTCAAGCACTAGTTGATCCTAAAGATGACAAAATTGATTTTTTTCGTAAGAATGATTTGTGTTCATCTAGTGCTAGCACTTATAACTTGAATAAGGTTCCATTACCAAGTGATAAGAATATTCACACACTAGTTGACCCTTGTGAAAATCAAGGTGAGTCTACGTTGGAATATGATTTGCCAACAACTAGTGAGGATGTGAATGATGATCAACCTATTTACGAATGTAGTCGACTACTTGAGCCTATGTGTGGTGTGTTTGATAAGTATCAAGTTAGTAATGATGTTGATGGAGTTGATCATGGGATTGGAGATGATTCTTTGAGCATGTTATATGATGAAAGCCATATTGATAGCTTTGCTCGAAGAAACCAAGAAAAGGCACAATCGGGTGAAGATGACCTTGAATTGCTTGAATATTTAGAAAACCAGAATTGTGATTGGTCTTGTAAAAATGTTTTTATGTGTGATCCCTTGGTTGCTCATGGTGATTTATATCTATGTGGGGATTACTTTCTTAAATTAGAAAGTGATGCATGCTTAGAAATTTTTCTACTTCTTCTTTGAGTGTTTCCTATGTTGAGCATCCTAGTAGTGATGAACTTGAAACTAGTGAGTACTTTCATAAGCGCACCATAGTTGAAGTTTATTTGTGTGACATCTCTCTCCACTCTCTATTTGTCTTTGATGATGCGTATGTTATTGTAGAGAGTATGTCTTTTAGATTGGGTGAAGCCTATGGGGAAAAAGAGTGTTGTCTAGATCCATGTCTAAGGACACTCTTTCCATTTGACCCCGATGCAAAATATGGATATGATGATGTTGGCACAACCACCTTGTTGCTTGGTCTACATGACAAACAAAGTATTATTATTGAAAATTCGAAGGCAAAAGTGTCATTGTCGTCTTGGGATAATATTTCTAAATGTGCATTCTTACTTGACACATTTGTGCTTGAATTAAGTAAATCCCAACTTGTGGATGCCAAATTGATGTTTTACTTGAAGGGAAGAAGTCATATGTGCTTAATTGATTTAATTCCATCCTTGTGTGCCTTATGTGCTATATCTTTTGGACCAAGTGACCCTCTTGTAGATGATAGCACCTTGGGTGATGTCTTCACACATGATTCCTTCCTATACTACCTCTTTACCTATGATAATAACCATGTTAATTTTGAATTGGTATTATGTAGAGGTAGTAAGTTTGGTGGATGGTTTCCTTGCTTGAATGATGATAATTGTAAGTTTGGTAGCCTAGTGAAAGGAGTGGGTCACCTCGGATTAACCCCTTGTCTTCTACTCTCATTTGACCCCGAAATATTTTTGAGTTGTGAAAGGTATAGTTTCGGTTCATACTCAATTCCTTTTGATGCTTATGCCATCCACTACCTTATACCCTTTTATGCAAAGCTTTTCATGTCAAATTTTAAAGATATGTAGGTGTATGTCAAGTGTGAGCAACCATGGTTTGATGATATGAGTGTCGTACTAATACTAACCCTCCTACCAAGAGGATTGCATGCTTGTTTTACTCTCTCTTTGGTTTTGCAAGATCTGAATTTGAGGATAAATTTCTTTCAAGATGCAGAGGATGATACAAGCATAAAGAGCACAAGATTTACAAGGTCTTGTAGAAGTTTCAAGCTTCGGATTTGCAAGTGCTTGAAGATCTTTTGGAACCATTACAAAGCCTTTTCCAAATTGAAGAGAGAAGGGGGGATTTTGTAACACCCCGTATTCAAGTACATGTATTGGCGTATTAAAGTACGTGTATCGATCTTATTTATATGGAATTAATTTTTTTATTTTATTTATACCAAAATTTGCCCGTCGATGGTTCCATGCGAAGGTTATTTCCAAAAACGGATAGGCTTCAGATATAATCGATCACGTTCGAAACTATAAAACGGTGGCCGGGATATTTGGGAATAGTAAATGTGCAGAAAAATTTCCTGCACACAAACTACTGAGGCCAGCCGAATTTTTGGGTCAACTTCGAACGATCATAACTCCCTTAATATAATGAACTGGAGAGCTGCGACCTATGAAAAGAAAGATCTTTGAGTTTTCTTTCCAATGCAATTGGTTTCATCTAAATCCAATATTTGAGCAAGGAGTTATACTCATTTTACTTCAACCTATAAAAACAGATTTTTAGGGCAAACGACCATAACTCTTTGTACAGGACGAACTGGGTGGCCTACTTTATATGAAATAAAAGCCCTTTGAATTATCCTTCCAACGATACCAATTTCACCCAAATCTGATATCGGAGCAAAGAGTTATGGTCGATCTACTTTAGCTTATCAAAACAGTCCACCAAAGAACAGATTTGACATTATTTAAATTTTAAAGGCATTTTGGTCATTTCCTATTATATTATGGACGGGAATATGTGTATATATACATGTATATGAGTTCAGAAACTCATTTTCATCATCAATCATTGAGAAAGAACAAACCCTAGCTAAATTTGACCTTTAAATTACTTTTGATTCAACCGTAGAAATTTCAAAGTAATCCGATAACTGAGTTTGTCATCTCGAGAGCTTCGAACGACACCTATTATTTGTGCAAACAGGATTGCATAATCAAGAGGTGAATTCTAAGGTATGAATATTGTTTGCCTTTGTTCTTTTCCATATGTATATGTGTGATAGAGGATTATATGTATTGGTTGTTATTGAAAGGTAATGGAAATAAGGTTATGGACTATTTTGCATGGTTTGGTTGTATTGAATTGTGGAAGGTAGATATGGTAATTGAGTTATGGAAGGTGGATATGGTGATATACTATTGAATTGATGATTATTTATGTCTATGGCTCAATTTGGTTTAATGGATTGGTTGGAAGGATAAATGAATCCAAACTTGATATTGGAGGATGTTGTATGAATATGCATGGCATGTGAATGTAATTGGAGTATAAGATGGTTAAAGTGATACCCTTTATGGTGTAATTAAGGGTTACTACTTAACCACTAGTTTGGTGAATTCAAATAATTGAATTGTGATGTTTGGTTGCTAATACTAGATTGCTATATATGTTCATGTAGATAAGTAATCCGAAAAGACGGGAAGTCCATTTGGGACTAGTATTAAAGGTTGACAGTCAGGTATGTAAAGCATACTCTATACCATATCTTTGGCATGAAAGTGAACAATTGTTCTATTAAGAAAGTTTCCAAAGTTATTCAATAACATGTGATCCATAATGGTTTTGTATGATGTCCTACGTTATCAATGAACTTGTTTTCACCCTACAAGATGTCAAGATATTTCAATACTTGTCTTCCAAATCTTACATGTTTATTGCACTAATGAATGTCAGAAGATATCCGGTTACTCAAACAAGATCTATGTGCTATTAATAACTCCAAAACGTTTCATTGATATACCAATAAGTTTCTACTTCATTGTTATGGCATTGATGACTCCAAAACACTTCATTGATGTGTCAATGAGTTCTTACTTTATTGTTATTGCATTGATGGTCTATTTATATGTCTCTTATTGATGTATCATTGTTTCAAAGTATCAAAAATGCGGTGGCGACCGAAATAACAATCTCAAAGATTAATTGAACTATGTGATGGAAGTTCTCTCTTATCGGGTGGTATTCCAGGGGCATAAGCCTATCATGGGTCGATCCCTATTTATATGTTTATGGGTGGTATCCCAGGGGCATAAGCCTATCATGGGTCGATCCCAGTTGATATGTACTGGAGGCAGCCTAATGGTCACAATACAGTACAGTAATGATTACAAAGATGATAAGAATGAAGGTAAAGTGATTGAATAAATCCAATGTACAGGTTGTCACAAGTTCTAGTAAGTGTGGTCCACTCCTATTACGATTTATTCACTTGTTTCTGATTTCTATTGAGCTCCTATATCATATGTGATTATTTACAGCTTTACATACTCAGTATATATTTCGTACTGACGTCCCCCACGGAGGACGTGCATTTCATGCTGCTGGCACAGGTACCTCAGCTCATACACCGCACAAGTAGGAGCCAGGATATCCAGCTGCTTTTGGTGAGCTCCAATTTATTTTGGGGCTTTCTGTGTCATATCTAGTCACTTTATGTATTGTATAAAAGTTAGTTATATGGCGGGGTGTGTCCCGACCTTAGTTAAACTCTGTGTATTGTCTAGAGGCTTTGTAGACCTAATGTACAGTCAAGGTGGTGTTTTGTTAACAGACGCGATGGCTCCAACGGTCAAGTATTGTATATACATATATATGTGTGCTCGAGCTTATACAGGTGATTATTTCCTTTTATATGCGACATGATGCTGTCCGAATTTCGGGTTGTCATAGAGGTATGCATGGAAAGTATAAGGTTATGAGCTAGTTCTCCCGGGCCTCCTCGGTTACGGGTGCCAGTCCGCTCCAATAGGATTTGAGGCGTGACAGATTTCTACATCACATAGGCGCCTCAACTAAGGGCATTGTGGTCTTTTAAGACCTCCGTTTTACACTCCAAAGGAACACCCTTCATTAAGGGCATTTTAGTCATTGTTATGTAATAGTATAAATAAATCTTTTAGCTTCCATTTTCATTAGTTTTGAAGAATTGATTGAGTGAAACTCAAATTGTATTTTCTTTCCTTAGTGTAAGGCTTGGAAAAGCCATTGTAATGTAGGTCTTGGAAAAGACATTGAAACTAGGGTCATCATTGAGTGTGGAATCACTCTTGTTGAAATTTTGACAAGAAAGGTTGGGTGCTTGAGGAGTTGATCCCTTTGTGTCCACCTAAAAATGAAGTGTTGTCCATCAATGGTGAGGTGTGTTTAAGTGTTTAATATACACTTAGGTGCTAATCATTAGAGTTGGTGCATGTTTCATTACTATCTTTCATTTAATGCAATTTTCTTTTTGTTTCTACTTCATCTCCTCTTTCTTTAGTTGCTAATTTTTGCTTCTTTAGTCTTGAATTTCGGTTATAGCTTTATTTTAGCTAGCAGGTTTGAACTTAGCAAACAACTATTATTTCGAACATACTCAATTGTCATTCACATTGTTCCTCGTGAATTCAATCCCGACTCTTAGTTGGATAAATATATTGACAATGACCGTCTTTCACTTGAATTGACGTATAAGTTCAGCGTTATCAGAGATGGACTAAAAATACTATGAGAAAAATACTTATTCAAGATTTGACGTTGCATTAACTCACTAAAGGCATGACCTTAATTAGATAGGAAGATTTGAAGAATACGATGAGAGTACGTAGGTTAATAGATCGTAGTGTGTTGTCTTGCTATTCAACCATATTAGCAATCATAATGTTACTCATTTAGTCTTTTGTCTTTGATTTTCGTTATTATATGTTATTTTTTGTACTTCAATTTTAAATTGGATTAATTATGTAAAAAGATTATATTGAAAGGGAGTGTTAAAGCAACATTGAAATTATTTTCGTATTATTTATAAGCCACGAATTTAAATTGTGAATGCAATTACTAATACTAAATAAATTGTCTACATTATATTTCTAGAAGTATTAAGTTTTTTTAATCCAATGTGACGTGAAATACTTTGTGTGTCAGGCTTTCTTTTATATAAAACCTTTTATTATTAATGCATATAAAGTTCAACCTTATTCTAATTGTGGGGCCAGTTGAAGAATACTAATTTGGATTAATTTATTTCTAACTTGGGTCATATCTCATATCCCACATATAACCAAAAGAAAGACTTACTAAAATATTAAATCCAAAGCTAGAAAAGCTTATCACCCACGTGTCGATTGTAAACTTAATTAATTTAAACTAATCCAAAAGCACAGCTCCCCACTTTTCTCTTTCTTCTTCGTTGACAGCTAAGTGTGATTAATTATTAATCATCACAAAGATCCAATTAATAATTATTGCTAGTATTATTTTTTTTACACTTTGTTTGATCTATTTTTTTTAATTTGTTTAATAAAAAATGATTTTTTGTTCTTTTTAGAAACCCCTAGTTTGCACTTTTTACATAACATGTTTAATCAAAATTAAAATTGCATATCTTTTATTTACTTTTTTCTTCGTACATCTTTACTTATTCAATATATTAAAAATAAATATCAAATAATATTTATCCACTTTAAAAAAATTAATAAATATTTTACTTTACTCTTACACCTAAACATCGTTTTTTACCCAACATTTCTCGAAATATTAGATTTGTTATAAGCAAAAAGTGATATAATAATTTTTTTTATATTATTTATTATTTTTCAAAATAAATGTATCAAGTAAATTGTGAAAAGTACAGATACTTGAAAGAAGTAACACTACAAATTTCAAAACTAAAACAAATTAAAACAAGAAGCGTAATTTTGCATCTTATACTATTTTTTATATAATTATATTTAATTTATACATAATAAATATTGAAGCATCAAATATTAACGCCTATGTTCGCCCTCAATCCACGTGGTGATCTCTGTATCTCTTCGAACAACCTTA
The DNA here is from genome assembly GCA_030864225.1 of Capsicum baccatum var. pendulum. Classification (NCBI taxonomy): domain Eukaryota; kingdom Viridiplantae; phylum Streptophyta; class Magnoliopsida; order Solanales; family Solanaceae; genus Capsicum; species Capsicum baccatum. The sequence continues at coordinate 262,148,175 of CM061560.1, read as the reverse complement.
ACACGTGTCATGTTGTGTAAGACTTGTTAGTTTCTTAACACGTGTCTCACTATTATTTTAAGAAGTATATTTCTCTCTCAAGGGATTTAGTAGTTTAATCCTCATAATAGTCCTCATGTACCCTACTTGTTTCAAAGGTGCCCCCTCCTACTTGTGACGTGTCACATTTACTCCTTCAAAAGTGATATATTATTATTTACATTTTAGATTTGAATTTATTTATAAATATGATATGTTATTTAAATTGAGGATCTACTAAAATATTTTTTTTATTTTGTAGACATAAGTTTCACGTATTATTATTTTCAGATTTTATTTATAAAATTTCACTCATGTTATTGTGGCCTTTGTGTGGGCTATTGATGTAAATAATACACTGCTTATGCCCCTTGAAAGGTACTATTAGGTTTGAGAATGTATAAAGAATTGTCACATTATGATATTATATTTAAATAATGAGTAAAAGGCTATTAATAGCATTACCAAATTATCTTCTAGAATGATCTAACAAATCAGATCTTGAAAAGAGTCACATGTGCTTATCAATGAGTTAATGTTGTGGATGTGATAATCAGGATTGTGATGGAATAATAACTTTTTTTTATGTTTAGTTAAAGATTTAGAGTTTGAACTTTGCTGATTATGCAATGGAGACTAAGGTTTTTTGATGTGATTTTAAGATTAATCAAGATTTAATATAGATATTAGATATCAAATTTAATATATTATTATTTTACTCTAATAAAAAATTAGTATTACAACAACATACTCAATATTAGAGATGAGCATTTGATGTTTTCAAAGTTCAATTTCAATTATCAATAATTAAAAATAGATATCAAACATTGATATGGTAAGTCGATAGTTTACATATTTAAGAAAGTATTTGTTGATAAGATATGTTATTTTTCATTTGCTCAATATTTGTCATGTTAGTTTTTTTTAGAGAAATTAGAAGATTAAATCTCCACTCCAAGTTCTGACATTAATTTATCGATATAGACCAATCAAGTAATCTGAAATTTTGAATCACTCGTTATGGTGAATAGTCGATATTTAGTTCGATATTTTCATACTTACTTCTACACATAAATTGGCCTAATTTCACAAATAGGATCTCAAGAGGATGAAGTATACACAAATTTTGTTTGGAAGCAAACAATTCCACATCGAAAAAATAGAAGAAACATGTTCTTTATTTAAAGTATCATCCAACTCCATTATCATGAGGTCTTTTGGGAGGTGTCCAAAAACAAATTCGTGAGGGCTTGGTCAAAAGCGTGTGTCGGAGTAGTGGACTGCGGTTTCCGGTGAAAAACGACAAGACTCCTGCAGGTGGTGCCTTGTGTCGAAAAATAGAGGAAATATGTCCTATATTTAAAGTATCATCAAACTCCACTAAATGAGACCTTTTGGGAGGTGCACAAAAACAAATCCGTGAGGGATTGTGCGGAGTTTGGGTGAAGTGACACGCGATCTCAACATTATTGGGAAGCAAACAATCCCACATCGAAAAAATAGAGGAAACATGCCCTATATTTAAAGTATCATCCAACTCCATTAAATGAGACCTTTTGGGAGCCCAAAAATAAATCCGTGAGGAATTATACGGAGTTTGAGTGAAGTGACACGCGGTCCCAACAAATTTTACATATATCTTAGTCAGATAAAGAGACTATCTCGGAGAACCAAGGGCTCATTTGGTACACTATATTAAAAAAGATGAGAAAATATTTTCATGAGTAAAATTTTTATTTAATTTTTATCTTAAGCCACCATGTGATGTACACAAGAAGCCTTATACGCACATTCACAAATCAAGATGGGCTCAAGCCTCAAAACTATGAAGAGTTTCCACTAAAAAGCAAAATATTTTTAATTTGAAGCAAAATATTTCTAATTTGGTGAATAAACAATGTGTCCTACTCAATACAAACATAATTGGCTAAAATACAGATAATGATGGTGTGAATGACCACATACTAAACTTCCCACATTACTATAAATTTCTCTAGAAAAAACAGTATAGACCACCAAAAAGGGAGCTATTCACTCAGTCCCACGTGTCTTTCTTCTCTCTCTTTCTTTCTGACACTTGTCCTTTCTCAGTACTTTCTTTGTCCCCCCCTCCAATTACAAGGGCATTCTTGTCTTTTCATCTTCAACCACCCCATTACCCCACTTTTGTTTTCCCTTATGGTCTGTTTGGCATTAAGAAAAACATCTCTCAAAAATATTTTAAATTATTTCATATTTGATTGGCTTATTTGATAATCGAAACACAATAAACAAGAACAAATGATAGGTATCACGAGCAAGATCAGCTCCACCTTAACATTGACGTCTAAATCCTAAACTATCATACTATAGCTAGTGTGCGACAAACACCAACAAGCATGTACCTCGAATGCAAGACAAAACTTCTACTCGACGAATCTTCTACTCTAATGTGCGTCCTTCATATTTTTCTATCCAAGGTCTCGTTTTCGGTAATCAAAAAATGTATCATATTCTGTCTAATCACCTCTCGTCAATACTTCTTGATTTTTCTTCTACTCCCCATATCTACTATATCCAAACTCTCGGACCTTCTCACTAAAGTATTTGTACCTCGTTCCTTCACATATTTGAACTATTTCAATCCCACACATCTCATCTTACCGACCACATAGTCACTCCCACCTTTCAACCTCATAATCCAACATCAACTCGAGTCCCGAATATTCTCCCAACTCTCGACCTCGATTCATAATGTGGCTCCCCATCTTGATCCCTGACCATGACTTTTGACCTCGTCTCTCTTCTCTAACCTCAATTCGTCTCCCGACTCCCAATTCAAACTCGAATCAAGTTTGAACCAGAGTTGTGTTCATTATTATATTATTTTTTTCAGAATATATTTAAATATTATAACTATTTTTTAAAGTAATTAATAATCAAAAAATAAGTATGAAAACCACTTATATTTTGTGTGAAAACATTTTGCTGCCAAACACATCCTTAATCTTTCTTTCCTGCCTGTTTCTATCTTTCTGGGTCTTGTTTTGATTTGTTAGTAATATTTCATTATTCTTTACTCTCCCCCTCTCATTGCATTACCTCTTTGCTCCTCATACACATTTTCTTGATTTTCCGGCCACCCTTTTTGCCGGAACACAACATTTTCTGGCCAAGATTACATTTTTCTTCCATTTTTTTCTCTTTTTCTTGGTGGATTTTTAACCATTTTCTTGGTTTTTCTGCCACCCTTTTGGCTATATTTACTTTTTGGTCCTCAGTTGGGATTTCAAGTGCAAAATTTGGGTGTAAAGACTGAATCCCCAAGCTTGTTTTGAGTTAATATGCAGTTAAAGATTAGATTTTTCCATTTGGGTGTGGTTAAATCAGATCATGGAAGTGTTAAACATGCAAATACATGTGAAAACAGGTAAGTTTGGTGAGAGTAGTAGGTATAATTTGGTGTTCTTGATATTTGTTGTGTTTATGGTTTGACATGGGAGATAATATAGATGAGAAAAGAAAAAGTAGTAGAATTGAAATGGAGAATCTTTCAATGGAAACAACTAGATTTTCTAGAGATTTGTTGCAAAGATTCATGGGGGGTATTGGTGGTAGTAGTAGTAGTAGTACTAGTAGTTCAAGAAAATCTGGACCTGGGGTGGTTGGTGATGCAGCAAAGGAGGTAAAGGAGGAAGAAGATGAAGGGGAAGTTGAGTTGAATCTTGGTTTATCATTGGGAGGTAGATTTGGTGTTGACAAATCTTGTAGTAATAAGTTGATGAGGTCTTCTTCAGTAGCTTCTTGTTTACCAGTAGTTAGAGATGATGATGTTCTTGCACCACCAGTAGTGTCTTATCCTAGTTTAGTGAGAACATCTTCTTTGCCAGTGGAAACTGAGGAAGAATGGAGGAAGAGAAAGGAGTTGCAAACTTTGAGAAGAATGGAAGCTAAGAGGAGAAGATCAGAGAAACAAAGGAATTTAAGGGGTGATAAAGAAAGTGGAGGGGGAAGTGGTAGTGGTGGGGGAGGAAGTATGGAAGATGAAAAGAGGGAAATTGAGATGAATTTAAGAGGCAGATTAGATAAAGAACAGTACTGGGCGACCGCAAAAAGATTTGGATTATCGGTATCTCCAACGTTGGCTGGTGTTGCAAGGCAAGGTAGTTTATCAGGTGGTGGAATAGATTTGACAATGGGGAAAGGTAAAAAACAAGGACATGGGCAATTGGGGTCACAAGGTTCTGTTGAATCCCAAGGTGGTGGTGGTGGTGGTGGTGGTAGTTCTTCAAGCATGTCTGAATTGGAAAGTAAACTTCCACAAGGTACAATTTTTTATCTTAATTTTTGCATTATTAACACTCATTATATATTTATTCCTTTTAAAAATTCAATTCTTGAGACTTGATTGCTAGTTGAATTAGCATATTATACTACTGCAATAATCTCAATGCTTTGGGATTGAAAAAATTTCTTCTTGGGTAAGGAGTGGTTTATCACATGTTGCAGTGAGGGATTCTTAAAGACTTGTTATTGTACAATATTGGTCATAAATGATTCTGTGGAGTTATCTGTTGACAGAAATATGGCTTTTTTTTGGGTGTGTGAGCTGTTGAATGAATCTCATACATTTAGTCAAATCTTGCTGCTGAGGGTCCCCCCTTCACTTTCAGTGTTTACAAGTTTCTGTGGTACTTGTTCATGTCTTCTGTCTTATTGCCGTTCACTGCATTCTTGATACTCTTTAAACCCAACCCTCACCAAGTCACCGCGCTATAGGCTGTGGCTTAGTGGTTAATGAATCAGATGAAAACCGTGGGTGACCATTATTCAAGTGGTACTTGGGTTGGTAGGAGGTAGCAGGTGTCCTGTGGAATAGGCGAAGTGGGCACCAGCTAAGTCGGGAACCACCATAAAAAGGAGTAAATTAAACAACTCACCCTGGCCATCCTTCACCCCTCTAGTAATCAACAGTAGTCTCCATTTCATCTTGCTAACTCAAACCTGAGCCTAATGGTTGGAGGTGAAGGTGTTGTATGACTAATTAGACAGCCCTCCCAAGTCTCACCTAATTTGTGATTTAAAATTGTTGTATTCTATTTCTAGCACCTCGAGATGGTCATGCTATATTGACTATTTGGAAGTACTCGACTGATTGGTGAGTGTTGTGGTCGTGCTGTAGGTTTGATTAGGTTAACTAGGTGGCTTGAGTAACTTTTCTTTTGTTGCCACATCCTTGGAAGTTACAATAATTGCACGAAAAATGCACGGGCTTAAAAGAGATAGGAAAATGTGTACGATAAAACTTTGCAGGTGCAGTTGTTTGAGCAAAAAGTTATCTGATGTAAAATATCTTCTTAATCTTCAAATGCTTGATTTGATGTAAACTTAATATGTTAGAAATACTCATAAATACTATAATGCACCCCTCGGTAGCATGTGGTAGTGCTGATTTGGCTACATCAATTTTCTTTTTCAATGTATCATATGAAGACCAAGTCTGATATCCTTTTCTCAGAGACTAGAGATTCATATCTTCCCTACAAAATAATTATCCAGAATTCACTACTTCCAATTAAGCAGCAAGGAGGAGAAAGCTCGACCGTTATTAGCTGTAGACTTGGGTAACCAAACTAGCTCATTTATTTGTGGGCTATTTCGCATAATTAAATCAAGAGCATTCATTCTTTTATTGGATGATAAAATAAAGAGACCTTAGGATAAATAAATGCCACTATGTCTATATAATGCCTACTTCCTGAGAGCTTTCGAAATTCTCGACAACTTATATCTAGCTACTTGAATGTGTTCTAGTCTCAATTGATTTAGTGGTAGCATTAATCAAACTAACAGATGTCTCTAGATGGTGTATTTTCCTTCTCATCCAAGGAGTCAATTCATATGTGATTAAAGCCTGGTGAATTTTGGACGTCATGGTTCCAAATGCTTGCTCTATCGCCACTTTTGGTAAGCACCAATCTTATTAGGGTCTTATTTGCGAGTTACCTGTTACCTATTAGGCAATCAAGATCGTTGTTATCTCTCTTTTCTTTCTCTTTTTGGTTGTGGTCCTTGTGATAGAATGGCTTTAGGGTCGAGGGAGATTTATCTGCTCCTATTCATGCAGCTCCCTTGGACTTTGCTGTATGTACAATTTCCTGAATATCCCATTACTGTAAGTTGACTTGCTAGTTGATGCATATGGACCTTTGTTGTTAGATAGGTAATTCATGTTGGATGCTCTTTTTGCTTTCCAGCTTTTTACTCCTTAATGTCCATGCACATTTGCCGCTATCTCCATATTTGATAACTAAAGGGATTTCTAATATCTATATTCCTCACGAGTTGTTATAATTCACTTTTTAGGTAGCTCCTCTACCCCTGGTCGGGTGCAAGATGTAAAACAATAACCTTTTAGGTTTATATTTCTTTGATAAAGTTTGTCTGCTAGAATTGGATATCCATATAGAGGTGTTAGTGATTCTTAATAGATACAGTATCTTACATCCTATTCCTAAGTGGGACTAGATTTAAATCCGCTGTCACGCATCCTATTACTAAATGAAATCCCATTATATTGCTGAGAAAATTCAATCTCTTCAACAGTTACCTCCAGTGGCGGAGCCACCGCATGTTAAGGGGTGTCAAATGACACCTCTTCGTCAGGAAAATTACGCTGTTTAGCTAGGTCGAATTTTAGTTTTATGTATATATACTATATGTTGTCTCCCTTTATTTTCTATGCGCGTGTTACTGTTTTTATATTGCGGCACCCCTTGGTAAAATTCCCGACTCCGCCACTGCTTATCTATTGATGTGAAATCGGCAACATGGTGGATATTAATAATTTGAAATTTGAGTTCAGCTTCTCTTGACCTGTTATCCCTAAGTTTGTTGACCTCGGATGTTTGTCGTTAAACATTAATTACCATTAGCAAATGGTTAGTTTATTCAAGGAATGTTGAATATGCTTTTGACTACTCACTATGCGAGTGGAGTTCATTCATGAAGTTTGTACTTATTAATTATCTTTAGAGAAATTTTAGATGATCTGATCTGATTGAAGAAGTTCCTTTCTAAAAACTTGTCTGTATTGATAGTCTGTAATCATCTCATGGCGGTTAATAATTTTGAGCACCGTAAGCTTCCGATTGTGTCTAATATTTTTTCAGTTTATGCGGCTTATGTTATGGTTATTCCATCTTCACTTCTCTAGGTGGGGTCATATGACCTTTAACTTGTTTTTCTGGAGTTTACAGTGTAAAAGTAAAAAATGAAAAGATGCAGTGTAAATTTGATATCTGCTTTTTTTTTTTTTTTTTTAAAAAAAGAATCATTCATCTGTTTATCATCTCCGCCATAATTTTAGAACCCTGATGAATCTCCGCTACAGGGTCTGGCGAGCTAAGCCCTGCCAGTATCCACTCATTACAAGGAGGAGGGAGTCAAGATGTTGGTTCGTCTGGTTCAAAAATGAGAGAGTCAGGAAGCAGAATGTCAGGAGGTGATGTGGACAGTCCATCTAAGAGGCTCGAGGCTGCAACAAGTCGGGCAAAGGAACCTGGAGCAAACACGCTAGAAAATATGCCGTGTGTTTTCACAAAAGGAGATGGTCCTAATGGTAGAAGAGTAGACGGAATATTATACAGGTATAGTAAAGGGGAGGAGGTAAGAATTATGTGCGTCTGTCATGGTAGTTTTCACTCACCTGCTGAGTTTGTCAAGCACGCTGGAGGCACCGACGTTACTCACCCTCTCAAGCATATAGTCATAAACCCCAATGCTTCTCCGTTGCTGTGACTGATACCTTGGGGTTTCGGAGGAAAGAGAGGATATCACGGAGCACACCATGCGAAGTTGTAAGAAAATTTCCATTTCCATTTTTGTTTCTTTGATTCCTCTTTTAAAGAGAGATATATTTATCGATTCGTGCTCATCTTGGAGGGATACTGGACTAAAGAAAAGAGCTTTTGTATGTACATTTACGGATTCTTTTTAGGAAATTCAGAGGAATGAACTAATATCGAATGATATCATTGTCCTCCTTACTTTGGACCCTTTTGATCCTTATATGTTACAATTACAACAACAATATACCCAGTGTAATCTCACCCATGGGGTCTGCAAAAGGTAGGATGTATACTTACCTTACCACTACCTTTGTAGGGTGGAGACTTTTCCGTTGAACGGTACAATATATTGCATAGTCAAATATTTTATCCAACTATGCTACTATCATGGTTTTCTGTATATTGAAAGTGTGTGATGTGCTATGCACTCAAGACATTCATTTAATTTTAGAAGCTTTATGTTCTGGGGACCATATTGCATGATTGCATCATTGTGCTGTTGGGGGAGACAAAGTGTGTCTGTTGCCTGCAATTATTGGTGGTCCTTTAGTTGAATGTATTCATGATATGGATTAGGAACATGTGGTTGACATACGGTATTATATAATTCATACTATAGTGACCGCTACCTCTACGACTACCTCTACGAGTGGGAGGTAGCAGATCTTCCGTAGAATTAGCTGAGGTGCGCCCAAATCTGGCCTGGACACTACAATTTCATAGTAGAGCATGTCTTGTAATATGTTCATATAGATGATGATGATGATGATGATGGGTTATACACTCTTACTACAAACGATGGCATCATACTCGGTGTAGTCTTGCAATGTTGGGTGGGGGTCTGAGAAGGGTAGAGTTTAGCAAATTTTACCCTCATCTTACAGAGGCAGTTTTCGGGAGGGGGGTTTCTGAAAGACCTTGGCTCTAGATAATGCATATCAAAGAACATACGAATAATATTGGAGTAATATGATAATACGATAATCAAATGACACAATTGATAGCTATATAAATCACAGGACACATTATACAATCATATAACTGAGAGAAAATGAAGAAGTTGATTATTCATTATTCAAAGAAACTGTTTTGAGAACTAATTGCATACCTGAAGCTAACTTACATGCATGCAAGGTTACATGAAAACTGCAACCATTGTTAATCAAGGTAAAATAATTCAACAATGTAACGACCATCTATAAAGGAAAGAAATTTTAGAAAATTAAACATACCAGTTTTTTTAAAGCAAGCATAACAGCTCCTAGACGTAGTAAAAATTCTAAATAAAATTCGGATCAAGGGAAATTATGTAAAATAACATATGTAGTATTATCAACTTTTGAAAATATCTGACCGACTTGCTGCAATAAGTGGTATTCCATGAGTGAGATCGTCAAGAGATTAATTTTCCCACCACCTTCTTAGTCGAGCTCGTCGCACCAAACTTTCCTAGTGTAGTTACTTCCCGTATACAGTTTGTTTACTCCATGCATATCCTAAGAATAGCGGCTATGAATTTTTCTGCGAGTGAAACAAGATTCGCAATATTCCTAAAAATATTATATTTTGTGCATCATTATTAAGACTAGTTAAGATAAATCATGAACATGAAACTCAATTTTAATATACGTTAATTCTGGATAAGAGGAAAGTTTTTTTTTTCAAAAAAAGAAAAGGAAAGAAATGAACGACTTCACTGGGATCGAACCCAGAACCTCTGGTTCCTTAGACCAGCGCCTTATCCATTGGGCCATGAAGTCCACGGTACATGAAGGTTCTAACTAGGGGTGTACAGATCAAATCGTCAAGTCAAATCGAACCGACGAACTAAACCAAACCGAGAAAAAAAATCGACTTATGGTTTGGTTTGATTGGTTTAGCGTTAGAAAAAAAATCGACCATTCTTGGTTTGGTTTGGTGTTAACAAAAAAAAAAGTCAAACTGAACCCGAATCAAACCGACATAATATATATATATACATATATATATTATTCAAACTTTTTTATACATAAAATATTAATTATAATCTACTTTTAAAATATTTTTTCAACTAGTTTTATTAATTTTCAATAATTTGAAAGTAGATGTAGATATATATTGGAAAAAATTTGGGCCTTTAAGTTGTAATACTTGTCCATTAATTGCTAATTAAATGATCGAAAATCCAATATAAACTTAAAACCTAAACTTTTCACTCTTCATCTCACTTTTTAGTTTCAAGAGAGTTTTCCGCTCCTCATTTTTTCATAATTATGGTTTTTCATTAGCACATGAGTGAAAACATATTTGATCTAGTCTTCGATCACAATATAATTGTAAAAACTAAAGATTATAAAAAAAATTCCAAAAAAAACTGAAAAAATTGAAAACTCCCGAAAAACTGACTAAAATTTAAACCGAAAAAATCAATTTTATGTTGGTTTGATTTGGTTTATAGTTTTAATAAACTGACATGATTGATTTTTTTTTTTAATAAAAACCGAACCAACCCGACCTATACACACCCCTAGTTCTAACCATTGAACTAAGGATTTGTTTTACCTCTGTGCATTAATAAAAATTTAACTTACAAACTTTGTTAGTAAAACTTACTCCATCTTAATTTATATGATACAATTTGAATTTCAAGAGTCTAACAATTTAATTTTGATTGTGAACTCAAATAAAATATATATATATATATATTGAATTTCGAAATATGAAAATCAGCACATGAATTAAGACGAAAGGAGTAAACCCATTACTAAACAATAATTAACAGTAGCAGTGTAGTAAATGAAAAAAATCATTTAAAAGCAAAGGCAATAGTCGAATATAAGTAGTTGAGTGACTTTGTTGGTGAAATACAATAGTTGAATCACTGAATGATTTTGAGTTAAAAAGCAAAGAGAAATGACTTTCTCAATGAACTATCTTTAATCGAGTGATGATATGAAAAATTACCACATTCCTAATTATGAAATGTTTGAATTTTCATAGAGTAAATTAGAAATATATTGGTACCAGAAATAAAAGGCAATCAACTCATTTTTCAATTTTTGGAGAAAGATGACAAAAGTTGGGCATAAAGAGAAAGTTAACCTTTTAGTCATTTTTATGCATCTTTTAGACAAGATTTATTGGAAAGTTATTAAAAAGTGATTGCCATGAAAAAATTTAAGGTATAATATAAATGAATGTAAAATAAGAATATGATATTGACCCTGCAAGGATAAAATCATATTGACAAAATACTTTTTAAAATGAGTAATTTATAGGGAAATGGTTAAATTTGCCCCTCAACTTTAAAAAATTAGCTAAATATATCTTTCGTCATACTTTGAGGTCAAATTTACCCTCGCTGTCATACTTTGGGGTCAAATTTATCCTTCTACTTTGAAAATTTGGTTAAATATATCGTTCGTCATACTTTGAGGCCAAATTTACCGGTGATTTCATACTTTGGGGCCATATTTACCCGCATGGTTAAGAAACTTTTCACTTTTAACCTTCCTTTAACAGAAAAGCCCAAATCAACATTAAATTCTCCAATCTTTTAAAATAAATCACATCCTAATCTAACTCGACCGATCTGACCCATAAAAAATATACAAACAAATATACCCCTCCCTTAGTTCTGTTGGTCGAATTTTTTCAATGAACAAAAATACTTCTCTTTCAACGTGCAACACTGGTAGGTAGTTTACAAATGAACAAAATGTAAAACAAATGAGATAACGGAGAAGCATGAAACTAGAGAAAACGTCTATTACAAACCTTTCTCTTGTTCGATTACGTTCGTATTTCAAATTTTGGTATGCAATTCTGTGTGCATGAAAATTCTAGAACCAGTGAATAATTTTTTTGAGTAAATGACATGATTAAAAAATTTGTATAAATCTAAATTGCATATAAATATATATGAATGAAGAGATGTCCGATTGACACATAAGGAGACCTCTTAACTCAATCATTCACAGAAATATCCAATGGGCCTAATCTATTGCATTAGTTTGTCAAGTGCCATTTTTCATGAGTTCTGCAGTGATGCAAATTTACGAACTGAGAAAGGAATATATTTCTTTGTGTTTACACTAATGCGAATCAATTTTTCATGAGCTATGCCTGATAAATATTCAGTGGCTTAATCTCGTTGAAAAATTGGCCAACAGAACTGAAGGGGGTATATTTATTATTTGTGTCTTTTTTGTGGCTCGAGTCAGATCAAACAGATTAGATTAAGGTGTATTTTATTTTTAAAAAATGGAGTATTTAACTTTCATCTGAGCTTTTCTATTTAAAAAGTGTATATATGAAAAGTTTCTTAACAACGAGGGTAAATTTGACTCCAAAGTATGACATTAAGAGTAAATTTGATCCCAAAGTATGACAAAGGATATATTTAGCTAATTTCTAAAGTAGATGGGTAAATTTGGCCCCAAAGTATGACACTAAGGGTAAATTTGACTACAAAATATGATGAAGAGTATATTTAACTAATTTTTCAAAGTAGAGAAGTAAATTTGACCCTTCATCCTAATTTATATATAGTAATTTTATTACTATTATTAATTAAATTTCATTATAATACGACATAAAATTCATTGTATTGTTAAATTTATGATTATATAACGATAAAAAGTTTCATTTTATGCAACTTTAATTTGATGTAATTGCATCGTTATCATATTCTTTATCTTATCTTTTGATGATAATTTTATTTCATGTCCTTTTTTTCCCCATTTTGTTGCTGTATATTTGTCCTTCAAATTATTAATTTGAGGCATCATGCAACAAGGTATAATTTATTCAAACACTGTATTCATTAAAATAATAAAATATAATATAATACAATATATCATGAAACAACATGTAATAACCCTCCAAAATAAATGTAAATCTGTGAGAACACTTCCAAACAAGGTATTAGAAAAAGTTTTATATACTTCTTTATTCTTTATGTGATGCAAATAAATCTCTTTTTAATCATAAATTTTTATATATCTTTTAAATATTTTAAATTATTAATTTTTATAATTTTAAGTATTCTTACTCAATTTTTAAATATATAAATTTTATGTCAAATAACTTAAATATTTTACATGATCAAGATTAAATTGTTTCACTATCGAAATCCTAAAGTCTGCCACGTAAATTGGTATTGGATCTTTTTTGCTTCCTCACAGCTTTTTTGTCAAGACAAACGGTTTAGATTGTGGCAACGTTGTCCAGTGTGGCTTGGATTCTATCTTGATTCCTAGGACCCTTTTTACTTTCTTTCTATCCCCTAAATCTCCACTTCCCCACTTCCCAGATTATTATACTATATACATTTAATTTATTTATTAATATTATTATTCACCGCAAATCTGCAGTGTGTAAAACGTGCTCTCTTTTACTTCTTGTTTCTTGAATTCATTTCCTGTATTCTTGTTTCTGTTTTGACTTCAAGAATGTTGCAGACATGACTTTTTCCTTCAACAGGTATGAGCTTTTTCATGTTGTGTTTGAGTTCTTGATTTTTGACTTCGTGTTGGGTGTCTCTGTTTATGTGGAGTGGGGTGGGGTGGGATGGGATGGGGTGTGGGGTGGTGTGTGTGTGTGGGGGGGGCGGGGGTAATTTTATGTTATTGATGATTTGGTAATTTATTTAGTGGTTAAATATTGGATAAATAGGGGAATATGCTGTTAATCTTTGAGTGTCAAGATTCATACTTTGTGCTTTTTTGGTGTATTGTTGTCTTTAGTCTAGCTGGTATCTGTAAGGGTTCTTTGTGAATGTCCTTTTGTTTTTGCTTACAACAACAACAACATACCAATGTAATCTCACAAGTGGAGTATGGGAGGGTAGAGTGGACGCAGACCTTGCCCCTACCTCGTAGAGATAGAGAGGCTGTTTTTGATAAAGAAAAAAACATTTCAAAGCTGTTTGAAAAAGGGTATAGAGAAACAAAAGCAGTAATAACAACGAAATAATGTGAAATGGAAATCGGTACACAACATACTGAAGAATGAACAGTAACAATTGTTAACGAATTTGACATGCTGTGGGCTTTTTAGTTTTCATACTGCTTAGTTCGCTATGGTTGATGATTTGGTAATTATTATGGTGGAGAAAGATATTGGGTAAGTTAATTTTGAGTGTCAAGGTTCAAACTTTGTGCTTTTTTGTTCGCTCCTCAGCTATTTTAGTGTATTGTTCTCTTTAGTTGAACTGAATAGGGCAGTATGCTGTTAATATTGAGTGTCAGGATTCAAACTTTGTGCTTGTTTGTCGCCCACCTCATTGACCACTAGGTCAGGTCCTTAGTGCTTTAGTTGAGCCGGTATCTTAGGAAGTGTGAGATAGGGAAAAAAAGTTTGCTTACTGGTTTGTGGATTTTTAACATGGTTATTCATTTCTTGCGGAATAGTGTTGAGTTTGTAAAGTTCCTATTTTTTTAAGTGTTGGAACTGAGTTTCCATACTATTTTTTGTATCCGGTTACATGAAAACTGAGTGGGAGTAGTGTGACTATCTTATTGTTATCAGATTTCAATGCCATAAGAAGTATCGTGGTTTTCTATTCGATATTGGTAAATAGGGAAGTATGCTGTTAATTTTGAGTGTCAAGATTCAAACTTTTTGCTTTTTTGTTCTCGCCCCAGCTATTCTAGGGCATCGTTCTATAATTGAGCTGGTATCTATGAGGGTTCGTTGTGAATGTCCCCTAGGTAGGTGAGATAGAAAAAAAATCTTTACTGGTTTGTGGATTTTAACATGGTTATTGATTTCTTATGGAATTGTTTTGAGTGTGTAAAGGTTTTCTTTTTGATGTTGGGGTTGAGTTCCCACTTCCCATGCTGTTTTTGATCTTTCTAACAACATACCTAGTGTAATTCCACAAAGTGGGGTTTGGGAAGGGTAGAGTGTACGCAGACCTTACTCCTACCACAAAGAGATAGAGATACTGTGTCCAATGGATCCTCAGCTTAGAAAGTACAGCAAATCAGTTTGACAAAGGAATTCAGAAATGAAAGCAGTAACAACAATGAAATAATGTGACAAGAAGAGTAGTACACAAAATACAGAAGAAAGAACAATTACGACAATGAAATGATGTGATAACTAAAGAACTGTGGCTATGCACGACTTTTTCCGGATTTCAATGTCATAAGGCATATCAATAGTTTTCTATTCTAAATAGAAAGAAAGTCAAACTTGACTAAATACTAGACATAAGGAAGCGTGGCGTAAAATCTGACCTGAATATTCTGGCCTTTTAGGAAATTTTCAAGCTCTAGCAGATCGGACAAAACTAATTTTGAAAGAGAACTTAATTCCATCTAGAGGAAATTCTCATTCGTTCAGTATCAGACTGTCCATACCAGTAATGTTTATCTTAATAAGTTGAACTTCATAAAATCAAAATTAAAAGAAAGAACCCAGAAGTTCTCGATTTTGATCTATGGTTTCACATTTCGTTTACATGAAAATGTGCATTCATTTTACACTTGTGATGTCTTCTTATTGTGGAATTGGAGTTGGATCAAAAGCTCACTAAATGCTTGAATAATTTATACTAAGTGCAAATTATAACCTCCTATTTGGGCATCCTCTATCTCTTCCTCTTTTTCTGAGTATTTAATTGAGATCTTTTTTATTGTTGGAGTCGAGTTTCCATGCAACTTTGATCTGATTTTGCATGAAGGGGACTTGCATTTCGAACTGCATTTCATATTATGCTGGTAATACACATTCTTATTCTGTAAGTGGGATTTGGACAGGAACATGCATAAATTTTTGGATCAAAAAAAGCTTGTACGAAGTTTAACCTGTTAATGCAAGTCAAATTTCGTCTTTGGATACCCTCACATTCTTATTCTGGAAATTCTTATGAGGAATGGACCAATGGCCACCTGTTTTGTCTCATTTCCTAGTAGACGTTTGGGAGTGTGATTCATGATCAATGACTTCATAAATTTTCTTCTGAGGCTTTTATGTACTTATGCTGTTTGGTTCAAGATGAAGATATTTCTAAAAATTACGTTTAGTTATTTTATTTTTTGATAAGTTACATCTATTTGATTATACGGTTACACAATATATTTTGCAGGAGCAGTAAAATATGAAAAATAAAAAGGTTATAAGAACCGTAGCAAGAAGAGCTACTACTGTTGCTTACACGAACACTTGGCTAAGAGCAACAATGCTGCAGTTGGAGTAAGAGTACTCGTGGTTTTGACCAATGCTGAAATCTTTGTTTCTGAGATTTGTTCCTAACTCACAGAAAGTGAAAGCAAATGGCAGAAGAGTATGGTCCATCTATTTTTACAGATTTTCCGGAATCTACATCATCTAGGCTTAATACTGATGTACAGGCAAATAACAACTTTCATGGGTCTGCTGTACCTGGTATTAAGAGGAGAGGCCAAGGTCACGGGAGTCGCTCTTGGATAAAGATTGATGAGCATGGGAATTCAAAGGTCTTGGAATTGGATAAGGCTACCGTTATGAGACATTGTGCTTTGCCAGCGAGGGATCTCCGTCTTTTGGATCCTAAGTTTATCTATCCTTCCACAATATTAGGGCGAGAGCAAGCTATTGTGGTAAACCTTGAACAGATCAGATGTGTCATCACAGCTGATGAGGTTATACTGATGAATTCTTTGGATGCTTGTGTACTGCAATACGAGTCTGAATTGTGTAAACGCCTTCATACAAATAAAGATCAGCCGGGTAAATCCATTGCTATTTATCTTTCTGCACCAAATCTTGGTTTTTTCCCAAAGCAATGAAAAGCAGTGAATGCTTATGTCTGTCGAAGAGCCGAAAGTCAGTGGATGCTCCTATTCTGTGCAACCTAGCTTATTTCTAGGTTGCCTCCTTTTGTCTCTACATAGCTTTAAATAATCTTAAATTGTCTTGCACCTATGGATCATAATTTTGACAAAAACAAACTATTCAGCTCCTCCATACCAGTTTAACTAATTGTGGCTTTTTAGGTTCATTAAACCAAGTGCAAACGAGAAATAACCATTAATATATTGAAAGTAAAACTTAAAGTGTCAGATACTATATGACAGCTTGTGACATTCTATGTGGGGAGCAAAACTCCATGTTGTTGGTTTTTCTTTTTAATATTTATATCTGGTATTTTATCAATGATTAGCAATATGGTTGTTATAACACACATAGAGAGAGGTCGAGAAGTCCTGGAAATAGTTCTTGGTTCCGTTGTTGCATAGCATGTAATCCGTTCGTGAGTCTGCATAAGAAGAATTATTAAAGTAAAAAGTGGAAAACTTTGGATGATGCTATAAGTTGGACATATTAATTCTGGGAAATTTATGTTGTGTAGCCATGTATTTCCTAGATTCTAACATCGAATTAGGAAATATAAAGACCTCAATTGAAAGGCATCAATTATAATCCTTCTTAAACCCCCAAGGTTGTTATACCAATTATGTTATCCAGCTGCTTTTCTCTATGTAGCATGCGCTTATTAGAGCTTCTGCCAATTGCTACTTTTGACCAAATTATTGAAGAAAGAAATATAAAAATTAGCCTCAGAATGTTTTTTGTTCCACCTTGTCTGAGCTTTGTAATGATAGCCTGTCTTACATCTTTGACTTTAATTTAATCAAACTTCTGGACTTAGTATCTGTAGTTCTTTATGTATCAATAAAAGAAGTATCTATAGCTATTAGAAACAATGGATGATATCCCTCTATTACAAATGAACGATACTTAAGCATGTTCAGCAACTGATGGTGGCTTTGTTGTTTGAAGTATGCATGTAATTACAGTGGTTATTCTGAAAATGTTATCTCTCCTTTGCATTTGTTTAGCTTGATGTCATGTCTTTTGATACAACAGCAAGTACACCATCCCAAACTTGTCGGTGTGCGTTCGATGAATCATCTATATCCATTCCCCTCCATTCGAACCTATTTTATTCCAGTCTGATGTTTCTTTTGATATATGGTATTTCTCTAAAGAAGATATTTCATTTTTTTCACGACGAGTGGTGTTTTAATCCAGATGGTCTTCCTTTCGAGTTCAGAGCCCTTGAGCTTGCTTTGGAGCTGACTTGTCTGTCTCTAGATGCTCAGGTATGCAGCAGACTCATTTGGTGCCTGATTGATAATTTTTTTCCTGTAATAGACTAGAATATTTTCTGTCAATTGCAGGCATAATATATTAGCATCAGTATATGTGCCATTTGTTGCATAATGTGATAAGCATCATCAAGAACTTCAGAAAGGAGCTTAATTGCAGCTTGATACATTTCTAAGTTTAGCTTTCATGGTTCTATGTTGGTTAACTAAAATGGACTCAATGTGCTTTGCATCAATTGCTTTTGGATGTTAGTAAATCATCATGATGTGAGGTGCTGGCCGAAATATAAATGCAGACATGGTTTTTCTCTGTGTATCCAGTACCTTGAACAAATTGCAGTAATTTCTCAGGACTAAATGTATATCTTCTCAATCAAAACGTATTTTTCATGTCTTTCTAAATTAAGCAGGTGAAAGAATTAGAACTGGAAGTATACCCCGTGCTTGATGAACTAGCGTCATCTATTAACACTCTAAATCTGGAACGAGTTCGTAGATTGAAAGGTCAGCTGCTTGCCTTGACTCAGCGAGTCCAAAAGGTATGATTGTATTAGGCTGGTACTGCTCATCTCTCGGACCACTTGAGCTTTTAAACAAATTTTCAGGCATACAGATGTCTCCAATACCTGTATTAGTGCACTAGGAATCACATTTTGTTTCTCTTGTACATATTCCATACCTCGATAAAAGTACTTATCAAAAAAATGTTACAGGTATGTGATGAAATAGAACATCTAATGGATGATGACGGTGACATGGCTGAGATGTACTTAACAGAGAAGAAACTGAGGAAGGAGGAGTATCTTAATAATGATTCATACGATCAAGCAGATATGTTTGGAAAAATTAGAGGAGCAGCAAGATCTGCTCCAGTCTCACCTGTATCATCAACTACCGGGGTGCAGAAGTTGCAACGGGCACTCAGTAATTTGAGCTCAAGCAAACATGGAAGTGTTTCAGCTTCATCTAATGGTCAAGAAAATATTGATCAGCTTGAAATGTTGCTTGAAGCATATTTTGTGGTCATTGACAGTGCTCTGAACAAGTTGTCATCAGTAAGATTCTTATGTTACTAGCTTTTTATCTTGAACGTTATCCAGAAAACCTTATATTTTTTTTGATAAACGTGGTGTCCGGGCCAGCTTGCGCACACCTCGATTAATTCCACGGGATATTTGCTACCGCCCACCAGCAACAAGTACCAGATTACTCTGGCCGCCACTAGAATAGATGGGAAGAAACCACCTAGTGTATGTCTCCGTTGGGAATTGAACCTGAAACCTCATGGTGCTCAACCCACTTCATTGAACCACTAGGCCACACCCTTGGGTGCAGAAAATCTTATATTTATACTGCAACACTAGTTAAATTAGAATGAACTAAACAAGTCCTTCCGTGATAGATTCAAGAAATGCAATTAGAGTTGGATTACCATTCTTACCAAACAAATCTCAATAATCTTAAGATTTATTTGCCAAGATATAGTCTCGGGCTCTGGTTTATGGATAATGGGAGAATTATGGGAGTAATCTAGCGTTAAGGGGGTACACTAAGTAGACCTTATATTTAGGTTGTATGTTGTTTAGTTTCTTAATATACCCCTAGTTATTGGTTTTCTATGTGAAATATTCTCGGAGAAACTATTCTCGACCACCCGGAGTTCAGTTGGGCCATTTTGTTCTATCATAAGACGAGCAGTGGACTTGAGAGTCATGATACTGCATTCAAGTTCCCTAACTAATAGTTTGTGTTTTATAATATTGTATTTCTCACGTCCATTTTCTTTGTTGTTGCAGCTTAAAGAATATATTGATGATACAGAGGATCTGATCAATATAAAACTTGTAAGACTTGCAAGCGGACACTATCTTTTGTGTTCTCTTATTTCTTGATATCTTTTGATTCAGCGAGTTCATGAATCTCACACGAGTTTTTGTTATTATGTCACAGGGCAATGTCCAGAATCAGCTAATACAATTTGAGTTGCTTCTGACAGCGGCCACTTTTGTTGCAACAATATTTGCTATGGTGACTGCAGTATTTGGAATGAACTTGAAAACCACAGTTTTTAACGATCCGGATGGGTTTAACTGGACACTTATCATCACTGGGAGCTTTTGTTTGGTCTTATACATTGCTTTCATGATTTACTTTAAGCATAAGAAACTTTTTCCACTGTAAACAAATCTTAGCATCTATGACGAAGATGGAATGGAAATCTAACGAAATGTGCATGAACTCCATATGATCATTTGATTCTTCATTACCTCATCTTGTTTTAGAGCCCCTTTATGCATTAACCTGACTCGACTGAATTTTTGTTTGCCTTTTATCTGAGCTACTATCCACCTTATCTACATTAGATTCGGAAAAGCAGATTAAGCAGAGATGAAGTTCTCTCCATATGTACACGCCTTTCTCATTGACTTTGTCATGACTTGGACCAGAGATCTGTGTTCTGTGTCGAAAATGATGTATCTAGTTGAAACTTGAACCCATGGCACAAAGGCAACATCATGTTAAGTAAAACAGAATGACCTCTCCTCAATGTCTAATGATCTATACAAAGTTCTTCGTCTTTACATGTACACTGCACATTTTGTCTCTATACCGAAAAAGAGTATTAAGATGATACAGCTGTAACATATAATTGAAGACAACATAATATAGATGAGAACAGTTTCCCATCATATTTGGTCTATCAATGTAAGAAAACGTTGGAGCAGTGGAAATGTTGTTCCCATGTGACTTGTCGCTTACGGGTTTGAGCCATGGATTCTGTCTTTAATAATTGCATCAAGGTAGACTGTATAGCTTACGGGTTTGAGCCATGGATTCTGTCTTTAATAATTGCATCAAGGTAGGCTGCATACATTCGTGCACCAGGCTGCCCCTTTTTCCATTTGAGCTATCAATCAACCCTCTATCATAAGGAGGAACGCTTGTATCAATGTCGATAGCATTTTCACTTCCATGCATGGTCCTGTCATTAGCCTCATGAGACCAATATGGACTTTGTAAATATGCAGAGGACTCTATTTCGCTCGACGCAAAGTTCTTTTGAGAGAGTTTATGTTGTGTTTCCAGTGAACAAGCTCTATTTTGGCAATGAAGAAGGGCTGTTTCGAGCTCCTTAATTCGCGCTTCTAGCCTGGATTCTATTACCTCGTGTAGGCGCGAACTTAGCTCTCTGGGGGAAACAGTATACTTGTCAGGTTCAGAATGAACACCCCTAGTTCCACTAGTATCCCTATCTGATTCTGATGAACCCAGGCACAGCACATTGAAACAATCTAGTTTTAAGTCTCCTTGAGCCACATCTACTTCATCTTCTGGATCTAGCTACACAATTGAAACTCATGAATCAGAGATCTACCTAGCTATTTCACAGAAGTAAACTAAAGAGATTTTAAGTGTTGGTAACAAGTGAACAGCAGAAGTCTCCAAATTTCGTTAACATGGACACCACATAAAGTATAAAGTCTATCTGACTTTGGTCACAGGTTTGAGCCCCGTGCCATGCGTGCAGATGCAAGGGTCCATTATCCACGAGTTTCGAAGGCTGCATTTGGTTCTAAGGGCTTGCGCTAGATGAATTTTTCAGTCATACAAAAGGAGTTATGACGACAAACTATATGAATCTACAAGTTTGAATAGGATTCAACCAACCAATCAACTACGCTTTAATCAAGTTTGAATAGGATTCAACCAACCAATCAACTACGCTTTAATAGATTAACTATATGAATCCTTTATATATTTGTCACGCTTGAAGGATCACAGACTAGGACCTACTATGCACAAAGGTGGAGCACATTTAGCAGCTAAGTGCAGGGATTACAATAATGACAATTGACAGTTACGCCTCAATCTCAAGCAAGTTGGATTTGGAATCGGCTATATAAATTCTTACTGTTCATGTCGAGTTTCATTTGAGCTCGTCTCAGTCAAAGTCTAATAAAATGATATTTTCCAAAAATAGGAATAAGTAGAAGTGCAGCTAAATGCAAGCTTACCTCAACAAAATCAGATATTCTTTCAAAAGTTGAAACCTTCATGTTCATTTCCAACCTTTCCAATTCAGCTTCAAGTTCAGCCTCAATTTCGCTCATCGACTCGTGATTCTCTGCTTCCATATGATTTGTGCTCTCACTGGTTTGTCTTGTTGGCTCATCAACAGATAACATAGAAGGGCTACATAGATTTGGATTTTCATAATCATCATTAGCAATCTCTCTCACATTGAGCTCCTCTTCTAACTCTTGTACTAAATTCTTGGTCCATTTTAACTTCTCATTCACCTTTTCTATCTCTCTTCTGTTTGCAATAACAGCAGACATCATGCCACTAACAATCCCTATGTATAATAGAGCCATTCCATTTTCTAGCCCTGCTTGCATCAAGCCAAAGTAGAAACAGAAGCAAAACATCAGTAAATCCTAGTCAAAAATTTTGAAGGTAACTAAATTGCTACAGGTAACCTATCCACCAAAAAACGCGGAAACAATAACCTAGATACGACAACATGACACAAACACAGATAATATAAAATTTATCTACACTGTCAGCAATCAGTATATATACGTTAAACCCATATAATGTAACCTGTTGAACTGAATGGTACACCAGAATCTTTGTTCTTGGTACTTGTATGAATATCTTTTTCATCGCTAGAGCAATCTGACGAATCAAGATTAAGCTGTCTGAATCTGAAAACCCCTTCATCGGAAACATCTTTTTTAGCTCTTCTTCGAGCTAACATATGAAATGGACAAAATTTTTCGCGTAGTTGGTGCAACAAATTCTTGTTATGATCTGAATATTGTTCATCTGTTGAAATTTTAGAAAATTGATTTTCCTTTTCCTCTGATGAACTCTGCAAATATTGTGCTACATAACCTGCACCTGCAGCTGCTACAACAACCCAAAACTCCATATTCTATATGAGTTCGGCCGAACTAGTAACTTTAGTTCAAGACCTGTATTTGTGTTGACTAAAACTATAAAATATAGGTATGAAAATTACACTAAGAACTCGGTTAATAACACCTAATATCGCTATCCTAGCATGCAAAAACTCATATACAAATATGACAAATTCGAAATAATGCTATTCATGGAATACTAGCTATAAACTCTGAACACCAAAAACAAAAAACCTTCTCGAGATTTCTTTCCATCAACCTAAGCCTCAGTAGATAGATTTAGCCGATACACGTACGAGGTAGCAAGGTACACCTTAAAATAGTTGAAGAGTGTACAAGCTGATCCGAACATCACCATTATTTTCAACATTGGATTGTGGTTGATCTTAAAACAAATTGGAAGAGGAAAAAAAGTATTAATAATTAAGTAGTTCTTTAATGATAAGGAACAGGTGGAAACTATGAAGGTAACATTGTCCCTTGTGAAAATCCACAAAGACTATTAGGATAATGTCATAGAGTTAGATATACTAGATTAATAAACTTTATGACTTGTAAAAGATTTTTTTTTTTTTTTTCACAAATGAGATCCTTCTATCGATCTTTGCAAGCAAATAACAATTACTAGGATATGCATCGATAATATATAAATATTTTTCACACAATTATTATATTTTAATAACATGTAATACAAATTAGTTATTATTTTTATCAGATTACAAGTTTAATGTTAATAGTAGATGCTTACTTACAATTGTCTTATAACTAATTTATAATTATCCATTGCTTAAAAAAAATAATTGGTTAAAGGGTGTAATGTAGACAGTCTACCCTGATGTAAGTATTAATGACCGATTCCACAATTTGAATCTATGACTTATAGATCACAAAGAGACAACTTTATCATCGCTACAAGCCTCCCCTAAACAGAACTATGTATTCTTATAAATTATATATATTATTAGCTATATTTCTTAATAATTAGAGAGAGAAAAATATAGGTGGAATAATGTATGGTGATCACAGATTTAGTCATCATGACCACGTATATAATTTGTTTTCGAAAGTGAAAGCTGGACCAGAAGAAATAAATAGAATAGCCACGATTAGGAAATGTCGTCATATGATCAAAAAATCACAAATTTTAGTCGTGAAAATAACGAAAATATAAGATTAGACTACAAACAATAAACCCTTTAAGGTTTGATCCATCTCTGAACTCCGTAAATAAAAGGAACTTTAGTGCATCAAATTAATTTTTTTATTTATACGTAACAAAGAGTAAATTAAGTGGACTTTAATTTTCCAACCCAATGACTACTATAATGAAGTCCAAATATTTTTATATCCCTAAAATATAAAAAAGTGAGGCCATAAATGAATTATGTGTCATTTGAAAAATAAGACCACAATAATATATAGTGCACGTTAACAAACCCCATGGCCCATCAAATGTGGGATGACTCTATTTAATTCTTGCGATAGCTGAAGAAACATCTATAAATAAAATATCGTATTTATATAATTGCTAACAACTTAAATTTTACGATCCATTTTAAATTTAAAAAGCTAGATAATAATATCTCGATTTCAAACCCGTTTAATCAAAGGCCACAAGAATATAAGATCACAATGATAGTGGACCTTAACTCCATGGCCCTATCAAATATGTAAAAAATTGTAACGATAAAATCACATCCAATAAACCATTGGAGGAACTTTAAAATGAGTTTGAACTAAAGTCTTTCTATATTAGTAAAATCCACCTTCATAGATATAAATATCAATAAAATTGGAATATTAGTTTTTAAAACCATTCAAAAATCAAATATTGTATCTTCAACACGAAGATATACAACCACAACAAAATTATATAATTTAAGCCTACAACAACACTAACTTTAGTTGCCACCACATCTTTTATCCCTCCTCATGTAGTTCTACTGCTGAATAACCTTCTCCTCGGTGTCCAATGAAAAGTTTGCTCTCTTGCTGCGACCTGAAAATCAAATACAATGCAATCATGATATATAGGTCATAGGTTCGAATTGTGGAATCATCAATTGATACTTGTGTCACACCCCATTGAGGTGCGGCCCTTCCCGGAACAGTGCGTGAATGTAAAATGTTTAGTGCACCAAGCTATACTTTTATTAAGACAGAATAAAATGACAAGCATATACATATGTATAGTGTACCTTTGTTAGGTCTCTTGAATCTTATGTAAGACTCTTTCCCCTTCACAATAATGTGATGCGCCTAGAATTAAACATTGAATAAAGAAGACAAACACTAAAAGATGATCAATGAACATTAAAACTAATAAATATTTTGAACAAGAGGATGTGTAGATTAAAATTCATTACTTGGACAACATTTTGAGCAGAAATTGCATCTTGAAAATGTACAAAACCACAACAATATCCATCCTACATTCAAAAGAAATTAATTATTATAAGGTTTAAGCAAATGATAAACCAACAATAATAACCCAAAAAAACAAACAATATGAAACATTTATACCTCATAAGTTTTGAGTTGAATGTCCTGAATCTGAACTGATCCAAACTCTTTGACAACATCATAGAGATCACTTCGTGTTGTGTTTAATGAAAATCCTCCAATAAATATCGATTTATCTATAACATATATGTAAACGTATAATTCAACAATTCACTTAAAATGCTAAAAGTTCCATCAATTATTTGATTAAAGCAATGCAAATTTACGTTGGACATCATCATAATTATCTTGTGCAACATTGGTTGGAGGAGCTGGAACTTTCTCCACACCATCTGAACTAGGCATCAGTGCCTGAACAAAGTTGTTGGCTTGAGTTCTTTTAGGTCTTGTTGGGAGACCAGAATTTGCAGCAACACTTACAATCTTGTGTGGTGCATTTGTTGGGGATGAAGACCTACCTTGCTTTATCTATGGAAAATATTTTGAATTAGGTAAAGCTTTAGATGTAAAACAATATGAAAAATATGACTAACGAATAGCATATGAACTAAACGACTCATAAAATTATGACTAACGACTAGCATATGAACCAAACGACTCATAAAAGTATGACTAATGACTAGCATAAGAACCAAACGACTCATAAAAGTATGACTAATTAATGACTAGCATAAGAATCAAACGACTCATAAAAGTATGACTAATGACTAGCATATGAACCACGACTCATAAAAGTATGACTAATGACTAGCATATGAACCAAACGACTCATAAAAGTATGACTAATGACTAGCACAAGAACCAAACGACTTATAAAAGTATGACTATGACTAGCATATGAACCAAACTACTCATAAAAGTAGGACTAACGACTAGCATATGAACCAAACGACTCATAAAAGTATGACTAACCATTGAAGCATAGCTAACTTTCGGAGCCTCATTCGCAATGATTGGAGCCGTCTCGACAACTTGTTCTTCTTTTTGGCTTGAAGCAACAGTATTCTCATCTTTGCTCTAAGTAGCTGGTAATTTAAATGAAGAACAACTTAATATAGTAATAATAAAGGTTAAGTTATACACACTGACAAGTTAAATTATACATTGAATTAAGATTGACATTTATTTCGACAAATCAAGTTAAATCATTCGGAGAAATCAAGGAAAATCACACAAAATTTATATTGACATAATGTCGAAGAAATCAAGAGACCAATTGAGAAAAATGTCAAAAGTGAAAGGGCATACCTAAAGGAGCAATTGGAGCATTTTCATCTACCTTTTCCTCAACGATTGTTGAAGATTCTTCTATGCCTATAAATCTAAAAATATAGTTCAGCACATAATATCCCGTCTCCTGTGGAGTAAGAAAAAAGTTTGAGCGAACCTTTTCTCAAATCATCTTGCCCTATCAAGCACCCTATCACCACCACTAGAACACCTCCAGCAGCAGATGATTGGGAGTCAGTAGTTGTGACTTTCACCTTGTTGCTCTTAAAGTGAGATGAAACGATAAATTCATTTATGCCCTGAAATTATATAGATATTAAAAGCCTTATTAATAACCCTTTGTCAAAAATATGAAAATTTTAAGCCAAAAATTATTCAGTAACAACTCAAGCATCAATGATAATGATAAAATAAAAAATAGAATTTTTTTTATTCAAAGTTAAAGACACTGAAACTTTAATGACGGTAAGAAATTACAAAAAAATATTCCACAAAGTTGTACAATAACCATTATGGTACAAGTAAATTATACATGCAATAATTAATGTCAATCTTAATTCAATGCCTCAAAATTGATATTCAAAGAAAGGATCAAAATATTTATCATAAATCTTAAGTAAATGTACAACATAGAAACACTATAAGATTCAAAGGCCAAACAAAATATTCTATCATATATATTTTATTGTAATATACTACTTACTTCAGAAGTTGTCACAAAATCAATTTCACCATCTGACAATGGCCAACTTAGGATACTATTTTCCTTGTAAAATTGATACATCAGATGGATTAAATTTTGTGAAATGTGATAGTATTGATCCACAAAAGAGATGGCAACGATTTCAGCAGTGTGCTTGGTTGATTGAGTTGTCATTTCTTCCCCACAATAAATCAAATAATAGATGATTAATAAAAAATAATTTAATTAATTTAAATAGAAAATAACATATAATCAAAGACTGATAAATAAATAAGAAACTTTATAAATGCAAATGAGTAGTTTAAAGAGTATAAACATCTAGGCAAAGATTTTTTTATCTATCACTAGGTCAAATAATTTGGTAATTAAAAAATATAATAAATAAATACTAAAATCATTCAAACAAAATTTTGTCAAAGTCAAGTCTCTTTTGGCTATGCTACAACAGTAATCATATCACATAAAAACAAAGAGTATTAAATTATAAATAGTCATCATAAAATATTTAAAATATAAATATAAAATTAATATTTCAAACTATAACTATATAAATATTAGAGAGAAAGAGATTTTATGAGTCAAAGTCAAAATTAAAATAATATAATTTTTTCTAAATAAAATAGCCAAACTAACAGAATAATCTAACAATCCAAGATCTTTCAGAAAGTTGTGCCGTTGATGTACGTATAAAATTTTAACTTGATCCAAGTCAAATCCCAAGTCAATCACAATTTGCACTACTTAAAAATGTGAATTTTTGATGGACGAAAATTCGCTGAAAAATTCATCAGAAATGTTTTCACAATGCTAAATGCAAATTTATGACAGAGGAAAATTTCAATGGGAGCTCCGCAAGACGTTTTCAACAAGTTCATTTCTATCCAAAAAATTCTATTAAAAATTCATGTTTACAAGTTAATTTCTATAAAAAAAATTCTATGATTCTAGTATGTCTCTCTTTGAAAAAATTATATTACCACAAAAATAAGTTTTTTTTTTCTAAATGATTATATCAAATTAATAAAGAAAAGATTGATCTTGATATATGATAAACTTAATCAACAAATAACCTTAAGGAATTATGAATCCAAAACCTAAAAAAGGAAATCCTTAAAAGAAAAAAATATTCCTTTTATACTTAAAATTCCTCAAAGGTTTTATCTAAAGAAAAATCACAACAACAACAATTTTTTTTTTAATCTTTTTTACCTTTTGATTTGTTACAACAATAAAAATAAATAACATAAAAAATCATTCTAAAGAAAAAAAAGTTTTTAAAATCATCGAATCTTGAAAGAGAGCGTTATAAATTCATGAAGCGGCACAAAATAAGACAACAACAATATTTAAAATTTAATTCATTAGATCTACCTAATCAATCA
Source organism: Capsicum baccatum var. pendulum (assembly GCA_030864225.1). Taxonomy (NCBI): domain Eukaryota; kingdom Viridiplantae; phylum Streptophyta; class Magnoliopsida; order Solanales; family Solanaceae; genus Capsicum; species Capsicum baccatum. The sequence goes on along the minus strand of CM061560.1, from coordinate 262,119,546 downwards.
ATGCATATTAATTATTCAAAGAATTGTTCTTTAAAGGTTTGCTCTAAAATCTAAATCAAAAGCATAACAAAAATAGTAATAAAAAATAATTTTACTTTTAGTTTGATACTACATTAACAAAAGATAGTATCATAGAACTTCATAAAAGTTGTACAATCATCAAATCTACGAAAAAAAAAGCGTTACAATGTCAAAAATTGACAAAAAGATACAACAACAACGAATCAATAACTCAAAATTGTAAAGTCTACAAAGTCAATTGATATATCTATCAATCATTCAGAGAAATCAAGGAAAAACCACACAAAGATTTTTTGAGAAATAAAAAAAACTTTGAAAAAATTTAAACAAGAAAACATCAAAAGTAAGGAAGAGACAAAAGAGAAAAGAAACTAGTGAAAACCTCTGAATGAAAAAGTATCAAAATTAAAAAAATCAAATAAGACAAAGAGAAGCGAAAAAAGTAAGTGATGATGAATTTATAGTGACGGAGAAAAAAATATCAAATTTGTAATTCTTGAGTAGATTATCTCGAATCTCAACTAGGATTTTATGCGTCAATGTGTACTGAATTATTTAAATATATTCCTTATATGTATATTATATATTTTTTTTCTAAAAAGCAAAATGACGTAAGGCATCTGAACATGAATTTATTGATATTTAAAAAAAACTAACTAACTAATACTTAAAATTAAATTAAAAAAATAAATTTTGATGTTGAAGTCGTGTATGAACATAAAAATATTGTTGAAGTTTTATAAGTGAAAATTTAAAAAATGAAATATTATTTGAAGTTAAAGTTAAAAAGAGGTATTTGGAGATCGAAATTATATGTTTGAAGAAAAATTATTGGAAAGTTAAAGTTTGATTTTTTGTATTAAAACGATTAGCCTATAATCAGAAACGAATCTGAACATAAAAATTATATTATGCATATTTAAGTCGAACATTATTGTTTATATATCGAATAATGAATACCTTTATCGAAATTTATAAGTTGCTTCTGATGGCAATTATGGAATAATATATTATGTTATAAATAATTAACTAAGATTTTTAATTATTGATAATATACAAAAATAGTTATTCTAAAATATTTATTTATGCATACATGAATTCTATTATGATATAAAATTCTTTAGTCGAATTTCTTTGTAATGGTATTGGTGTTATTTGGTTGAATAATTATTTGATTTCTACAGTAAAATGTTATTAAAGATAACTAAGTTAAAAAAATTGAGTGATATATAAAATGTTATTGTAGAGAATAATCCGTAATAGAAGGTTTGAATGTATCTCGTAAAGTAAATGTTTAAAATTATCCAATTTATTGAAACCCTAATCATAATTTAGGCACATTTTTGAATACATATTTTCCTTCTATCATCTTTTTTTTTTTTTTTTGTGTGTTTTGTTTAATATCTAATATAACATTTATTTTTTCAATTACTTTTCAGGTGTCAAATTTCTTCATATGTGCTTAAGTTTTAAGGATCAATAAAATTGAGTTTCCAACAAGTTTAAATGAATCAAGTAATTCAGAAACTCATAGAAAAAATTTAAAATAATATAAACAAGTAAAAATCACATAACTATACAAAGTTAGAGCCTATATTACAAAATATATCACAAGATTTTATTTTACAAAATATATCAATACAAAACTTACAAAACCCACCCCTACAATAATGCCTCAACAAATAAGCAAAATAAACAGGATCAACAACAACAAACAAATGCTTGAAACACAATAAAACTGCAAAAACAAAACCACCTAACAAGTCCTTTCTTTCCTCCTAAGCCGAAAGTGAAATCAAAAAAATCCTCAATAGAAAGCCATTATACTGAAAATGCAAATGGTCCACAATTATCAATCCAGGCGACAAAATAATCAATACCCAGATCAAAACTCTCTCTTTGTACCCCAAATTCCTTGTCAATCTATAAATACCAAAAACCAACACAAAATCAGATATAATAACACTAATTCTTTGAAAAAGAATTGTGGGTTGTGACTAATTTCGTTCGTCCCCATTTCAGTTTTCGGCGAAATTCATCGGGGACGAACGAAATAGACTTACCGCATGAAAATTTGGTGTGGATTTTCTTGTTTTTCATGTTTTTTTGGATCAACCGAAGTCAAAAATCATTGCTAAAACTCATCTGAAACACCCCTAAATCGACCCCTATTTCAGTTACCGGCGAAATCCATCGGGGACGAACAAAACAGACCGATCGCATGGAAATTTGATGCAGTTTTTTCTTATTTTTCATGCTGCGACAAATACGTAATTGTTATCGGTGATATTCGATTGTAGCGGCAGAGATCGAGGCTGTTGTATCTTCTCTAGTTATTTACATATTTATGTAAATGGTATAAAAATAATGTAGAAATTGATGTTTCTATAAACATGATATAAATATGGTATAGAAACTAGTGTTTCATAAAGGTTATATATTCTATAAATGGTATAAAAATAATAGAGAAATTGATTTTTCTATAAACAAGATATGCAATTGATATAGAAGTCGGTGTCATCTAAAAATTATTTAACTACATCCTAAAAATATGATATAAATATGGTATAAAAATTGGTGTTTCATAAAGGCTATGTCAAAAAACTTATGACATTTGGATATGGTATATTTCTATGAGGTATAATTACCTTTTAAAATAATGATATAAAAATAATATATAAACTGTGCTCCTATAAATATAATATGAAATTGATATAGAAATTAGTGTCCTTTAAAGATTTGTTAACTATATTAAAAAACTATAATATAAACATGGTATAGAAAGTAGTATTTCGTAAAGGTGATTTCAAAAGAACTTATGACAGTTGAATAGTTGGTAGATTTTGTAAATAAAAGCTACCTTTTGTAAATAAAAAATAATAATGGTAGATTTTGTAATATAGGCTCTAAATTTGTATATTTATGTGATTTCCCCAATAAACAAATTATAAGTTACCTCTTCTGAGAATTTTGCGATAGCACTTCACCAACATAAGTTGTGGTGTAGTAGTGGGACTGGGCCACCTTTAACTAGAGGTCTTGAGTTCGAGCCATGTATATAGATGGAGAAAATCTTGTTAGGAGCGTTATCCCCAGAATAGCCCTGCAGTGCGGGACCCAAATTACTCGGGGCTCCAATCCGATTATCGAACATCGGATGAGAAATCAAAAAATGAAACAAAAATGATGGCACTTCAATTGTTTGAAATCTTCAACCATTTATATAACTAATGAACTTCTTCAACTGAATCAACAAAAATAAAATAAAATAAATTACCTAATAAATTTTCTCACCATACCAGATAAATGAAATGACCTAAGAAATCAAATTCAAATCTTCACTTTGTCATGAGCGTTCATTGAGTAGACATATGTAAAAGGCCGACTTCAACAAAGTAAGATAAGTTGATTGTTCATTCACCGTCGTAGAATTGATTTTCTCATCGTATAAATTTATCATGACAATATCTCAGATCTTAGTTGTGGCGCTCACCGGCGGATTGAATTGGTAAAAGAAAAAAAGTGAATTAGGAAACACAAATTGTATGATATATAAAATAATTTTTTATTTAATTGATAATCATATAAAACAGACAAAAAGAAAGAAAAGAAAAGAGCGAAAAGGAAAATAATAAATAATTATTTTCACAAAGGTTCCGCCCATAGTTTTGCTAAAGTGGGACCTAATAGTTGATGACGGTTTGACGTTGTTAGAGATTGCTTTAGAGAAAAAGTTATTTGTCTGTATACCAACGCATATTAATTTATTAAAATTAAGTACTTAATTTAGTTTTATTTTATTTTATATAGACATACATATTAAAAATAAACTATTATTAATAAAATATTTAGCTAAGTTATTTCACTTCTCCTTAAATGAATAGTTAATTATTATTCGGCTTCTTGAAGTAGAGCTGTAATTTGGTGAAACTGAAAAAAGGCAATAAATATCTTTTTGATATTTTAAAATGCAATATTTTAGATAATTTTTTTTTACTCAAGTGATAAATACATACCACCTCCAATCCATTTATTTGTGTTCTTAGGTTTTTCAGTTTTTGCACACTTTAAAAAACTTAATAAAATTTTAATTGTAAGATTTTTTGTCTAATATATACTGATGGTTCTGTCCAATTTCTATTTTTAATTGTGAATATAAATTTTATATTTATAAAAATGATGATTTAATATTTTTTTATAATTTAATTTCTATACACTAATTTATGTACCATGTAAATAAAAGGATGCACAAATAAATTCATGATCTATTTAAAAGTAAATTTTATTAAATTAAAAAAATACTGAACAATCATTTCATAAAATATTATAACAAAACACACTATTTTTAGGATATACTATTAACAATAAAAGTATCATATAGGGAAAATGAAAATTCATGTTTGAACACACTATTTCAGAAGTGAATATAATTTATGTCATCAAGTTTAATTAAAATTCAAAATGATTAATTTCAAAACTTGTTAGAATTACATGAAAATACAAATTACAAATACCGGTGAAGTTTAGGGAGTACATTATAAACTACTTAATTTTTATTTCCATAATTTTAAGCCGCAAATCAAAATTTTTTTATTTTATTCTTTTTCTTAAAAATAGTCAACAAATATATTAAATTTCATTGATAAGCTTCTAATCCAAAGGAATGACATTTATTATTTCAAAAATGATGTGCTAGCATCGCTTAGGAACTAATATGAAATAATAAATGCGATTTGTTTGGATTAGAAGTTTATTAATGAAATCAATTATATTTATTGATTATTTGTAAGAAAAAAAATAAAAGTTAAATTGTTTATTGACCACTTAAAATTGTGACAATGAAATTCAAGTTAATTACATTGTAATCCTCATATTTTGCCAGCATTTATAGTTTTGAGCTTCTTTTGGTTCTAACAAGTCTTGAACTTAATTATTTTGAGCTCTAGTCAAACTTAGACGACATAAATTTTATGCACTTTTGAGTTTTCACGTTGGGCCATCTTTTAGACAATCTTTATTTACAATTCATGAAGTATTTCAATTTATGTGTTATGTATTTCATATTATGAATTTGGTCAAACCCCATTAATTAATTTAAACATCAATTAAAAGGCTTAATTGCTTTTTATTTCCCAATTTCATTTTGATTTAAGAACGTAAAGTGTGAGGATTGAGCTAAAATTAAAATGATTAAGATTTAAGATGCATTCAATTAACGATCTAATTGGATTTGACCAACTCAAATATATTTTTGGGGTAAAACAGATAGAAGCGGTTTGACATAAAAACTTTTTTTCAAGAGTATCAAAAATTGCACATAAAAGGTTTGTACTAACCTTAGTGGTATGTTCCATTTGAGTATCTGCTAAGTCTACTGCCCAACAAAATTAAGGTAACCATCAAATGACACTATTTTAGCAGAAAGTTGGCTGAGATTGCAAAGTAGATCTAAAAAATGGAGTGAGATTGTGTTTGATAAGAAATTCAACCCAAAAGGCTTATATTGTTCATGTTAATGAACTAATGATACATTATAATTAATACAGTCTTCATGTAGTCACGTCGCATTAATTGTTGATTGAAAATATAAATGACAAATGAATGCATCAATCATTTGAAGAAGAGTAGGCGAGTGGTATACACGATTAAAGGAAGAACCCATTGAGGGGTCTACGTACACAAAGGATACAGAAGTAATTTCATAGGTAATTCTTGATATAGTGACAAAAAAGTCTTGACGTCAATAATTATTCAAAATGGACTAAAAATTGAGTTCGGTCATGACCCGTCCACTTTAACTCAATCCAAACAGTACTAACATATTGTTATTCCCTCTTATACCACAATTTGAGTTCCAACTCAAAAAAAGTAAACTTCTTGTTTTGCATATATATATATATATATATATATATATATATATATATATGTATGTATGTATGTATGCATGCATATATGTATGTATGTATGCATATATGTATGTATGCATGTATGTATGTATGCATGTATGTATCCGAGAAGTGGTTTTGCAATGAAGGAACAAATGACTGTTTGTTTTCTTACTTTCATTACAGAAGAAACACTTGGAGACAATCTGGAAACCCTTTTTTTCAATTTTTCCTATGTCACGCATGCTCTCCAACAGACCAACCATGTGAAGTACTTCACCTTGGTTGGAATGTTACATTTTCATATTTGTCTCCATGGTCTAGGAATACCCCTGGTTGTACCCAAAGTTCTCTTTTATAAAGTCTTCCTACTGACAGCCTCCCATCCTTTTCATGTCTCCAACTTATAGTGTCTAGTTCTTCATTGATACCAGGGAAATCATTTAGTCTCTGTAGTGGTATAACAACTCTGTCAATCTCCCAATCATTCAGGAGTATCCTAAATGTAAGGTTTAATCCTTAAGGAGATTAGGTCTCTGCAATTGTTGCTCTAGGATTACAAATAAAAGAATAGTTCAGGTTATGCATCCATTAAAGGCTCTTGACCAATCTACTCATCCTTTCAAATGTAGATCTTGGTTCCCTTTCCCTCTTTGTGGAAAATGTTATCAGACAACTTAGTCCATAAGTTCCTAACTGTCCTCCAAAAAGAAACCTCGTAAGTACTAGTAAAAGTATTGGAAACCCACTGATCAATTTGATCATATTTACTAGTAATAACTTCTTCCCATAAAACATGATCTTCTTTAACGAACCTCCAAAGCCACTTTGAAAGTAAACACTTGTTTTGGAGCCTTAAATTCTTGATACCAATCCCCTCTGATTGTTTGCTGAGTTGAGTAGTTTGACATTTGGCTAAATAAATAACTTTTCCTTCCTTGTTGCCCAACCACAAAAATTCCCTCCTCAATTTTTCTAGTTTATCTTTCACCTTAACAGGTAGAGGGAAGAGTGACATGACATATGATGGTAGTATATTTAGGACTGAGTTGATCAGGATTGATCTTCTTCCTAGGGATAAGTACCGTGACTTTCAAGTAGCAAGTTTTTTCTCTGTCTTCTCAACAATACCATCCCAAATCTTCAACTATTGACTAAAGGTATTCCCAGATTAGTAGTTGGAAATTTTTCTACTTTGCAACTTAAGATATTGGCTAGGTTTTGAATGTTCGCAACTTTCTTTACTTGAAACATACTGATTTTCCTCCAATAAATAGATAGCCGTGAAATTGCCTAAAAAATCACAAGAATCACTATGATAAAACATACTTCATCTGCCTTAGCATCATAAAATATCACAGTGTCATCAACATATAATAATTGACAAATTTGTACCTCTTCACCTATTTGATTGCCCATAGTAAACCCCTTAAGCTAATTTTTTTGTATGGCCACTGTCAACATGTTATTGATCCCCTTCATGGCTAGAATGAATGGGATAGGTGAGAGAGGGCCTCTTTGTCTTAATCCTCTTTGTGAAGGAAAAAAATCTACAGGTTCTCCATTTATCAAAATAGAGAACCTGACAATTTTGGTGCAAAAACCTATCCATTTTAGCCATTTTTCTCCAAATCCCTTATGTTTCAGAGTGTTAATGAAGAAATCCCAGTTTACATGATCATAATCTTTCTCAATGTCAAGCTCACACATAATTCCTAGGACTTCACCTTTAATCCTTGAGTGTACACATTTACTAGCTATTAAAGTTGCATCCATAATCTGTCTCCTATGAATGAAGGTCATTTGGTGCTTGCTGACTAGCTTAATAACAATTCTCTTCAATCTTTCTGCCAGAAGCTTGGCAAAAACTTTATACACTGCACCAATGAGACTTATGGGTCTAAAGTCTCTCAATTCAAAGGCTCCGACTTTCTTAGAGATGAGGGACATATAAGATGTATTAAGAATTTAATAAAACCATGTCTCTCATGAAAATGTCTTACAACATCCATAAAGTCAAACTTCAGAAACTCCCAAAAGTTTTGGAAAATCTCATGGGAAACCATCAGGGCCTGGGGCCTTATTTTCAACATACAACTTTATATAATTCAATACTTCAATTTTTTTGCATTGTCTCTGCAACCATTCTCTTTCTTCATCATTTATGTTGTCTACCCCTTGGAAATTAAACTCTGGTCTCCACTTTTCTGTTTCCTTGTATAGTTTCTGATAAAAGTTAACAACTTTCGTTTTAATCTCTTCTGACTTTGTAATAGAATTTCCCTCCACCATCAGAGTGTCATTAGAGTTAATTATTTTATGAATTGTGGCCATCCTGTGAAAGAATTTAGTGTTCTTATTGCCCCGCTGAAGCCATTGTATTCCCAAACTCTGTCTCCAAGCTATTTCCTCTTGATTCACAACCTCCTCAAACTCCATTGATAGGTGTATTTTCTGTACCATCTCTTCTTCTGCTAGAAGTCTTAGATCCTGAATCTTCTCTAGTTCTAATAGCTGGTTCAAGATTTCCTCTTTCCTGTATTTCCAATTATTTCTATGTGTCAATCTCTATTCCTTTAATTTTTCCTTTAACATCTTTTGTTTTGAGGCTAATTCAAAAGACTTATACTAGTTACATTGAAGGACAACCACTACTCTTTGACCTTGTTAGCAAAACCATTCACACTCATCCATCATTTCTCAAATTTGAAATTAGTTTTTCTCAAATTCAGGTCTCCACAGTAAAAAAATATAGATTATAATCCGATCCTACTTTTGGAAACATACTCTGTTTAATCTGGGAAAAACCTTATTCCATTGCGAGGAGTATAAAAACTTATTTATTCTTGAGGCTGACATATGGTTGTCACTTCTCCTCCAAGTAAAGCAACCTCCCGGGAGGGGAGGGTCAATGAATTCCATCTTGTTTGTCAATTCTATAAATTCATTCATGGCCCTTGCTATTCTTTGACCTTCTGATCTTTCTTGGGTACCTTGTGACATTAAAGTCACCATAAGTTACCCAAGAGCCATTATAGACTTTCTGCATGTTGAGCAACTCATGCCAAAGTTCTTTTCTGGTTACGATGTCGCGGGAAGCATATATTGCACTAAGGAACCATGTGAGACTCTAGTTGATGCCTTCAAGATTAACTGTTATCACTTGATTAACAGTTTTCACCAATTCCCTCTCTAATATCTTGTCCCACATCACTACAATACCACCCCTTATGCCAATTGTATTCAAATGGCACTCCCCCACCTATCTATTTTGCCACAATTGTCTAAAAAATTAAGCTTTAGCTTCTGTCAGTTTAGTTTCAACTAATACATATATATCGCCCCCACTGTTGAATTAATCTGTGAACCAACCCCCTCTAACTTTCACTATTCACCCCTCCTATATTTTGAGAAAGTATTATAGCCTTCATCAGATACTATCTGTTGTTATTCTCCCTCCGTTTCTTATCTCTCCTTCTTTGAACTTCACATTGAATTCCAAGTTTCTAAGTTCTTTCAGCATAGATCTCTTGGAATTGGTTAAGCTGGCAGTTTTATCCCTCTGCCTTAATTTTTCCCTCTTTTGATCAATTCTGAGAAATAGTTCAAAAGCCACTTTATTCCAGCCATGGAATGCCACCCCAAACAAACTACTAAGCTTTAAGACATTGGAGTGGACCCAAAGAGATGCTTTGTCTTTGATTGCTTACTCTGAGAGAGGGTCATTAATTTGTAGTGGTATGGGGTCATCATCAAAGTTTGTCCTCTGCTTAATTGAACATTCCCCTTGGAAAAATACTTCCCTATCTAAAGAGTTAAAGTGCCTTTCTCCCCATGTTCCTCACAACTGATTATCTATAATCTCTGTTCTTTGACTGTAACTTTCTCTTACCCTTCAACGACCTCCAAACTCCCAGAAAAAGGAAGATCTGGTTGTCTTCCACTCATTCCCATCTCCCTCCCAATCAGCAAAGAGTTGGATGAAGTCAGAGCTTCTCTCAAGAATAATCTATCGACAAAAAGCTCTGGTTCTTTTAAAAAAGATCTCTTCGAGGATATTTGGTCTTCCTTTAGCCCACTGTAATTTAAATGACTTAATTGGCCCAACTGGCCCAGGCTTTCTTTAATTAAATCTAGCCCTATTTTTTGAATTAATTTTCTCACGTAGTGCATGTGCCCTTTTTTTCATTTTGGTTCATAGGTCTTCTTCTTTGTTTTACCCACTGTATTCATCATTGATACATTAGGTATGAGAGCTTGCATGGTCTCCATTGAAATTCTCTCATCCTAAGGTTCAAGCTATCTCATGTCAGTCCTTCGAGGCTCAAGCTCTTCTCTGTTGCTTGCTTTGAACTTCATCGGAGCTTCACACTATACTGGCAAGGTAAAAGTCTGGTCCCTATCACTCACCTTGACATATGCCAGAATGTCTTGCGGAGGACCTCTCATCCATAATCGCTCCCATCTCAGGTGGTTTCGGAGTTGTGTCTCCTCTCTTATTTTGATCCATCCACCGCATTGGTTACCAATATCCTTCATCACCTTCTCCGACCAGATCTGGAGAGGGAGCACTAAAATACGGGACCAAAACTAGTCAAACTTTTTCTGCACTGATATGGCCCTGATCGTCAGATACCACCAGTCTAGCTTAATAAAATAATTGTTTCTCTTCTATCTTTCAGAAAGTACGTACTCTGCATCTCTTCTCTATTAAAATTCAAAGAGAAACTGAATACTATTCAGATCGAGGACCTGTATGTTGAAGATGTTGGAAATTATGTTCCATGACACATAAAATTATACGAAAAAGAATACAAAGATGAAGACTTGTCTATATGAACATTGAACTCAAAATTATGAGGCTTGAAACATGCCCGAAACGCTTTTCTAAAAATGATATTTGCTCCCTCTCCTCAACGAGATTGCTATGGGATTCTATGTAACTAGTTTTAGTGGATATGACAAGCCTTTGGATTTCTGCACCAAAAAAATAGTGAAGATAATCCTATTGGAAAGCAAGAAATCTAAAACTTAATCTTTTAATCATTCTTTTGAGAATGTTGTAAGAAAAGTAATCTTATGAAAAGTTTCTCTAAACTTTCTGTAAAGAATTTTTGAAATCTCAAGAGGTAGGATATATATAGAAGTGGTGAAAATAAAATATTGAAAGGACACAACCATTCATCTAATAGACACTTCTTCATCTAAAAGATACCTCTTCACTAAAAAGACATCTCTTTTCATAAAAGACACAACCTTTCACTAAAGGCATCTTTTCATAAAAAAGTTTTTAATTAATTTATTTTAAACAAAAAATCAACAACCCCCCACTTGTTTAAATATAAATTAGGACACAATGATCAAGTCATGTTCACACACAGAGTAATGTATCTTTCAATTTGAACATCACCTTAGCGCAATGCCACAAGATGAAATCGAAATTCCATGTAGCATAATAGTTTTGAATGCGTTATTCATTGTGATAACATCGGTGACACTACACGCATAAATATTTCATTTATACTTCCTCTCAACATGCTTAGAAATTTTATGACCATATGCTATCCACGGTTCATGAACATTTATGAGAGCAATTCCAACTCCCAATCGAAGCGACACCACTTCTATGTTCATATAGGTGAAGTTCTTCCAGTATTTTTGTCATATTTGAGACACTTGTTCCACAAATTGAACCTCATTATGAGTATTAGAACTCAACCTTCAAAACTATGACAACCAGTATTAGTATATCTCTTACTTAAGTATGGGAACATCCACGTATCAATAACTTGTTGTTACTCTTTGAACCCATTACTATTCATTTCATAGTGCTAGGTAGGGTTGCCATTATTGGTGGACCTATTGAAGATGTATTCAACAACTTCCTTTTAATAAATTTAGTAAATATTAGTCAATTTCATTTGACTCCACAAATGTGATATAGGTCATTCCATCTTGAAGTAACTTTCTCACATGATCATATCAAAAACTTATTCGTTTTGACTTCTCGTAATATAATATCTATATGCTTGAGCTAAAGTGGCTTGATTATCACTAATTGAGCTCATATTTTGCAAAATCAATTGATTTTCTTAATAATCCCTCAACCACTCAACTCCTTTAATTTTCTTGCTCCTACCAATGCAAGATTTTCTTAGTTTCAAGAAATTGTACATCCTCACTACACAACATTCTCCATGTGATAAATTTATTTTCTCACTTATTTGATACCAACTTGTTTCGATGTATCTTTTAAAATAGTATGAAACTTAGAGTTTCGTAAATCTCTAGTTTTCTAAAGAAAATCAAAACTCAACTTGAATCTTTGATCTTTTTCGTGATGAAATATCATTTTTAGATGGTTGGAAATTATGTTCCATGAACACATAAAATTATACGAAGAAAAATATAAAGATGAAGACTTGGCAATATGAACATTTGAACATAAAATTATGAGGATTGAAACACGCCCAAAATGCTTTCCTAAAAACAATGTTTGCTTCTCTCCTCAACAAGATTGTGTTAGAGTACGAGCCCTACTAATTTACTATCTGTGGAACAAGTAAGTAAACGTGGTTCACAGAAGTAAAAGCTGAAAAAAGTGTTTTTATGTTAAAAACACCCGTCTCAAGAAAGGTGTAAAAAATCACGACCTGTACCTCTACAGGATGTAACCCCAACTTCAATATAACACTTGAGCCTCAACAATCAACAAAAATACAAGACTTCTTGTAAAATAGGAATTAAAACTTCTAACTCCTATCACTATAAAAACACAAATCTTCCCAAGAAAAGTGTTCCCAAGTCTTCAAGTTCCCTAATTTGAAGACATAACTCCTAACTCAGTTTATAGATCATGAGTCTAGAACAATAACTCATTACAAATCAAAGAACCTACCTACTACAAGCTGTCTATGACTTGCTAAGTAAGGGACCAACTTCTTCTTCAAGTATGTGAACTGTTTTGCTGATTGTTGATTATCTTTTCAGTGCATTGAGTGAGTGATTTTGAATTCGTTTCTTGTATTTAAGCACACACTTCATAGATTCCTTCAATTGATGTAATCTTCTATGTTCAATAGGACTCTAGATAGCTTTAATCTTTTTGTTGCTTCCCCCTTTCTCACTTCTTCTTTGAATAGGATTTTTTTATCAATAGAATTCTTCTCTTATCTCTGCAAGACTTCTTGTTCAACTCAACTCCTGCAGGACCTCTTGTTCAACTCAACTTCTGCAAGACTTCTTGTTCAACTCAAATTCTGATGTGATAAATGTTATCCACTTCTGTTTGTATGCAGAATTATCTTATCCATAACTTGTCTGCAGCTGAGCTTTGTTCACTTGGATGGACCAACTTTCACAATATGTTTCATTCACATGTCTATCATCAAAACTCCACATGCCCTAACAAATTCCCCTTTTTGATGATGACAAACATAGCAACACAACACCACAAAAACCTGACATACTCACTGATGATAGGCGAATTTACACGCCTATAGTGCTATATTTTACCCATATTTTAGCTAAGTTTTGAGGACAAATTATATATTTCATGCACTTTTAGTCCTTTTTCCTGTAAGTGAGCTAACAAATGTGATTAGCAAGTTTTCAGGTATAAATGATGCAGATTTCAGCATTTTATGGCCAAAGGAAGCTTCACAAAAGAAGGAGAGCAGCGTTTGGACGCCTATGGACTGAAAGTAATGCATGGAAAACCTGTCCCGGGCAAAAACAATATTTCTGAAGACTTTGGGGACCAGCAGTAACCTAATAGGAGTAGGATAATAATGCAGTAATTTATTAGGATTAGGATAATGATACGTTAACCTAGTACAATTGGGTTAAGTATTTCATTAGCTTAGTAGGATTTGGTTAAGTATTTCATTAGCTTAGTAGGAATAGGATATGGGTATTATAAATACCCTATTTTGCTAGCGATTTTTATTGATTCCGCCATTCCACACAATTCCCCCATTCCATCAATTCCCATCCATCCACCATCCATCCATCCATCAAAACAATTCTCTTTATTAATTCATTATTGACAGTATTTTTCATCTAATCAATTCTTATTTTTCCACAACAAGAGAAACGTTACTCTACAAGGAAAGTCACGCCTAACGCCTACCACACTATTACTACACAAAATCTTTATTGTGGTATAATAACAATGTCTATTATGATTTCCTTCGCACTCATGGGTAACTAAACTTCTCTGTTGGGGTTATGGAAGCCTTATGAGATACTATCTAAGGCTATGAGTTTGTGAATTCTTGACACGAGTATTGCTTATATCATTATTCTCTTCATCTTAATGCAAATTCTTGTGGCTGCAGATGCATAGAATAACGCCAGTATAGCATTAACTGGTTTGAAAGAAAAGTTATATGTCTGGAAAAGAGATAATGTCAAGGTAATAGGGTCCCATCCCCTATTAAAAAGTTAGTGCCGTAACTGGATTAACCTCTTGGAGAATTTGTACCGTTAGATACGCTTTAAGCTCGAAAGAGTTAAAGTGAAATAGTCCTTGTTTAGGTCGAAAGACGCTTGGATTTACCATCGAATACAATTCTCTATAAGCACATACATGTCTGATTTCTGCATAACTCATAGCCAATAGAGACGTACAACTCATAAGGTGGACATAACCCCAACTCCTCAATTCTCATTGTTTTACATCCTACTAAACATTCTTTCTTTTTACGTTGCTATTTTCAGTTTTTACTTTAATATTTTGGTTACACATTACAATCCCCCCTTTTTATGAGACTTGCACTAAAAGTCTAGTAATCATTGCTTACTTGTTGACCAAGCTATTCCCTGTGGGATCGATACCCAACCCAGTTGGGTTCTATATTTGACAGCGACTGCTTTACACTCCTACGAGAGCTGTAGATTGAGCGTTATAAAAAATTGGCGCCGTTGCCGGGGAATACGAGTGTCAACTAAGTTTGTGATAATTACTAGACCCTTTGGTCAAAGATTCTCGTACTTTTACTTTTAGTTGTTGTTTTTGTTTTATTCAGGTTTGTTCAGTGCATCAATGGATGCACAACGTAAAATTGAAAGGATGGCTGCTCAAGTGCATCAACAGAATATTGATAACCCAAGCCGTGTAAGAAATCCTGATGATGAGGACTTGGGCGATGAGGAGCTACTAAACCCACGACATACTGCTGAGATGGCGGCACCCATGCAGAGGAGAGATCGTTAAGCGAGATTAAGGCCTGATCGCCGAGCTATGCAAATTTCTTTTGATGACGATGAGGACGATCTGGATGGACCTGGTGCCATCGGAGCTATTATTCTTCCGCCATTGGCACCCGGAGCCAAGTTCAATATCACGAGCACCATGATTCAGTTATTGCAACTCAAAGGATTATTTGGTGGACTAGCAGGCGATGATCCCAATATGCATCCAATCAACTTTATTTCTACATGCAAGTCATTCGACAATCCTGGCGTTGGACAGAATGTAATTCGACTGCGCTTATTTCCATTGTCTCTGTCTGGGGAGGCAACTCTGTGGTTGAATGGGCCGACTCCTGATTCTATTACTAATTGTAGGCAATTGAAAGACACTTTCCTAGAAAGATTCTTTCTGCCATCCAAAAGAGCACAGTTGAGAGATGAGATCACCAATTTTCGACAGCTTCCAACTGAAGCTCTCCACGAAACATGGGAGAGGTTCAAGACGAAGCTTATGCGGTGCCCAAACCATCACATGACCAATGTCCACTTGATGGAGATATTATACAGAGCTTTGAATTCGGTGACTAAGCCAGTGGTTGATAATGCGGCTGGAGGATCATTCATGGACCTCACCTTTGGTCAGGCAAGCAATATGCTAGATCGGATGACGAAGCAAAGTAGAGCTTGGCATACCAGGGATTCTGAGGTAGCAAGTACCACTTTATCTATTGGCATGACTGCAGACCAAAGGAGAAGAGAAGAAAAATGAGATCAAGATTTGGCGCACATGAAAACACAAGTGGATCTTCTTACAAAGCATCTATTATCAGGGAAGACCGAAAAAGTCAAAGCTGTTGCGTCAAAAGGAAGAAACAAATCTTATTCGGAAGAAGAAGCCAACTACTTGAACAATCAGGGGGGTTTTCGAGGGAATACCCAAGGAAACCAAGGTCGGAACTATTATGATAAATCTGGAAACAAGGACCAAGGTAGTTGGAAGAACAAGAATGAAAAGAGTGGTTTGTACGTTCCCCCTGGAAGACGTGACGCCACCACATCTAGTTCTGGAAGTATGGAAGACATGATGGCTAAAATATTGAAAGGAGTGGAAGCAACGAGCACAGGAGTAACGGAGGTAGTTAATGATTTGTCCTCTATGAAACAATTAGTTGATTCTCATTCCACTTCAATCAAGCAAATAGAGCAACAATTGAGTCAATTATCTGCAACATTCAATCAAAGAAAGGCTGACACTTTACCTAGAAACACTGTGCAAAATCTAAGGAACGATGGATCATGCATAGCTATTACTACCAGGAGTGGTAAGGTGCTGGAAAATTCATCCCAAAGCAAGCAAGTGGCCAAAAACAAAGAAGATGAGGACGCCATAGACAATGACCAAAACGTCCATGACGTCACCCCTAGTGGTTTGCAGCCTGAAAAGACCAAAATTTGAAAGCAAGAGGAGAAGAAAGCCATGGAGAAAACAATCCCATACCCACCACCACCTTTTCCTCAAAGATTGAAGAAAGTGGTAGATAATACGAAGTTCAGCAAATTCATGACTATGTTAAAGCAGCTGACCATTAATGTTCCATTAGTGGAGGCACTTGAACAAATGCCTGGGTATGCAAAATTTATGAAGGATCTTTTGACAAAGAAACGAGCAGCAAGTTATGAGTTGAAGGATACTGTTCATCACTACAGCGCAATCGCTACCCGATCACTAGTTCAGAAGAAGGCCGACCCTGGTGCCTTCACTATTCCTTGCACTGTTGGATCTTTGAACGTTGCCAAGGCATTGTGCGATCTGGGCTCTAGCATCAATTTGATGCCACTATCTGTCTATAAGAAGTTGGGGTTAGGTGATCCGACACCAACCAATATGAGGCTCGTGATGGCTGATAGGTCGGTAAAATGACCTATGGGTATCTTGAATGATGTGTTGGTGAAGGATTCTTCATTCATATTTCCTGCAGACTTTGTTATTCTGGATTGTGAGGTGGATTCTGAAGTTCCCATAATCTTGGGACGTCCTTTCCTTGCAACTGGAAGTGTGCTTATTGACATGAGAGCTAATGAGCTTTTGTTTTGGTTGAATGACGAAGTGGTCCGCTTTGATATATGCAAAGCAATGAAGCAGCCTAGCGATATGGATGTGTTCTCCGTAGCTTATGAGGATAATAAAGCATTATCTGTAGCGAAACAGCTTACTGTTGAGCCATTGTCTGCTGCGCTACTGAATGTTGAGCATAAGGATGATGAAGATTATGAAGAAACCACGAGTGCTCTAACAGAAATAGGGTCCTATTCTTATACTCCTAAATAGCCGGACCTTGATCTTAAGAATCAACCATCACCAACAGCGAAACTTCCATTGAAGAGCCACCAATGCTAGAATCGAAAGAGCTCCCCGATTATCTAAGGTATGTGTTCTTGGAAAGTGGAAATATACTTCCGGTAAGTATGGAGGATGATTTCAGTGAACAGCATGTAGAGGAGCTCATCTCTGCTCTGACGGGAAATAAGAGAGCTATGGGTTGGACTATTGATGATATAATTGGTATCTCTCCTGAGGTATGTATGCACAAGGGTCATCTCGAAGAAGATTGCATGCCTTCAAGTAAGTATCAGTGTCGTCTGAATCCATTCATAAAACGATGCCCCATCTATCTCGATGAAGACTAAGTAATCGAGATAGCTATGTCGTGCCGCGACAAAAAATCAAGCGCTTGGTAGGAGGCAACCCATCGTTTTTAAATGTTCTTGTTGTTTTTGTTTTCTTAGGATTTTGTCGAGCCACGACCAAAGCTAAGGCGCTTGATGGGAGGCAACCCATCGTTCTAATCGTTTTTGTTGTTTTTGAGTGAATGTAGGTACAAGAGGTGTAAAATGAGGAGGTCGGTTTTAAATTTTGATCTGGACGTATTGCATGTTAAAGGTGGTAAGTTAGGAATGAAGAAGCAAAAGGCTATGGATTGAGCATTGCTCATGAAAATATAGGCATCGAAAAAGGCTAGGCATAGGAAAAACTAGGCCACGAACAAGGCAAGGCCTATACTATGGCCTAAAGTCTCGAAATCTAGTGTGCCATAGCATAGGCGCCGCCCATGCTCAAGTATGCCATAGCATAGGCGCCGCCTATGCTAAAGCCTTTTGCCTCTGAATCTCATATGCCATGCTAAAGGCGCTGCCTATGGTCACTAAAGGCTTTGCAATAGGCGCCGCCTATGGTCACTAAAGGCTTTGCAATAGGCGCCGCCTATGCAAAAGCATTCTGCTCAACAAGGCATGGCCTATGCTATGGCATTCTACTCAACTAGGCAAAGCCTTAGGCGCCGCCTATGGTTACTTTTGACTCCAAATCCGATTTTAAATGGGTCAAAACCCGACCCAAACTTTTTCTATAAATATGAGACTTAGTCTTGAACCAAAAACACATTGGAAACCTAGCTTATGCACCGCTTATAGCCTCCAAATCCTCTCAAAATTTTTTCTTTTACTCTTTTTCTTCACAAGAACATCATCCAAAGGCATCAATCAAGTAAGTACTACTTTGTTCTTCATTTATATTCCGTAAGTACTACGTTACTACGTCTATTATGAATTGTTGAATCTTCAAAGAAGTAGTGGTGATGTGAATGTGTTTGAATTGTTGTGATACAACTAAGTGAGTGAATGAATACGTAAGGATGATCTTAACTTGTTCCCAACTTGAATTTGATTTTGATGCATTGGCATACTTTTGCGGAATTGATATGGTCACTAAAATTGCATAATCTTGTCACTTGCATACTTACATATTGGAATGACTTGTTCATCGGAATAAGAATTATGGTTGACTACCAACATATGAGGTTGCGATTATTTCTAGATGCTATACCTTGATTCAATCTCTATGTAGTAGTCTTGATATATCAAACATGAAAGTATTGCTAAGATTACAAGAAGTATGACTGCACTGATTATATTGTTGGAACATATCACCTAAATGTATGTCGATGATGTCTGAGTAATCGATATCATTCACTTAATTAGTTTGTGTCAACAAATTAAGTGTGGGGTGGTGCCACTATTGTCTGTTTGTTGATTGAATCTTCCGAGATGAAGCTAACATGACTCTATTGAGATCTCAGGTACAATGGCACCAAAAGGCAAGAAAAGCAACCACTTCACAAAGAGGCCAGAAAAGAGGAAGAAAAGAGCAAGCTGAATCCTCCGTGCTGCAAATACCTCGACGTACTCTTGGAATCAAGTGGGGTACTTATGAGGAACTTCTGAGGATGACGACTCCTATGATGATTTCGACGAAGGGGGTATGACCCTCGACATAGAGGAGGAGTCCGACTGACCAGGTTCTTCGTATTTATTTTCCACTGACGGCAGTGTGTCCCGTCCAAGTATGGGGTGGTGGTATTTGCCTGCTATACTTCTCTATCCGCATTTGCATTTATGTTTGTTTTATTTTTCTTTTTAGTAGTTATTTGTTTTTTTTAGTAGTAAATTTTTTTTATTAAGCTTAACTTCGCATGAAATTATTCTAATAGGCAGCATGAGATTATAACAAGAGTTTGTGCTAAAATCATGACTATTGAGATGTTTAGGCTCTAATTGTGACTCACTATGTGATATTGTGTGGTTCAATTCCTTCATCTGTTAGGGCAAGAGTCTATACTACTCCCAATAAAGTCGAACATGTGCCTTGTGTGTGTGAAATAATAGTATATATTCTGTGTTTGTGGCTGATGCTAGAACTTGCCTGGTATGTATGTAAAGCGAAAATAAGGAGTGCAAGTCTAGGAGATAATTTAGGCATTTCTTTGGCAACCTAGACTTGTTTACCTTCTTTTTACCTACCCGTGGACATCATCCTAGTTAACCCCTTTTGAGCTTTAGCCTATTTTCTTTGACAACCTCATATGTAAGCCTAATCCATTTTTTTCAAGACCATAATTTGATCCAAATTCCTAAGTGCTTTAAATTGAAAAAGTCATGTGATAAAATAAGAGGAAATTGGATGAGCATGATGCCTTAGAATGTATTGGTACTTGAATTTGTTATGAAAAAGAATTGCTATCATAAGATGTATGTTATGAAAAGAAAAAGGAAAAGAAAACTAAAAAGTTAGTTATGTTCAAAAAATTGAAAAACAAAAGAGGTGACAAAGGGAGGTAGATTAAAAGAAAGCAAAAAGGTTGTAGGTTGTTTGAAAGAAAGCATAATGGCATATTGTGATGTATTAAAGCACTTAGGGAACTTAGTCACTCTTTCTGGCCAAAATAGTCCTACCCGTCCCTTAGCCTACATTACAACCATCAAAAGACCTATTTGATTCTAAGCTTAGCATTCTGACGTTTAGTGGAGCATTACACTAAGGGCAAGCCTATGGTCATTAGTTGCTGCATATGAATTCTTTGTGAGAGCGAGAGCAAGGATATTTCTATACCTATGTTTGAAAAATATGCTATACTTATGGGTGATTATGGGTAATATATTATGAGACACACATGGTTGATGAGTTTTGGATAGTTTTGTATGATTCTTTGTGCCTTAACTTTTGAATATGAGTTGACCACCAACACGAGTCTATGTTGAAGGTTGAATTGTTTCTACTAATGATCAGAAAACTACTCTCTGTTGATAATTGTTGTGCTTGTCTTGACGAATATTTTGTGTTGTTACTGTGAACCCTAAGTTGATGTTTAGATGGACATGATAGTTTGTTCGAGGACGAACAATGCTTTAAGTGTGGGGTGTTGATGATAGGCGAATTTACACGCCTATAGTGCTATATTTTACCCATATTTTAGCTAAGTTTTGAGGACAAATTATATATTTCATGCACTTTTAGTCCTTTTTCCTATAAGTGAGCTAACAAACATGATTAGCAAGTTTTCAGGTATAAATGATGCAAATTTCAGCATTTTATGGCCAAAGGAAGCTTCACGAAAGAAGGAGAGCAGCGTTTGGACGCCTATGGACTGAAAGTGATGCATGGAAAACCTGTCCCGGGCAAAAACAACATTTCTGAAGACTTTGGGGACCAGCAGTAACCTAATAGGAGTAGGATGATAATGCAGTAATTTATTAGGATTAGGATAATGATACATTAACCTAGTACAATTGGGTTAAGTATTTCATTAGCTTAGTAGGATTTAGTTAAGTATTTCATTAGCTTAGTAGGAATAGGATATGGGTATTATAAATACCCTATTTTGCTAGAGATTTTTATTGATTCCGCCATTCCACACAATTCCCCCATTCCATCAATTCCCATCCATCCACCATCCATCCATCCATCAAAACAATTCTCTTTATTAATTCATTGTTGACAGTATTTTTCATCTAATCAATTCTTATTTTTCCACAACAAGAGAAACGTTACTCTACAAGGAAAGTCACGCCTAATGCTACCACACTATTACTACACAAAATCTTTATTATGGTATAATAACAATGTCTTTTGTGATTTTCTTCGCACTCATGAGTAACTAAACTTCTCTGTTGGGGTTATGGAAGCCTTATGAGATACTATCTAAGGCTATGAGTTTGTGAATTCTTGACACGAGTATTGGTTATATCATTATTCTCTTCATCTTAATGCAAATTCTTGTGGCTGCAGACGCATAGAATAACGCCAGTATAGCATTAACTGGTTCAAAAGAAAAGTTATATGTCTGGAAAAGAGATAATGTCAAGGTAATAGGGTCCCATCCCCTATTAAAAAGTTAGTGCCGTAACTAGATTAACCTCTTGGAGAATTTGTACCGTTAAATACGCTTTAAGCTCAAAAGAGTTAAAGTGAAATAGTCCTTGTTTAGGTCGAAAGACGCTTGGATTTACCATCGAATACAATTCTCTATAAGCACATACATGTCTGATTTCTGCATAACTCATAGCCAATAGAGACGTACAACTCATAAGGTGGACATAACCCCAACTCCTCAATTCTCATTGTTTTACATCCTACTAAACATTCTTTCTTTTTACGTTGCTATTTTCAGTTTTTACTTTAATATTTTGGTTACACATTACAATCCCCCCTTTTTACGAGACTTGCACTAAAAGTCTAGTAATCGTTGCTTACTTGTTGACCAAGCTATTCCCTGTGGGATCGATACCCAACCCAGTTGGGTTCTATATTTGACAGCGACTGCTTTACACTCCTACGAGAGCTGTAGTTTGAGCGTTATCACTCACTAAAGAAGTTAAGTAAAAGAATCAGAATGAAACACAGGTTAGTCAATTGGGTTATAAGCACTGTATAATCTATTCTTCCCCGTTTTGACATCATCGAAAAGCTAGACCAATAAGTGAAAAGAGTTTAATAATTCATGGCCATTGGGACTATCACTAAAATAATAAAGACTTTAGAGAGAAACCAAGCAATGTAATAATAACACAGAAGTGAACCACATAAAGGAAAAAAGCCATTTTTTTGATAGATCAGAATACAATGATCACACCCTATTAAAATAAAGAAGAGAGAAACAGCTTGGACCAAAAGCAGGAAAGAAAGGTGCCTAAGACACTAAGAGGGGCTTAAGTGGATGAGGAAGAAGGAATAAGGGAGGTCAGCTTCCTAATGATATCAATATTGTTAGCTATTTCCTTTTCTAAGATAGCCATGAGGGAGGAAATTTGAGCTTGAAAGACTTGTTTCTCCACCTCATGAACAGCCGGGGTAGCTTCCAATACAGCTTATGCCACTTCCATCTCACTTTGTTTGGCAGCAAGAGCATTCCTCAACTTTTGCATAGGGTTGTCAGCACTTCTCATAGCAGCAGGTAACATAGCATGGTTCATAGAGACAATAACATCCTTTGTGATCTGCAGTGACCACACTTTGACAGGAACATAAAAGTCCTAAAAAATGGGGGCAAGCCAAAACTCATAGGGAAAAGCATGCCCATTTGCATCTTGGATTATGACCCTTTGCATGTGCTTGATGATGAGTCTAGGAAGATCAATTGGAGTCTGAGAGTCTAGCAATTCCATCAGGGTGAGATCAAGAAAATTGGTTACTGTTCTCCTTTACTCTCTAGGAAGGATCATCTTGTGAACCACATCAAAATAGAACTGGTAGAGAGGAGACATCTTATTCTTGAGGACTCTTCTATGAGTTAAAAGAAAAGGATTTCCAAAGAATTTTCTAGAAATATCAAGAGCTGAAAGGAGGTTATTAAGAGGAGGCCAAGCACCTTTCGCATAATGACCCCAACCCCCAGTATGAACATGTAAAATTCAACTAAGATCAGCAGGGTAAAGATTAATGGTTTTACCATGAACAATGGTAGATAAAATATCTCTGATAGTAACTCTATTTGTATAAAATTCATACACTTCAGCTTTCCCAAACTTCATTTGATGATCACCTTGAAGAAACAGTTGTGACCACCCCTGAGCTCTTGGTGAGCAACACATCTATATCAGGTCTTTCAAAACCAGTGACAATTCTATCCCAAGCCAACTTATGTTTTTGAAAGTGGAGAACATGAGCTAACTGAGAAGCCTTATTAGCAGAAGTATTAAAAGTAATATCATATTCAAGATCTGGATCAGGGTGAGTAGAGGGAGCAGGGGGAGTATCAGGAAGAAAATGAGAATCTGAGTCAGAGAAGCCAGAAAGAATAGGTGTGGATACTTGTTTCTTCAGACAGGAAGAGGATTTTGAAGAAACTCTGGTAGAAGGGGAGGCTTTGATAGTGGAGGCTTTCTCAGGAGATTTTGAGGACGAGGAAGATTTGGAAGTGGGTTGGGATGTAAAGGTAGGTGTGAAAAAGGATTTTGGGGTTTTGGAAATGATGTGCTTCAGTTTTCTTTTGGAATGAAGAAGAATATCATTAGAGGGAACACTGGGAGGTGGAGAAGCAGAAGGAGCAACCCATTTTTTTTATTAGCATGAAAAGCTTCTTCCAAAGAAGCATCTTTCCATTGTTTCTTTCCTCGATTAAGTGGAATTCGAGGAGAAGTGACTACATGGGAAGGCTTAACTGAGGTAGCTTCATCTATATCAATGACAACAGAAAAAGGTTTTTATTTTAGATCAGATCTTGACCTTCAAGGGATGGGATTTGTAATGGGTTCATCATCAAGGTCAATAATTTTAAGTGTGGTTGGTGGAGGAAGTGGAGGGTTGGTAGTTCAAGAAAATTGGGTAAAAGGGTTTGGGAAGTGTTTGAATGTAGCAAAATCAGAGAATTTTCTAGAGATTTAGGAGGAATTAATGAATGTAAGGTTATATTTGGGTGAATGATAATGGGGGTGAATGTGTTTGTGGTAGAGTCAGGTGGGGAGATTGAAGAAGATGATGAGGAAGAAATGGATAGTTAAATAGAAGGTTAGTGATTTGTTGTAGATAAGGTTTAGAAGGAATGAGAAAGAGAGAATAAAGAGGATGCGTATTTAAGAGGGATTGAGGGAAGATGAACCGTGTGAGGAAAGGATTAGATAGAAACGTAATGATGAAGGGTCTGCACTGATGGGAAAGGGCTGGTAGCTTTTTGAAGGAGATGGCTTTTGTATTTTTGGCGGTTTAACTGTAACGGAAGGGACCAAGTAAACAACTTATTTCTCTATTATGCTATTATGAACAAGTGAAAATCATACCTGAACTATGGAAAAATAATGGACAAAATTTTCCTTGATTGTTTAGCCTATCTGCAAAATCAACACATAGCTGAGTTAATTTACTTTAAAACTGTAACACCTCGATTTGCTGAATCGGAATGCTACATGGTGCTCATGACCCCGAGGGACCACAAGCTAACCCATGACTGATATCTGTACCTGTATACTGCAAATCATGATATAATAATGCAGAATACATAGAACTATAAGGCCATAAGGTTCAACTGAATACAAATCGTGTGGGTGAAAATACCCAAAACAACTCAATCTGAACGTAAATCTGAACAAAAATCTGAAAGCCTCTAAACTATCTGAATAAGGAGTTGAAGGAACATGTCTCCAACTAACTCCGTAAAACTGAACTAAAGAAATAAATAAATGTATCAAATCATATTGTCCTTGAATCAATTAGGACTCACTGTGTCTCTGTGACTGGAATGCTATCGCTACTGCTGGGCTGGAGCTCGTGTCTCAGAACCTATGGTGTAACATGAAAAGAAAGAACCATAGCGCAAATGCGTCAGTACAACTGGAGTACTGAGTATACGAGGAAGGTAGGCTGAACATAAAGGGTTTCATGCATGAACAACACTGACTGACTAATATGAACGTGGGAGTGCAAACACACATATATAGAAACTGGGACCGTGAATACGTGGTAGCATGACCTGTAAGCTAATACATGGTTTACTGATAACTGTCATGACTGATACTAAAACTAATAACATGGACGACTGTATCTGAGTCCTATATTTACTGAAATTTGAAGAACGCCTTGAGTTCTTTCACTGAGACTAATACTAAAACTGTAGGAAGTAGTGTTTAACCGACATGCCCCATGTATGCCATTATGGCTAAGCTGGGGTCCAATCTCTGCCCCGACTAGAGGGGTGTCAATACCGTGCCACGGATAAGGACAGCTTGTGAGTTACCCTTATTTGGCTGGTACTTAATGAGAACGGTGGGAACCCTAAACTAACGGGTTAAGCCTGCTTATCAACTCTAATCTAACGGGTTAAGATGTCTCAACCTACGCTGGCTGCATAGTTCTGGAACACAAGGATGACTACTAAGAATCACACCCTAAATTGGTGGGTGATTTCCCATCCTTGGGTTTACTCAGTGCTAACCTCTACTCCCATATGGAGGGACTGAACATGAATAACTAACTGTGCATGACTTAATCTTACTGAATTCCGTTGACTGGCTGAATATTACTGATATCTGAAAACTGACTAAGATCATAAAGTTTTCCTGAGTCACATGACTGACTGAAGTCTATGGAATCATAGATTTAGTTTAGATATCGTAAAACATGACATGGATCTAGGCACACAGCTATAGTTTTCGGGTATAAGAACCCCCAAGACTCAATGGAAGGAATCTGACACACATGACTGACTTGATCATAAGAGTAGAATCCATAATTTATAATATCATAAGTAGGGATCTCATACTAAGCATGGTTATCAACAATGTATTGCATGGAAAGGATTTCATATCACATGGAAGTACTTGCACAATCTTAATATCATGTTCATTGCATAATCATATTGGCAACATATACCAATAGCATGGAAGTTCATGTGGATTGCATGGTTATCATACATCTTGTTCATGAGTAGGATCTGTAAGTAAATATAGCATAATCTCATAAGAATAGTTCATGAGTATTCCAACAACATTTACAAGGCCCATTAACAACATAGAAGTCACTGGAACGTAAGGGCATATCATGAATCCTTCACTTAGTCACAATTTAGCTATATTGCATGATTTCTAGTTTCTTAGGCATTTTATCAAACACCTTACATACACATCTTAAGCATAGGTGAAATCATGAAATTATACATCATGAACAACCAAATTTACATGTTTCCAACTCATGATATCATGAAATTCAGAAAAAACATATAAAGATTCCATCTTGGGAATCACCCAATATCAACAACATGATCATCAACACCCAACAATATAGAAATCATACTTTATAATGAAAAAGAGGGTTTTTGAGCTTTATGGATGAAGGGATCCATAAATCAACTCACGCATACCTTAGAAGGAAGACTCTTGATGATTAACGGAGGAATTTCCTTGAAATTGGATCTTCAAGATTAGTTACGCAACCCTAGTTGTTTTTCTCTTTTAGTGCTCTTGGATGATGAGCTTTGAGATAATAATAGGGTTATAATATGTTTAGAAGCTATATATTTTGTAGGGTTAAGTTTAGGGACGTGTAAAGAGTGTTAAAAGACTTAATTACCCTTAAAATAACTCAAAACGGAGTGTTTTTGGCACCTGGAACTGACTTAGGCGGCACCCAAGTGATTGCCTAAGCTAGGTTAGGCAGCGCCTAATCAATCGCCTATGCTTGGGTTGGGCGGCGCCTAACCAATCGCCTATCCTTACTGTCTCTCACGAAAATGGGCATAACGTTTTGCTCGGGTATTAGATTAAGGCAAAATTTGTATCATTGGAAAGCCAATTCGATTATCTACAATTTGGTGGGTCTAAATCATCCAAAATACCACATTAACATTGAGTTATACTCGTTCAAATATGACCCTTGCAAAATCGAACACTAAAACTTGATGAATTCAAAAACTCTTAGCTTGTATTACCTTAAGTGACTCATATGAACATACTTAATGCATCATAAGCTATCCTATCACTAGGATATTCATTATAAGTCATGTACTCAAGTATGAGTCACAGGATAGGAGATTTCATACGTAGGAATACTTATTCACTTCCTATCTTAGAAACATGCGGGGTGTTACAATATCTCCCCCTTGGGAACATTCGTCCTCGAATGAGAATTTACTGAGAAGGGATACAAGACAATAAATCCTGAACCGAACATGAAGAACTGAAACTTGATCTAATGACTGACTTGCTAAACATACTGAACTCATGCATATTTGATGCACGGATAACTTGATACATGAATTCATGACTGAGTATGAAACGATTAATAGGTACCAAGTTTATACTGGAAACTTGAACGTGAAACTGAATAAGATTAAGGAGAACTGTTACCTTGAGTTTGATCTGAATTGGCGGGGAAAAGGTGAGGATACTTGGTACGCGTATCTGCTTCTGCTTCCCAAGTAGCTCTCTCATGAGTGATTTTGCCAAAGAACCTTGAATAGAGGGACTTCTTTGTTCCTCAATCTACGTGTCTAATAATCTAAGATTTCAACTGGAATCTCTTCATAGGAGAGGATGTTCTGAATGTCGATGCTCTGAATAGGGACAACAACTGCTGGGTCACCTATGTAGTTCTTTAGCAAAGAGACATGGAAGACTGGATGGACTAAGGCTAGATCTGAAGGCAACTCAATTTCATAAGCTACCTTGCCGAAGCGACAAAGAATTCTGAAGGGACCGACATACCGGGGACTGATTTTTCCTTTCTTGCCGAACCTCTTCACTCCCTTCATGGGAGAGATCTTAAGATAGACATACTCATTGACCTCGAAATTGAGATCCTTTCTACGAACATCTGCATAGGACTTCTGTCGGCTCTGAGCAGCCTGTAGTCTCTCTCTGATCAACTGAACTTTCTCTATGGCGTCGAATACTAAGTCAGGACCTATGATTGAGGTCTCACTAACTTTGAACCAACCAATCGAAGATCTACATCTCCTACCATAGAGAGCTTCGAATGAAGCTATATGAATACTAGAATGATAGCTATTGTTGTATGCAAACTCAATCAAAGGCAAGTGGTCGTCCCAAATTCCCTTAAAGTCAATTGCACACGCCCTTAGCATATCTTCAAGAGTCTGAATAGTCCTCTCTGCTTGACCATCTGTCTGAGGATGAAATGCTATGCTAAGATGGACTTGGGTACTGAGACCTTTTTAGAATGCTTTCCAAAAGTGAGAAGTGAACTGTGTACCTTTGTCTGAGATCATAGATAGTGGAACACTATGTAACCTGACTAACTCCCTGATATAGAGTTTGGCATAATCCTCGGCGGAATAAGAAGTACGAACAGGAAGGAAATGAGCTGACTTGGTCATTCTATATATAATGACCCAGACTGAATCATACTGATGACGAATTCTAGGCAAACCCGTCACAAAGTCCATGTTAACTTTTCCCACTTCCAAGTAGGAATGGTGAACTCTTGCATGGAACCACTAGGTTTCTGTTGCTCTATCTTAACCTGCTGATATGTAGAGCACTTAGCCACAAACTCTGCAATATCTCTCTTCATCCCACTCCACCAATAGATCTCCCGTATGTCACGGTACATCTTAGTGGCCCCTGGATGAATAGAGTATTGCTCACCATGTGATTCTACAAGTATTTGCTACCTCAATTCATCTATACCTAGAACACATAGACGACCTTGAAAACGAAGAACACCATCTCCCCATTGGGAGAAAACCTCGACTTTCTGCTTCTGAACTGACTCTTTGAGCTTGACAAGGCTAGGATCCCTGTCTTGTTTCTCTTTCACCTCAAAAACTAGAGATGACTCTGAACTACTATGAACATATACACTACCCTCTGAAGAATCGACTAAGCGAACGCCTAGTCTGGCAAGCTGATGGATCTCTTGAGCTATATTTTTCTTGCTATCCTCAATGTGAGAAATACTACCCATGGGGAGTCGACTAAGAGCGTCGGCCATAACGTTGGCCTTGCCCGGATGATAAAGAACACTCATATCGTAATCCTTCAAGAGCTCTAACCACATTCTCTGGAAGAGATTGAGATCTTTCTAAAAAAAGAAATACTGGAGGCTTTTATGGTCTGTGAAAACATCTACATGAACTCCATAGAGATAATGCCTCCAAATCTTCAAGGCAAAAACTACCGCTGCTAACTCAAGATCATGAGTAGGATAATTCTTTTCATGTGGCTTTAACTGTCTGGAGGCGTAGGCTATGACCTTACCATGCTATATGAGGAAACAACCTAAACCCACTCTGGATGCATCATAATAGACTACAAAACCATCTGAACTATCTGGAATCGCTAGAACTGGAGTGTAGGTGAGTCAAGTCTTCAACTCTTGAAAGCTCTTCTTGCATGAATCTAACCACTGAAACTTAATCTTCTTCTGAGTCAATCTGGACATGGGAGATGCAATAGAAGAAAATCCCTCGACAAACTGTCTGTAATAGCCAGCAAAAACCAAGAAACTCCTAATATCTGATGGAGATATGGGTCTGAGCCAGTTTCTTACTGCCTCGATTTTCTGAGGATCTACTCTAATGCCATCACCGGAAATAATATGGCCAAGGAATGCTACTGATCTTAGCCAAGATTTGCACTTGCTGAACTTAGCGAATAATTAGTGATCCCTGAGAGTATGAAGAACAATCCTCAGATGGTCTGCATGATCACGCTCTGTGCGAGAATAGACCAGAATATCATCTATGAAGACTATGACAAACATGTCCAAGTACTGCTTGAACAGACGGTTCATCAAATCCACAAAAGCTGCAGGGGCATTGGTAAGATCAAATGACATGACTAAAAATTTGAAGTGACCATAATTAGTACGGAAAGCTGTCTTCGAAATGTCGCATTCTCTAACTCTGAGCTGATGATAGCCTGATCTAAGGTCTATCTTGGCGAAGTAACTGGAACCCTGAAGTTGGTCGAATAGATCATCAATCCTGGGGAGAGGATATCTGTTCTTGGCCGTGACCTTGTTGAGTTGATGATAATCAATACATATCCTGAGAGAACCATCTTTCCTGCGCATAAATAACACTGGCGCACCCTATGGGGAAACGCTGGGTCTGATGAATCCCTTATCTAAGAGATCCTTCAACTGATCTTTCCGTTCCTTGGGTTCTGCTGGTGCCATTATGTATGGCGGAATAGAAATAGGTTGAGTATCCAGAAGAAGGTCTATGCCGTAGTCTATTTCCCTTTCAGGAGAAATGCCTAGAAGATCTTCAAAAAAACTATCGGAGTATTCATTAACAACAGGGATTGTTTTGAGGTTGTGATATTCAGAATTAGAATCTTTAACATGCACGAGATGATACACATACCCCTTAGAAATCATTTTCCTTGATCGAAGGTAGGAAACAAGTTGACCCCTAAATGCTGAAATGCTACCCTTCCACGCTAGGACGGGCTTATTCGAGAACTGAAACTAAACTATCCTATTTCTGCAGTCGACTGTGGCATAGCAGGAATGAAGCAAATCCATGTCGAGAATAACATCAAAATCATTCATCTCTAACTCCACTAAATTTGCTGATGTGGATTTTTGAGATATCATAACTGGGCAGTTCCTGTATACCCACCGGGCTATGATGGTTTTACCCACTGGGGTAGAGACTGAGAAGGGCTCTGCTAGGACTTCGGGACTGATTCTGAAATTGCTTGCTATGTATGGAGTAACAAAAGACAAAGATGCACCTTGGTCTAGCAAAGTATAAACATGAATATGAAAAATCTTTAACGTACCAGTAACGACATCAGGAGAATTTTCCTGATCCTGATGGGACTGAAGAGCGTAGAGTCTGTTTGGGCGTTGCCCACTGGTAGTACTGGAAATGGCACCCTGCTGATTCAGGCGGCTGGACTGAGCTGTAGAATGATTTTGCTGACCCTGAAGACTTGATTGCAGACACTCCCTAATCCTGTGTCCTGTCTTGCCACAACCAAAACAAATATCACTACCGGCTCTGCAAATACCCTTGTAGTTCTTACCACAAGTCTGACAAAGGGGATTCATTCGGGCACTGCTAACACTGCCCTGAGATTTAGAGCCTGGCGCTTTGTCTCTATTGCCGTCTCTGAACTTCGGCATTGGAGCGCTGGCAGAGGAAGGAGCTGTAACGACTGACTTGGATTAAAACTATGAATGGTTTCCTCCATCTGACTTGGGGTGAGCAAAGTTGAAATTACCCGACCTTGCTCTCTTGTTCTACCTCTCCCTAGTCTTAAAATTCTGCTCTTCTACTTGATAGGCATGGGTCATGAGTCTGGATAAGGTCATATCACCAATCAGCATCACAGACCTATACTCATTTACCATGCTATCGTTGAACCTGACACGAATTTACTCATCTTAGCTCTATTGTCTGCAACCACATGAGGAGCATACCTGGCTAGCTGAGTAAATATGAGAGAATACTCCCTAGCCATCATATTCCCCTGCATGAGGTTGATAAACTCAAGAACTTTGGCTTCCCTCAGCTTTTGGGGAAAGAATCTGTCTAAGAAGGCTGTGACAAATTCCTCCCACTCGATAGGGCCTGTATTATCTAACCTCTCAGACTTCTACTGTTTGTACTAATCATGAGCAACATCCTGTAACTGGTAGGAGGCTAACTCAGCACTCTCAATAGAAGTAACACCCATGATGTCAATGACCTTCTGGACTTGGTCAATGAACTCCTGAGGGTCCTCATCAGACTTAGACCCATGGAAAGATGGAGTGTTTATCCGGGGTGAAGTCCCAAACCCTAGCTGCTTTAGGATTGGCTACTGGATTAGCCAAAATGACTGGTGGCCATTCATTCTGTGCAGCCATGGACTGATCAAGTGTGGTAAATACGACTCTAAACTCTACATGGGAAACATGTTCGCCCAATGGATCTTTGGGCTGAGGAGCTGGCTGGTTTCTTCTCTTTGGGGCCATGGCCTGGAATAAGAGAAGAATGGATTAGACTGAGAGTTTAACTTGTGATTATGCTCACTAGCATGACATGAATAATGAAGAAAGGGGACTGTTCCTAAAATATCTTATAGCCTCCCACACATAAATATGGCATGCAACACACCAATGTACAAGACTCTACTAGATGTGGCTTTCAGACTTCCTAGGACTCTATTGAATCTTAGGCTCTGATACCAAGTTTGTAATACCCCAATTCGCTGAACCGGAATGCTACACGGTGCTCATGATCCCAAGGGACCACAAGCTAACCCAAGACTGATATCTGTACTTGTATACTGCAAATCATGATATAATAATGTGAATACATAGAACTATAAGGCCATAAGGTTCAACTGAATACAAATCATGTGGGTGAAAATACCCAAAACAACTCAATCTGAGCGTAAATCTAAACATAAATCTGAAAGCCTCTAAACTATCTAAATAAGGAGTTGAATGAACATGTCTCCAACTAACTCCATAAAACTGAACTAAAGAAATAAATAAATGTATCAAATCATATTGTCCTCAAATCAATGAGGACTCACTGTGTCTCTGCGACTGGAATGCTACCGCTACTGCTGGGCTGGAGCTCGTGTCTCGGAACCTATGGTGTAACATGAAAGAAAGCACCATAGCGCAAATACGTCTGTACAACTGGAGTACTGAGTATACAAGGAAGGTAGGCTGAACATAAAGGGTTTTATGCATGAACAACACTGACTGACTAATATGAACGTGGGAGTGCAAACACACATTTATAGAAACTGGGACCGTGAATACGTGGTAGCATGACCTGTAAGCTAGTACATGGTTTACTGATAATTGTCATGATTGATACTGAAACTGATAACATGGATGACTGTATCTGACTGTCCTGTATATACTGAAATATGAAGAATGCCCTGAGTTCTTTTACTGAGACTGATACTGAAACTGTGGGAAGTAGTGTTTAACCGACATGCCCCATGTATGCCGTTATGGCTAAGCTGGGGTCCAATCTCTACCCCGATTGGAGGGGTGTCAATACCCTGCCACGGGTAAGGACAGTCTGTGAGTGACCCTTATCTGGCGGGTACTCAATAAGAAATGGTAGGAACCCTAAAATAACGGGCGAAGCCACCTCATCAACCCTAATCTGACGGGTTAAGATGTCTTAACCTACACTGGCTACGTAGTTCTGGAACAGAAGGATGACTACTAAGAATCACACCCTGAATTTGCGAGTGAGTTCCAATCCTTGGGTTCACTCGGTGCTAACCTCTACTCCCATCTGGAGGGATTGGACATGAATAACTGACTGTGCATGACTTAATCTTACTGAATTCCGTTGACTGGCAGAATGTTACTGATATCTGACAACTAACTAAGATCATAAGGTTTTCCTGAGTCACATAACTGACTGAAGTCTATGGAATCATAGCTTGAGTTCGGATATCATGAAACATGACATGGATCTAGGCACACAACTATAGTTTTTGGGTACAAGTACCCCCAGGACTCGATGGAAGGAAACTGACACACATAACTGACTTGATCATAAGAGTAGAGTCCATAATTTATAATATCATAAGTAGGGATCTCATACTAAGCATGGTTATCAACAATGTATTGCATGGAAAGGATTTCATATCACATGGAAGTACTTGCACAATCTTAATATCATGTTCATTGCATAATCATATTGGCAACACATACCAATAGCATGGAAGTTCATGTGGATTGTATGGTTATCATACATCTTTTTCATAAGTAGGATTTGTAAGTAAACATAGCATAATCTCATAAGAATAGTTCATGAGTGTTCCAACAACATTTACAAGGCCCATTAACAACATAGAAGTCACTGGAACGTAAGGGCATATCATGAATCCTTCACTTAGTCATAATTTAGCTATATTGCATGATTTCTAGTTTCTTAGGCTTTTTATCAAACAAATTACATGCACATCTTAATAATAGGTGAAATCATCAAATTATACATCATGAACAACCAAATTTACATGTTTCCAACTCATATGATATCATTAAATTCAAAAAAAACATATAAAGATTCTATCTTGGGAATCACCCAATATCAACAACATGATTATCAACAACCAACAATATAGAAATCATACTTTATAATGAAAAAGAGGGTTTTTGAGATTTATGGATGAAAGGGATCCATAAATCAACTCACGCATACTTTAGAAGGAATATTCTTGATGATTGATGGAAGCATTTCCTTGAAATCGGATCTTCAAGCTTAGTTATGCAACCCTAGTTGTTTTTCTCTTTTAGTGCTCTTGGATGATGAGATTTGAGATGATAATAGGGTTGTAATATGTTTAGAAGTTATATATTTCATAGGGTTAAGTTTAGGGACGTGTAAGGTGTGTTAAAAGACTTAATTACCCTTAAAATAACTCAAAATAGAGTATTTTTGGCACCTGGAACTGACTTAGGCGGCACCCAAGTGATTGCCTAAGCTAGGTTAGGCGGCGCCTAACCAATCTCCTATGCTTGGGTTGGGCGGCGCCTAACCAATCGCCTATCCTTATTGTCTCTCACAAAATTGGGCATAACGTTTCG
Source organism: Capsicum baccatum var. pendulum (assembly GCA_030864225.1). Classification (NCBI taxonomy): domain Eukaryota; kingdom Viridiplantae; phylum Streptophyta; class Magnoliopsida; order Solanales; family Solanaceae; genus Capsicum; species Capsicum baccatum. The sequence goes on along the minus strand of CM061560.1, from coordinate 262,084,599 downwards.
CTCGGGTATTGGATTAAGGCGAAATTGGTATCGTTGGAAATCTAATTCATTTATCTACAATTTGGTGGGTCGAAATCTGCCAAAACACCACATTAACATCGAGTTATACTCGTTCAAAGATGACCCTTGCAAAATCGAACTCTAAAACTTGATGGATTCAAAAACTCTTAGCTTGTATTACTTTAAGTGATTCATATGAACAATATTAATGCATCATAAGCTATCCTATCACTAGGATATTAATTATAAGTCATGTACTCAAGTATTAGCCATAGGATAGGAGATTTCATACGTAAGAATACTTATTCACTTCCTAGCTTAGAAACATGTGGGGTATTACAAAAACATTGGAATTAGGATGCACAAATAAATGTGTAAGATTGAATTACTCGATAAACACTTAAGTACAATCTTTTCTAATCAATCATTGAGAGAGGTTTAGACAATTTTAATCATCCCCAAGGCTAACTTGTTCCTTTCAAAATGTTCTCTACTCAAGGCCTTGGTAAATATGTTAGCAATTTGTTCCTCAGTTGAACAAAACATAATTGATATATGATCTTTTTCAACATTATCTCTAAGAAAGTGATGTCTAATATCAATATGCTTGGTTCTTTTATGTTGAAAATGATTTTTAGCTATGTTAATAGCACTCGTATTATCATAAAAAATGGGAACACAACCAATATCTATACCAAAATCTATAAGTTGTTGCTTAATCCATAGCAATTGAGTACAACAAGAACCTGCAGCAACATATGCAGCTTTAGCAGTAGATAATGCTACTGAATTTTGGTTCTTAGTAGATCAGGTAATCAAACATGATCCAAGGAAGTGAGCCATGCTTGTAGTGATCTTTTTGTCTACCAAATATCCTGCATAATTAGCATCAGAGTAACCTACCAGATTAAAGTTACTACCCTTGGGATTCCATAAGCCAAGATCACTGGTTCCCTTTAAGTATCTGAAGATCCTTTTCACTGATTTTAGATATGATTCTTTAGGCTTTTCTTGAAATCTAGCACATAGACCTACACTAAATACAATATCGGGCCTGCTTGCTGTAAGATACAATAATGATCCTATCATACCTCTATACATCTTTTTCTCCACATCAGGACCTATTTTATCTAAATCAAGCTTTGTGGCAGTGGCAGTGGGAGTACTGATCTCTTTACCCTCTTTCATGGAGAATCTCTTGAGAAGTTCTTTGACATACTTCTGTTGATGGATCATTGTCCCAGATACTATTTGTATTATTTGCAACCCCAAGAAGTAATTTAGCTCCCCATCATGATCTCAAACTCACAGCTCGTGAGTTTGGCAAACTCATAAGTCATATTTATGTTGGTTGAATCAAAAATAATGTCATCCACATATACCCGCACAACTAATAAATCCTTTTCATTAGTTTTTAAGAGAAGGGTATTGTCAATTTTACCTCTGGAATAACCCTTCTCCAGTAGAAACTTTGACAACCTGTCATATCACGCACTAGGTGATTGCTTTCAAATCTTGGAGGTTGCTTGACATACACCTCCTCTTTGAGAATGCCATTCAAAAATTCACTCTTCACATCCATCTGGTAGAGTATAAACTCCTTGTAGGCAGCAAAAGCAACAAGTAATCTTATAGCTTCAAGTCTTTCTATAGTAGCAAAAGTCTTATCAAAGTTGATTCCTTCCTCTTGGTTATATCCTTGGACCACTAACCTTGCCTTATTTCTTGTGACTATTCCATGCTCATCAACTTTATTCCTATACACCCACTTAGTTCCAATCACTGATCTATCTTTTAGAAGAGGAACTAAGTGCCATACTTTGCTTCTTTCAAACTGATTCAGCTCTTCCTGCATGGCTATGATCCAATCAGTATTAAGCAATGCTTCAGTTATTTTCTTTGGCTCTATTTCTGACAGAAATACCTTGAAGGCGCACATACTTCTCAGTCCAGATCTGGTAGTGATCCCAGAGGTAAGCTCAGTGAAAACATTCTCTATGGGATGTGATCCTTGATACTTGTATCCCTTTGGAATCAAGCCTAGTGAGCTACTGGGATCACTGATGATATTCTGATCTTGGATAGTTGGTGGCTCAGTTCCCCCTATCACTGTGCCTTCAGCTTTATTTTCCCCTGTTGAGGTGCCTCCAGGTTTGGTAGTTCCAGTTAATGAATCAGGTTATGTAACCTGTTCCTCTGCATAATTTCCTTCCTGTAGGTTAGTCTTAACACAAGATTCATCAAAGACCACATGTATGCTTTCTTCAACATAGTTAGTTCTATTGTTTAAAACCCTATAGGCTTTAATTTGAAGTGAATAACCTAAGAAGATTCCCTCATCACTTTTAGCATCAAATTTTCTCAAATTATCCTTTCCATTATTATGTATGAAACATTTGCATCCAAAGGTTCTAAAGTGAGAAATGTTAGGCTTTCTTCCTTTTAGTAATTCATTGGGAGTGTTCTCTAACATAGGTTTGATCATACATCTATTTATGATATATGATGCAATACTTATTACCTCAGCCCAAAGGTTTTTAGGAACATTTGCTGCAAGCATCATTATTCTAGCCATATCCTCCAAGGTTCTATTTTTGCTTTCTACTACTCCATTTTGTTGTGGTGTTCTAGGAGATGAGAATTTATATCTATACCATTTACTGAACAAAATTCCAAGAATTTTACATTCTTAAATTCTGTACCATGGCCAGACCTTATGGAGACTAAGGAAGTACCTAGTTTCTTTTCAACTTTCTTAATGAAAATTTTAAAGACATCAAAGACATATTCTTTAGAGTCTAGAAACAATGTCCAGGTGAACCTGGAATAATGATCAACAATTACGAACACATACCTCTTTCCACCTCTGCTCTAAAGTCTCATGGGTCTACACAAGTCAACATGAACCAGGTCAAGGCACTTGGATGTTCTAACATGGTTCTTTGACTTAAAAGAAGACCTTACCTGCTTTTCCTTACACAATCACTACATAACTTTTCTTTCTTAAACTCTGTCTTGGGTAATCCCAATACCATGTCTTTAGAGGAAACTATGTTTAGTTGTTTCAGACTTGCATGTCCAAGTCTTCTGTGCCAAAGGAGGGGATCAATTTCTATTACACTTAGAAAAGTTAGCTCATGTCCTGGTATTGCCATTATGTCTGCTTTATATACATTTTTGTATTTCTTTGCAGTGAGAACAATTTATTTGGTGTTCATCCTTTTGACTTTAACCCCTGTAGTAGTGAAAATTAATTTATTACCTTTGTCACGTAATTCTGAGATGCTCAGTATATTATGCTTCAATCCTTGCACAAGATAGATGTAACACCCCATACTTTTCCTATCTTGAAAAGTTTTCCAAGAATGTTAGAAGATTTATTTGAAAGATGAATCCACCTTTTTTGCATGTGGTGTTTTCAATATTTTCACTTTTTTTCATGTGGTGAATCGAATAAGCTTTCTATCGATACCAAATTCATCCAAATCCGACACTCGGGGTGAAGAGTTAGAACCTTTTTAGCGAGACAGTGTATCACCTGAGCATTCAGTGCATCGCGGAGATAGCCCAAATGACAATTGTCAATTTTCAGTGTTGCTCCGTGATAGTGGCATATCGCGCCAAACTTCCAAGTCGCAGACAAGGTGGCAACGCGATAGCTCTGCGTCGTGCGATCGTGCAATTTCCCATTTGTCACTTTCTAGTGACTTAGCACGATAGTGGCGCGTCGCACCAAGGATGAAAATCGGAAAATTTTCTCAAAAATTAAATACGTGTCCTCGGGTTAAAAGGGTTAATTTCCCACCCTATATAAGCCTTATAACACGAGATTTGGCCATAATTCAGCAACTTATACTCAAATACTCTCAAAAAATCTCAAGAAACTAGCCCTAAGGTTTTCATAGAAGGTTCAATTCCAAGGAAATTCACCATTAAATTCAAGAATATCTCCGTCAATCTTAGTAGAATCACAAGATAAGGTATGCATAGTGTTCATTCATGGATCCTTTCGTCCATGAAGCCCAAGAATCTCTTTTCTAAGTTTAAGTCTATGGATTTATTTATGAATTTCATGTTGGGTTTGTTTTGTTTATGTTGAGAATGATCAATTGAATTCAAATCCATGTCGGGTGATCAATTTTATGTGGAATTGATTTGCATAGATGTATATTCATGTGAACCTATGAATAAACCCTAGGATGATGAAATTAGAGATGAATCATGATGATTAATTATTGTATAATGTTGTCTACATATGCTATGCCTACCATGTGTATGATTAAATGCCTAGAAGAAGGAAAAATGCCCAACTAGTATGATATTATGAAATCCCCATATATGTACAAGCTTATGCATATCACATGTTTGATGAAGTGCTTCAATATATGAATTATGAATTGTTTTTTTTGGTCATGTGTTCAAGTTAGCCATGCTATGTCAGTTTTTTCTCATCGAGTCCTGGGGGTACTTGTACCCGAACATTTAGCTGTGTGCCTAGAGCCATGTCATGTTTTCATGATCTCTTCGTCAAGCTATGATCCATAGAACTCAATTAGTCATGTGACTCAAGAAATATCAGTAATCTCAGTAGTTCTGTAATCTCAGTGATCTCAATATTCAGTAATCTCAGTAAACTCAGTATTCCCAGTCAATCTCAATAACTTCAGTATTTTCAATCAGTCCTCAGAACTCTGTACATTCCATCAGTCAACAGAACTCAGTAAATTCAGTTTAGATCCGCTAAATAATACCACTAGTATCATTTCATTTCAGTTAATCAGTTCAGTTCAATTAATCAGTTCAGCGTCTTTCAGATGGGAGTAGGATTCAGTATCGAGCAAACCTAGGGATGCGGACTTACCCGCTAGATAGGACTGAGATCCCTAGAAGCAATCCCTAAGTTCCAAAACTACATAGGCAGTGTAGGTATGAGATGTCTCCCATTATATAGGACTGACATACTCAGGGATCACCCGTTAGCACATTTAAATGTATAGGATTGATCCCAGGGGTCACCCACTAGATTAAGACTGACTCCACAATAGTTGTTTTTACCAGTGGCACGGTACTGACACCATTCCAGCTGGGGTTATAGGTTGGACCCTAATTAGTTTAGTATGAGGCATGTCAGTTAGATGAATACATCTAACAATTTCAGTTACAGAATCAGGACTGTCAGATACAGTCAATTTAGCTCAGTAGTATAGATTTAGGACTGTTAGACATAGTCAATCCTTATCATTATAAATAGAATCTGAGATCACCCATTAGACAGGACTGATCTCAACTATGGTTAATCCATAACGGTATCATCAGATTTATAGATCACCCACCAGATAGGATCGATCTCAAATTCAGTTACTCAGATATAGTACGACATTCAGCTAGTTCTATTAGATTCAGGACCGTTTGATACAGTTAGTCATGTTATCAGTTATATCAATTATCAAAACTTATGTTATCAGTATTTAGCTTTAAGACTGTCAGATACAGTCAACCAAACCAGTTCTTTATAATCAAAACTGTTAGACACAGTTATTTATGTATCAGTAACATAGTATCAATCCCTCAGTCTTTAGTAATATAGTATCAGCCTTTCTCTCTCATCAGTGGCTCAGATGTCAATATTGGTAAATTCATTAGTCAGAACTCAGTATTCAGTCCTATCATGATGTCATTTATAGTTATGTATGCATGTATGTATTCTCACATTCATGTTATTCAGTCAGTTAGTATTGTTTATGCATATGAACCTATTGTATTCAGCCTATCTCACTTGCATACCAGTACATTCAAAATATTGATGCATTTGCGCTATGGTGTCTTATACCATAAGTTTAGAAGCACGAGATCTAGAGAACCAGTAGCATCCCAGTTCAGTGATCAGAGTTAGCAGTGAGTTCTCATCCTTCGAGGACATGATGATCACATTACTATTTCAGTTTTCAATTTATTTCAATAGTTGAAGTTAGTTGGGGACATGTCCCATCAACTCCTTATTCAGACAGTTTATAGGATTTCAGACTATAGCATGTTAGACAGTTATTTCAGATTTACTTTGGTATTGTTATACCATTTTCAGACATTGTTTATCAGATGTTCCTTCAGTTTTGAATCTTATGGCCATTCAATTCATGTTTTCGCATTTTATGGCATATTATGCAGTATACAGGTACAAATATCTGTCATAGGTTAGCTTGTGGTCCTTCGGGGTCATGAGCACCGTATAGCATTCCCGGTACCAGATTCAGGGTATTACAATAGACATCCTCCACTGCTTTGGACTCAGATGAGCCAATTCTTCCAACTCCAGTAAATTTCCCCCCTTTTCCATCACCAAAAGAAATACCTCCTCCATCTATTTTGGAGAGTGAAAGGAAATTTTTCTTATCACCAGTCATGTGTCTTGAGCAAGCACTGTCTAATTACCAGTGCCTCTTATTTCCTTTCACCTTCTCCTATAAAAGAAATCAATGGTTAGACTTAGGAACCCAGAAAAGCTTGGGTCCTATTTTATAAGTGAAAGGATGAATTAGATTTTTTCTAGTCCATGCAGGCAACATATAGTGCAACCTGTTTCTCTGACCAGAACTATTTTTGTCCCTTTTGGTCCCTTTTAACTCTTTAAGCTCGGCTGGAGCCATTCTATATAGAGGAATGAAGATGGGCTGAGTATCTGGAAGAAGGTAAATATCAAATTCTATTTCCCTATCGAGAGGTACACCTGACAATTCTTCGTGAAAAACATCAGGAAACTCATTGACTATACGAACTGACTGAACTGTTGGAGTCTCAAACTTAGAATCCTTGACTCAAACTAGATGATGGATACACCCTTTTGAGATTAACTTTCTAGATTTAATATAGGATATGAAATGACACTTGGGAGACACTGAATTACCTTCCCTCTCAAAGACTAGCTCATGTGGAAACTACAACTTCAATCACTCGGGTGCGGCAATTTATAGATACATAACAGGAATAGAATCAATCCATACTGAGAATAAGGTCAAAGTCAACCATATCTAACTCTATTAAATCGGCTAACATAATTTTATGAAGAACAGTGATAGGACACTTCCTATAGATCTGTTTGGCAACAAGTTCCTCTCCCACTTGGTAGAAACCAAGAAGGGATCAGGGATCTTTTTAGGACCTATTTCAAAATTTACTACAACTAATAGGGTCACATAAGATAAATTTGATGGGTTTAGGACCTTTTTGGATGGGTTTAAGGTTACCGAGAGGGTCAAGGTTGTCTTCTCCCAATTTGAATACCATGAGGAGGTCTAGTGCGATATTCTTACATTGACATATGGTTATGTATGCTTAGGTTCCGATTGATTTGCACAACATAGAGTTCCAAACGTGCAAAATTGGCCAAATATTGTAAGAGACCAATGGGGGAATCGCCTCATGACTTACTTTCTGCCCAAGTCACAAAGAGAAATGCCTACCTACTCCAACCTGAATTATTATGAGAGACAAAAGATTAAGAGGAGTAACGGAGTGCAAGGTAGTAATTCGAGAGTGGAAAAAAGAGAGGTTGTGTGGAGCAAAGTGAGGGGATTACCACCAAACCATGCTAACATTGGTTGTCCTTCTATTTCTAAGGACATTTGTGTAGGTACCAACATGGCAAGCGAAGAAGAACAATCCCAAAAGGAAGTTGCTGCCCAAGCTTTTGGAGGACCTTCACACCATGACAAAGAAGAATCTACTCAAGGACTTCAAGGTACAATGGCTAACTCTTACACTTTTGTACATTTGAATGATAACTGTGTGGCTAGTAGCCCATTGAGTGTGAGTTGTAGCTTGCCTATATGTGAGTCTATTATTTCTTTGCCACTTGATGATGATGTACATATTGTGAGTATGGATACACTAGGTGATCCTATTGATGACCGAATTGACTCTTCTTGTAAGATTGATTTATGTCCACCTAGTGTTGAAACCATTATGTTGAATGAAAGTACATTATCTTTTGAAATTTGTGTTGATCAACTTATGTGTGAAAATTACCCACCATTTGAGGATGTGTATGATGTAATTAATGAACCTCAAGTGTGTGATGATGTTGAAAATATTGACAAAGGAATAGGAGTGAACTCGAGAGCTATTCTTGGGATAATCTTGCACTTGAAATCTCTTTGAACCTTGATATTGATCTTTTAGAGAGTGATGAACGTGTTTGTTCCGAATCAGCCCATGAAATAAATCATGCTCTCTTTAGGTATAATGTTTGAAGATGGTATAACCACTTCTACTGAACCTAGTGGTGAAAATGATGGTATAGCTTGCCTTAGGAGCTATAGACGATATGCTAACCGACTATGGTGTGACAATATTTCTACTAAAGATGGAAATCACTTCTTGGAAGATGAAAGTACTCTTAAGGGTAAGGGATGTGTAGTCTTGGAAACTACTTCTCCTTCTACTTTATGTGATTTTATTGCTGAGAGTACTCATGGTGATGATTGTAAAACTAGTAGTGAGTACACACATGAAGGAACCTTAGTAGAAGTTGACTTGAGTGATACCTTTCTCTACTCTCTATTTGCTTTGGATAATATGTATGCTATAGTAGAGAGTACGCCATTTATTTTGGGTAGAGACCACGGGAAAGAGGAGTGGTGTCTAGACCCGTGTCTATGGCCACTCTTCCCATTTGACCCCGGTGCCAAATATAGATTTTATGATGAAGGGGCATCCAACTTGTTGCTTGGTTTACATGAAAAACAAAGTATTACTTTTGGTAAATTCCATAACCAAATCCTTTGTTCATTTTCCATTAATTATTTAATATTTAGTTCAAGGGATCTTTGGTTATATTCTAAATATGTGCAACCTTGGAATGGTGAGGTGATTTGTCGTGCTAACCGTAACCCTCATTCCATGAGGAGTTTGTATTTGTGTGTCCTTTCTTTGGTTTTGCAAGGTTTGGATTCGAGGTCGAATCCTTTTCAAGATGGGGAGGATGATACGAGTCAAATAGCCACCTTAGCTTTTGATGACATCTTTAAAGGACAACACGTAAAGGCTCAATACTTGGTCACCCCGAGAGAACAAGGATATGCAAGGAAGGATCATTTTGAGCATGACTTAAAGCAATCTCATGTGTGGAAGGTTGCTTGGTTGCTTACATTGATGCTAACCCGAGAACCACAAGCCTTGAAGTATGAACTATACTCGGTTCTTGGAGCATTGAAAAGGCGCCATTCATTTAAGTTATAACATACCTTGGCTGCCCCTTCATTAAGTGAATTTTATACATTACATATGGTGTATTTACACCATGGCCGCCCCTCTTATTAAGGGCAAAGTGGTCTTTTTATCTTCATTTGTAATATATTATAAATAGGCCTCCTTAATCTTATTTTCACTAGTTTTTGAAATGATGAATATGTAAAAGACTTCTTCTCTCTTAGAGAATGTAGAATCCTTAGTGTAGGGCTTGGATAAGCCATTAGTGTAGGGCTTGGAAAAGCCTTTATTAATCTTTGCTTTGAAACGGTGGTTGTAAGGTGGATTTGATTCCCTTAGCGGTCACCATAAGAATTTGGTGCTTGTTAATGTGATTTGTAGAGGTTTTAGCGTTTAATATACACTTTAGTTGCTACATTTCGTATTCTCTTTGTGTCAAGTTACCTATCCTTTATCGTTTTCAATTTGTGTTTGCTTCTTGTATCGTCTTGTTGTCTTGTTGTTTGGGTTAAGGTGTGTTGTTGTATCTCATTTGCGGACTGTTTTGTGTTGTAGATACCATTCCGTATCAGCACACATATGAAGATAACCAAGGTCTGCAATCTATGTTGACGCTAAAACTAGTCTAGATGACCATCAAAACTGGAATCTAAGAGTACGAAGCAAAACTACTAACCTCTAAATGATCAACCAGGATGCTCCATTAATCGAGGATGAAGTTAATGTTGAATCCAGCTCAAGCATACTACTCCTACTAAGTAGATCATCTAAAATCCCATCAATACTAAAAACTGAGGTCAAAGCGAAGAAATCAACACCATGCCAATGGGCTATCATCCTAAACACCGATTAACCACAATCCATTCAAACTAAAGAAGACCAAGTAGGTGGACACAGGTGATAACGCTCAATCTACAGCTCTCGTAGGAGTGTAAAGCGGTCGTTGTCAAATATATAACCCAATTGGGTTGGGTATCGATCCCACAGGGAATAGCTTGGTCAACAAGTAAGCAAAGATTACTAGACTTTTAGTGCAAGTCTCGTAAAAGGGGGGATTGTAAAGTGTAACCAAATTATTAAAGTAAAAACTGAAAATAGTAAAGTAAAAAGAAAGTATGCTTAGTAGGTTGTAAAACAATGAGAATTGAGGAGTTGGGGTTATGTCCACCTTATGAGTTTTACGTCTCTATTGACTATGAGTGTGCAGAATTCAGACATGCATGTGCTTATAGAGAATTGTATTCGATGGTAAATCCAAGCGTCTTTCGACCTCAACAAGGACTATTTCACTTTAACTCTTTTGAGCTTACAGCGTGTCTAACGGTACAAATTCTCCAAGAGGTTAATCCAGTTACGGCACTAACTTTTTAATAGGGGATGGGACCCTATTACCTTGACATTATCTCTTTTCCAGACATATAACTTTTCTTTCGAACAAGTTAATGCTATACTGGCGTATTCTATGCGTTTGCAACCACAAAGAATTTAGATTAAGATGAAGAGAATAATGATATAAGCAGCATACGTGTCGCGAACGCACAAACTCATAGCAGTAGATAGTATCTCATATGGCTTCCATAACCCCAACAGAGAAGTTTAGTTACCCATGAATGCGAAGGAAATCACAATTGACATTGTTATTATACCACAATAAAGATTTCGTGTAGTAATAGTCTGGTAGGCATTAGGCGTGAATTCCTAGCAAAGTAACGTTTCTCTTGTTGCGGAAATTAAGAATTGAATAGATGAATAGAAGAAGAATAAAAAGTAGAATTAATGGAAGAATTAAAAGTAGTAGTGAATGAATCGTAAGGTAAGATGAGAATTATTAAAATCTCTAGCAAAATAGGGTATTTATAATACCCATATCCTATTCCTACTAAGCTAATAAAATACTTAACCCAATCCTACTAGGTTAAAGTATCATTATCCTAATCCTAATAAATTACTGCTAGTCCCCAAAGTTTTCAGAATTGCTGTTTTTGTCCCGGGACAGATTTTCCATGCGCCACTTTTGGTCCTTGGCGTGTAAGCTTTCCCTTCCTTCTCTCGTGAAGCTTTCTTTGGCATCAAGTTATCCATAAAATGCTGAATTCTGCATCATTTATACCTGAAAACTTGCTAATCACGTTTGTTAGCTCAACTACAGGAAAAAAGACTAAAAGTGCATGAATTATATAATTTGTTCTCAAAACTTAGCTAAAATGTGGGTAAAATATAGAACTATAGGCGTGTAAATTCGCCTATCATCAACACCCCACACTTGAAGCTTTGTTCGTCCTCGAACAAAATATCATGTCCGTCTAAACATCAACTTAGGGTTTCACAGTTATCAACACAAAATATTCGTCAAGACAAGCACAACAATTATCAACAAAGAGTAGTTTTCCGATCATTAGTAGAAACAATTTAACCTCTAGCATAGACTCGTGATGGTGACCAACTCATATTCAAAAGTTAAGGCACAAAAAATCATACACAACTACCCAAAACTCATCAACCATGTAAGTCTCACAATATATTACCCATAATCACTCTCAAGCATAATATATTTATCAAACATGGGTATAGAAATATCCTTGCTCTCGCTCTCACAAAGAATTCATATGCAGCAACTGATGACCATAGGCTTTCCCTTAGTGTAATGCTCCACTAAATGTCAGAATACTAAGCTTAGGATCAAATAGGTCTTTTGATGGTTGTAATGTAGGCTAAGGGACGGGTAGGACTATTTTGGCCAAAAATAGTGACTATGTTCCTAAGCGCTTTAATACATCACATTGTATCATTAACACTTTTTCTTTCAAACAAACTTTCTACTTTCGTTTATTCTACCACCCCTTTTTTCCTCTTTTGTTTTTCAATTTTGAACATAACTAACTTCTCAGTTTTATTTTTTTTCTTTCCTTTTTCTTTTCATAACATACCCCTTATGATAACCCTTATTTTTCATAACAAATTCAAGCACCAATACATTCTAAAGCATCATACTCACCCATTTTCCTCTTATTTTGTCACATGACTTTACACTTTAAAGCACTTAGGAATTTGGATCAAATTATGGTCTTGAAAAAAATGGATTAGGCTTACATATGAGGCTGTCAAAGAAAATAGGCTTAAAGGCTCAAAAGGGGTTAACTAGGATAATGTCCACGGGTAGGTAAAAAGAAGGTAAACAAGTTTAGGGTTGCCAAAGAAATGCCTAAATCATCTCCTAGACTTGCACTCCTTATTTTCGCTTTACATATATACCAGGCAAGTTCTAGCATCAGCCACAAACACCGAATATACTATATCCTCCACACACAAGGCACATAGTTGACTTTATTGGGAGTAGTATAGACTCTCGACCTAACAGATGAAGGAATTGAACCACACAATATCACATAGTGAGTCACAATTAGAGCCTAAACGTCTCAATAGTCATGATTTTAGCACAAACTCTTGTTATAATCTCATGCTGCCTATTAGAGTAATTTCATGCGAAGTTAAGTAAAAAATTTAAAATGAGAGAAAAAAAAACTTTGCTTACTAAAAAAAACGAAAAATGAAAAAAAACTAGCTAAGCAAACAAACATAAGTGCAAATGCGGATAAAGGAGTATAGCATGCAAATACCACCACCCCACACTTAAATGGGACACACTCCCCTCAGTGGAAAATAAATACGAAGAACTTGGTCAGTCGGACTCCTCCTCTATGTTGGGGGTCATACCCCCTTCGTCGGAATCATCATAGGAGTTGTCCTCATCAGAATTCTCTTCCACGTCGGAGTCTGGCATTCGTCGTTCATCATCGGTCGGCACATCGTCATCAAGTGGTTCCTCAAAGTATGTACCTACTCCACACATCTCCCTTGCATGCACATTCATTGGATAGTCATGATCCAGCTGTTGGACCTCTGCAGCAGTTGGAACACGTCCACCACTCATCATTGTGAACCTAGTCATGCCATAAAGATGGCGAAAGAAACTCTCATCCCGAGCATGTCTCTCTGCCGTAGTAAGGTTGACGCCATGTGTGGTTTCAGCATCTTTGACCTTTGTGAGGTCGACCTTCTTTGGATTGTATGGGAGTTTATGATCAGCTGGTTCCTCTTCGATGTCTTCCTTCCTCAAGATTGCAGTCAACAGATTGCCGAAACTGAAGTTGGACCGCTTGTGTAGCCTAGCCTTCCGCATTGTAGATCAAATGATTTCCCCAATGTTGATAGGGACATTCGTCATCAATGCATATACCAAGCACACTCTATCTCTTGTTATCTTGGTGTATTGCATCCCTAGAATAAAGCAAGAGTTGACTATGCGCAACCATATCCTTGCTTCCCTATTCAAAGGAGCATATGGGAAGGTGTTGTGTCATCCGGTGTCTTTATGTATGCTCCACCTTGCCATGGATCTAGTTCCACAAAGTGTGTGTCGAATTGCTCTATATGGAGGTCTACTATACAGCTCTTTGAATGGTAATGGATCGACTGAAGGCAAGCCAAGAAAGGAGTTGAAGAATTCCGCATTGAGTTGTAAAACTTGGCCTCGAATCTTGACCTCGCTGCCTGTGGTTTTCGGCGACCAGTTGGCATAAAATTCTCTTGTCAAATCGATATTACATTCTTCCATGTCTCGGAAGATGAAATCAAGATGTAATGCCATGATCTTGGCCAACATGCGCGGCTCCTTCTTCGCTAGGCTTTCCTTGTTTATCAAGTCCACATGAACATATTTTCTTTCCTTGTTGTTCCTATACCATTCCTTCGCTTCCTCCTCAAGAACCCATTTTATTCCAAACATGCGGCGTGTTAATTGCATCGAGCATGATTCTCCTTGCTCTTTTTGGCCTCTTTTCTTGCCTTTTTGGGAAGTGGTAGCCTTATCTTTTCCTTGTCTTGCTTTGGGTGCCATTGTTCCTGAGACTTAAAACAATGTTCATGTTAGCATCATCTCGATGGATACAATCTATAAACAAGCAGTAGGGGCACCACCCCACACTTAGGTTGTTGACACAAACTAGTGAAGTGAAACTGGTCGATTACTCAGACTTCATCGACATACGTTATAGGTGCTATATTCCAACAATAAAATCAGAGCAGTCGCACTTCTTGTAATCTTGGCAATACGTTCATGTTGGATATATCAAGACTACTACATAGGGATTGAATCAAGGTATCGTATCTAACAATAATCACAACCTCCTATGTCGGTAGGCAACCATAAATCTTATTCCAATGAACAAGTCATTCCAACATGTAAGTATGCAAGTGACAAGATTATGCAATATTTGGGACCAATTCGATTCCACAAAAGTATGACAAAGCATCAAAATCAAATTCAAGTTAGGAACAAGTTAAGATCATCCTAACGTATATGTTCACTCACTTGGTTATGTATCAACAATTCAAACACATTCACATCACCAATATTTCTTCAAGAATTAACAATTCATAGTAGGCATGGTAATGTAGTACTTACGAAAAATAAATGAAGAACAAAGAAGCACTTACTTGATTGATGCCTTTGGATGATGTTCTTGTGAAGAAATAGAGTAAAAGGAAAATTTTTGAGAGGATTTGGAGACTATAGGCGGCGCTTAAGCTAGGTTTCCAATGTGTTTTTGGTTCAAGACTAAGTCTCATATTTATAGGAAAAGGTTGGGTCGGGTTTTGACCCATTTAAAATCGGATTTGGAGACAAGAAGTGACCATAGGCGGCGCCTTTAGCTTTGCCTATGCTTGGCATAGGCGGCGCCTTTTTCAAAGCATTGTCTAGCATAGGCGGCGCCTATGCCATGGCATTCCTAGGCATAGGCGGCGCCTTTCACTTTGCATATGAGATTCAGAGACAAAAGGCATTATCATAGGCGGCGCCTATGCTATGGCATACTTGGGCATGGGCGGCGCCTATGCTATGGCACACTAGATTCCGAGACCTTAGGCCATAGTATAGGCCTTCCCTTGTTCGTGGCCTAGTTTTACCTAGGACTAGCCTTCTTCGATGCCTATATTTTCATGAGCAATGCTCAATCCATAGCCTTTTGCTTCTTCATTCCTAACTTACCACCTTTAACATGCAATACGTCCAAATCAAAATTTGAAACCGACCTCCTCGTTTTACACCTCTTTGCACCTACATTTACTCAAAAACAACAAAGACGATTAGAACGATGGGTTGCCTCCCATCAAGCGCCTTAGTTTTGGTCGTGGCACGACTCTTCTTTTTGGATTTTTATTTATCAAAAGAAAACACGTAATAAGATAAAAAATGAAAAACGATGGGTTGCCTCCCATCTAGCGCTTGATTTATTGTCGCGGCACGACATGGTTATCTCGAGTACTTAGAATTCGTCGAGATAAGTGATGGCCATATAATTTATCGAATCAAGAGGACCGATATATGGTTTTACTCGTTGGCCATTCACCTTGAAGACAACACCATTAGTGTCTTCCAGCTCAACTACTCCAGACGAGTAGACTTGGTTAAATTTGTATGGACCAGACCACTTGGACTTTAACTTACCTGGGAATAACTTCAGTGTGGAATTGAAGAGAAGTACCATATCATCCTTTTTAAAGTTTCGTCAAACAATCCGCTGATCATGATACTTTTTCATCCACTCCTTGTAGAGATCCGATCATTCATAAGCATGTAGACGAAATTCATCCATCTCGTTCAGTTGCTCCAATCTAAGATTTATTGCATCATCCCAGTGAAAATTTAATCCTTTCAAAGCCCACAATGCCTTATGCTCAAGCTCAATGGGTAAGTGACAGGCCTTCCCATAAACCAGTTGGTACGGGGACATTCCAATCGGTGTTTTGAATGCAGTCCTATAAGCCCATAGTGCATCGTCCAACTTCCGAGACCAATCTGTCCTATTAGTATTTACCGTTTTAGCAAGGATTTGCTTGATTTCTTGGTTGGAAACCTCTACCTGGCCGCTAGTTTGTGGGTGATAAGGCGTGGCTACCTTATGTTGCTTGACACCATATTTTGCCAACACGGATTTGAATAGCTTGTTGTAGAAGTGAGATCCTCCATCGCTTATGATAGTACGTGGTACTCCAAAGCGAGAGAAGATATTTCTCTTTAAGAATACTACAACACGCTTTCCCTCATTGTCGGCCAACGCTACAGTTTCAACCCATTTTAAGACATAATCTACAACAACTAGGATGTACTTCATTCCAAACAAATTTATGAATGGACCTATGAAATCAATACCCCATACGTCAAAGAGTTCTACTTCAAGGATTTTCGACATGGGCATCTCATGGTGTTTCGAAATAGCACTTTGTCTTTGGCATTGGTCGCATCTTCTAACAAAGTCGTAGGCATCTCTAAATATCAAAGGCCAATAATATCCACTTTGCAATACCTTTCTTGCTGTCCGATTACCTACGTGATGTCCCCCAACTTGGGAAGTGTGGCATGCTTCTAATATAGTAGGCACCTCTACATGGGATATACATCGTCGGATAACACCATCCGCGCATCGTCGAAACAAATATGGCTCATCCCAAAAGTAGTGTTTTACATCATGCATAAACTTCCTCTTTTGATGGTAAGATAAGTTTGCAGGTATCACATTACTCACCATAAAATTTGCAAAGTCGGCATACCATGGTAATCCTTCCATTATTGTTGCTAAGATCTCCTTGTCAGGGAATGCATCATCAATCTCGGTTTCAGGCTGCGCCACATGCTCGTTCTCGAGTCTAGATAGATGATCAGCCACTTGGTTCTCGCAACCTCTTCTATCTTTAACCTTGAAATCAAATTCTTGCAGCAGCAAAACCCATCGAATTAGTCTTGGTTTTGTATCCTTCTTTGTCATTAGATACCTCAGAGCTGCATGGTCTGTATGAACGATCACTTTGGTTCTCAACAGATACGCCCAAAACTTCTCAAAAGCATACACTACTTCTAGGAGCTCTTGTTCTGTCACAGTATAGTTCTTTTGGGCTTTGTTTAAGACCTTGCTAGCATAGTAGATAGGATGAAATAATTTCTCCTTCCTCTGGCCAAGTACAGCGCCAACAGCAACCCCACTAGCATCACACATGACTTCGAACGGTAGAGACCAATCTGGTGCTACCATGATAGGGGCTTTAATGAGTTTTCTTTTGAGGCATTCGAATGCCTTCAAACAATCTTCATTGAAGTCATACTTTGCATCTTTCTCCAAGAGTTTGCACAATGGACTCGCAATTTTGGAGAAGTCTTTGATGAACCGCCGATAGAAACCTGCATGACCGAGGAAACTACGAACTCCCTTCACTGAAATTGGGGGTGGTAGCTTCTCGATGACTTCAATTTTTGCTCGATCAACCTCAATTCCTCTTTCTGAGATTTTATGCTCAAGAATGATTTCTTCTTTTACCATGAAGTGGCACTTTTCCCAATTCAGCACTAGGTTGAATTCTACACATCTTTGCAATGCCATACTTAGGTTTGCCAAGCACGCTTCAAGCGATTCTCCAACAACTGAAAAGTCGTCCATGAATACCTCCAAAGTATCTTTAACCATATCAGAAAAAATGGACATCATACAACGCTGAAAGGTGGTTGGTGCGTTACATAGCCCGAATGGCATACGTTTGAAGGCAAACGTGCCATATGGACATGTGAATGTTGTCTTCTCTTGGTCTTCGGGGGCAATGCAAATTTGATTATAGCCTGAATAACCGTCTAAGAAACAAAACCATCCTTTCCCCGCTAATCGATCAAGCATTTGGTCCATAAATGGCATTGGAAAGTGATCTTTGAGCGTCCAAGAATTCAGCTTTCGGTAGTCCATGCATACTCTCCATCCGGTGACGGGTCTAAGTGGAATAAGCTCATTCTTTTCATTCACGACCATCGTCATGCCTTCTTTCTTGGAAACACATTGTACCGGGCTTACCCATGTACTGTCAGAAATTGGATACACAACTCCTGCGTCTAACCACTTGATGATCTCTTTCTTCACCACTTCTTGCATAGGTGGGTTTAGACGCCTTTGATGCTCAATGGTGGGTGTGCATTTTTCTTCAAGATGAATCTTGTGTGTACAAATTCCAGGTGGAATACCAATAATATCCGCAATGGTCCATCCAATGGCTCTAATATACTTGCGTAGAATAGCAATGAGAGGTGCAACTTGTTGCTCACCCAAATCTGCTGCCACAATGACTGGAAGTGTGTTTCCGCTTCCTAAGAATGCATACTTTAAATGACAAGGCAGCTCCTTCATTTCTAACGTGGGTGGCTTTTCAATAGATGGCTTAGCTGGTGGTGTGGGTCGATTTTTGAGATCAAGGTCCAGCTTCTTGGGAGCATGGCGATATGTCCCTAATCCTGATAGAGCACAAATAGCTTCTTCACAATTTTCAGCATCCTTACTTTCTCCATTCATGAGCACAATCGCCAATGGGTCATCAATAATTTGCTCTTCTTCAAGTGATTCTTCCTCATCATCAAAGTAAACATCAGCCACCGAGAATATGTTCATCTCTTTGGGTTGCTTCATTGCTTTGCATACATCAAAGCGAACTACTTCATCATTTATTCGGAATGAAAGCTCATTAGCTCTCAAATTAATAAGCACACTTCCCGTAGCAAGGAAAGGGCACCCCAAGATTATGGGAACTTCTGAATCTTCCTCACAATCCAAAATAACAAAGTCTGCCAGAAAGATGAATGAAGAAACCTTTACCAATACATCACATAGAATACCAACAGGTCATTTTACCGACCTATCCGCCATTACGAGCCTCATATTGGTTGGAGTAGGATCACCCAACCCCAACTTTTTATAGATAGATAGTGGCATCAAATTGATGCTGGCTCCTAAATCACATAATGCCTTGGAAAAATTCAAAGATCCAACGGTGCAGGGAATAGTGAAAGCACCGGGGTCAGCCTTCTTCTGAACTATTGATCGGGTAGCGATTGCGCTGCAGTGATGAACATCATCTTTCAACTCATAACTTGCTACCCGCTTCTTTGTCAAAAGATCCTTCATAAATTTCGCATACCCAGGCATTTGTTCAAGTGCCTCCACCAATGGAACATTAATGGTTAGCTGCTTTAACATAGTCATGAATTTGCTGAACTTTGTATCATCCGCCACCTTCTTTAATCTTTGGGAAAAAGGTGGTGGTGGGTATGGAATTTTTATCTCTACGGCTTTCTTCTCCTCTTGCTTCCGTTTTTCAGCTTTTTCAGGTTGCAAATCGTGAGGGGTGACGTTATGGACGTCAAGTTCAGCTGCTATGGCATCTTCCCCTTTCGCCTTATCATAAATGTCCACTACTTTGTCAACCACTTGCTTGCCTTTTGCTGAAGTTTCCAGCACCTTACCACTTCGGGTAGTAATGGCCATGCATGACCCATCATTCCTTGGAGTTTGCACAGTGTCGCTAGGTAAAGTGCCAGCCTTTCTTTGATTGAGTGCTGCTGAAAGTTGGCTCAATTGCTGCTCTATCTGCTTGATTGAAGTGGAATGGGAATCAACTAATTGTTTCATGGAGGACAAATCATTTATTACCTCCATTACTCCAGCGCTCGTTGCTTCCACTCCTTTCAATAGTTTAGCCATCATCTCTTCCATAT
This sequence comes from Capsicum baccatum var. pendulum, assembly GCA_030864225.1. Taxonomy (NCBI): domain Eukaryota; kingdom Viridiplantae; phylum Streptophyta; class Magnoliopsida; order Solanales; family Solanaceae; genus Capsicum; species Capsicum baccatum. The sequence continues at coordinate 262,064,810 of CM061560.1, read as the reverse complement.
TTCCAGAACTAGATGTGGTGGCGTCACGTCTTCCAGGGGGAACGTACAAACCACTCTTTTCATTCTTGTTCTTCCAACTATCTTAGTCCTTGTTTCCAGATTTATCATAGTAGTTCCGACCTTGGTTTCCTTGGGTATTACCTCGGAAACCCCCCTGATTGTTCAAGTAGTTGGCCTCTTCTTCTGAATCAGATTCGTCTCTTCCTTTTGACGCAATAGCTTTCACTTTTTCGGTCTTCCCTGATAATAAATGCTTTGTAAGAAGATCCACTTGTGTTTTCATGTGCGCCGTATCTTGATCACGTTCTTCTTCTCTTCTCCTTTGGTCTGCAGTCATGCCAATAGATAAAGTGGGGCTTGCTACCTCAGAATCCCTGGTATGCCAAGCTCTACTTTGCTTAGTCATACGATCTACCATATTGCTTGATTGACCAAAGGTGAGGTCCATAAAAGATCCTCCAACCGCATTATCCACCACTGGTTTAGTTATTGAATTCAAGGCTCTGTATAATATCTCCATTAGGTGAACATTAGTCATGTGATGGTTTGGGCACCTCGTTAGCTTTGTCTTGAACCTCTCCCATGTTTCATGAAGGGCTTCAGTTGGAAGCTGACGGAAGTTGCTGATTTCATCTCTCAATTATGCTCTTTTGGATGGCGGAAAGAATCTTTCTAGGAAAACGTCTCTCAATTTCCTCCAATTTGTAATAGAATCAGGAGTCAGTCCATTCAACCATAGCGTTGCCTCCCCAGACAGAGACAATGGAAATAGACGTAATCGAATTGCATTCTGACCAACACCAGAATTGTCAAACGACTTGCATGTAGAAATAAAGTTGATGAGATGCATATTCGGATAATCGCCTGCTAGTCCACCAAATAATCCCTTGAGTTGCAATAACTGAATCATGGTGCTTGTGATGTTGAACTTGGCTCCGGGCGCTAATGGTGGAGGAATTATGGATCCTGTGGCTCCGGCTCCATCAAGATCATCATCATTATTGTCGAAAGCTTGTTGCATAGCTCGGCGTTCAGACCTAAACCTAGCTTGACGATCTCTTCTGTTGGCAGGTGTTGCGATCTCATCAGCATGCCTAGGGTTTAGCAACTCGTCATCACCTAGGTCCTCGTCGTTAGGAGTTATTGCTCGGCCAGGGTTATCAATGTTTTGTTGATGCACTTGAGCGGCGGCAAGAGCAGCTAATCTCGCCTGTTCCTGTTGGGCAGCCATCCTTTCGATTTCGTGTTGTGCCTCCATTCTGCCAATACATTGTGGTTCAGGATTGATAGGTAATAGCGGTTGACCAGAACTTCGAGTTTGGGGCATGCACTGGATAAAAACCTGCAGTAAACAAAAACAAAAACTAAAAGTAAAAGTACGAGAATCTTTGACCAAAGGGTCTAGTAATTATCACAAAGTTAATTGACACTCGTATTCCCCGACAATGGCGCCAATTTTTGATAACGCTCAATCTACAGCTCTCGTAGGAGTGTAAAGCGGTCGCTGTCAAATATATAACCCAACTGGGTTGGGTATCGATCGCACAAGGAATAGCTTGGTCAACAAGTAAGCAAAGATTACTAGAATTTTAGTGCAAGCCTCGTAAAAGGGGGGATTGTAAAGTGTAACCAAATTATTAAAGTAAAAACTGAAAATAGTAAAGTTAAAAGAAAGAATGTTTAGTAGGTTGTAAAACAATGAGAATTGAGGAGTTGGGGTTATGTCCACCTTATGAGTTTTACGTCTCTATTGACTATGAGTGTGCAGAATTCAGACATGCATGTGCTTATAGAGAATTGTATTCGATGGTAAATCCAAGCGTCTTTCGACCTCAACAAGGACTATTTCACTTTAACTCTATCGAGCTTACAGCGTGTCTAATGGTACAAATTCTCCAAGAGGTTAATCCAGTTACGGCACTAACTTTTTAATAGGGGATGGGACCCTATTACCTTGACATTATCTCTTTTCCAGACATATAACTTTTCTTTCGAACAAGTTAATGCTATACTGGCGTATTCTATGCGTTTGCAACCACAAAGAATTTAGATTAAGATGAAGAGAATAATGATATAAGCAGCATACGTATCGCGAACTCACAAACTCATATCAATAGATAGTATCTCATATGGCTTCCATAACCCCAACAGAGAAGTTTAGTTACCCAGGAATGCGAAGGAAATCACAATTGACATTGTTATTATACCACAATAAAGATTTCATGTAGTAATAGTGTGGTAGGCATTAGGCGTGAATTCCTAGCAAAGTAACGTTTCTCTTGTTGCGGAAATTAAGAATTGAATAGATGAATAGAAGAAGAATAAAAAGTAGAATTAATGGAAGAATTAAAAGTAGTAGTGAATGAATTGTAAGGTAAGATGAGAATTATTAAAATCTCTAGCAAAATAGGGTATTTATAATACCCATATCCTATTCCTACTAAGCTAATAAAATACTTAACCCAATCCTACTAGGTTAAAGTATCATTATCCTAATCCTAATAAATTACTGCTAGTCCCCAAATTCTTCAGAATTGCTGTTTTTGCCCGGGACAGATTTTCCTTGTGCCACTTTTGGTCCTTGGCGTGTAAGCTTTCCCTTCCTTCTCTCGTGAAGCTTTCTTTGGCGTCAAGTTATCCATAAAATGCTGAATTCTGCATCATTTATACCTGAAAACGTGCTAATCACGTTTGTTAGCTCAACTACAGGAAAAAGGACTAAAAGTGCATGAATAATATAATTTGTTCTCAAAACTTAGCTAAAATATGGGTAAAATATAGCACTATAGGCGTGTAAATTCGCCTATCATCAACAGGTAGGCTTAACCAGCCAATAGATAAAACCCCAACCGAGACAAATTTAAAAACAAAGGTTGCGCCCAAGCTCTAAAACTTGCCACTGAAATCTAAACACTAAGGCTGAATCGCTCCATCTTAACTATCCAAACTAAACATAAAGATGGACAAGCATCCATACTACAAATCCGACGTAACATCTAAATTGCCATCCCAAGGAGTCAAGTTTAAAATTGAACCAACAAGCATGAATTAAGGTCATATACTCAAATCATCCTTACTAACCAAATCATACATATCCTTACTAAATAATACCGGAACCAAAACCGAAACATAGCTGAAGAACAAAATTACAATGGGGGATAAGTCACTGATAGAAAACACAAGAAATTAACTCCATATTTGCTAAAGGAATGAACCATCAAAGTATACTGAAAAATCCACCAATGCAACAAACTGCACTAGTAATAACCAAAAATCTGGAAACTTGGAGAAATGCAACGTTAGCTAGAAATTGATTAATCCAATACTTCATCTTGACAATGAATACTCAATTTACCAACTTTGGAAATGGTCACAGGAAATATCAGCTATCTTGAACTCTTTACTCCACTAAAATAAGAACCACATCATCGCGAGAATGGAGTATCCAACTCCACATTAATACTAAGATCAAAGCTATCACCAGGAGACAGAACTAACAAGCCTGAAAGGAAAATCGAAGACCTCTTGACATCAAAACCTCTATCTAGCAATGAACTAGCATAATAGAAAGAATGAACCCAAACTAGTCAACCTCAAAGACAAGCTACATAACCCAATCGCCAACTCTAGAACCATAACAGGACCATGAAAGGTCAAGTTAACTTTACAGCCATACTCCACTCCACAACTGATCTAGCATATCAACCAGAAGGTAAAATAATCAACCTCGCCTCACTATATGAGAGAAAACATCCAACCAAGAAAGATGCCTAAGTCAATGAATAAGAACCACGATGAGGGGAATTCTAACTAGATAATGATGGACTAACCATATACCAGGCAAGTATCGATTAAAATCAAATAATGACAACAATAAGAACAGTAATATAAACATCAATATAAGGAATAGGTGGTACCAAAAATGAAAATCAATAAAAGTACCACTTTAAGGCCACAAGAATGCCAATATACCAAGGTAAATAGGACTCAAACTCAGATGCTACACCCATAGGGGAAATATAAATACTAATCCACTCTATTCACCACTAAAAGAAATAATCTATGGGGGTAGTCATTTAATATAAACTTTTATCTCAAAGAACACAACAATTGATATAAACCTACCAAGGTATACAATCATCGATGGGTGTGAGACTCCAATACACACACATGAAAGGTAAAGGCAGTATAGAAAGGTGTACCTATTATGTTGATTTTTGAAGTCACAAGCCTGACGTTCCCGAGGAAAAACGAATTTGAATGGGTCCAAACTCAGACTGAGCATCTGAATCATCAACTAAGGTACTAACACACTATCTCTATCTGGAGGTAACACAACACCACAAGTTGATCTAATTCAGATGAGGAACAAATAATCCCATGTCGTAGAAAATCCTTAAAGCCCTAACCTAGTGAGAAATACAAGATGACCCTATTTGGCTAACCAATTAAAGTTGAGGGAACTCCCTACAAAAATGGCCATGCTTTCTACAATTATAACACACCTCAAGGGCTCCAAGCTAGCGGGGACCATATGCTAACTCTATCTGAGCAATCAACTCATGCCTGGGGCACTCTCGAGACCAATGTCCAATTTTTTCACAACCAAAACAAACCCCTAGAATATTATAAGATATTGACCCCCTTGATCTAGAATGGCTTCTATGGATTAAATACCTTTACAGAATACTCCACAAGGTCCAACAAGAACTCTGCCTATTGTGATCAACACGAATAATCTAAGAGCCACAGATAGCCTAAGACACTACATGCGTAGAACTGAAAGGCTGCAAGTACAGTTGAGCACTACCAGGAAGATCATCACTTTTGGATGGAATACAAATAGCACTATACTATGACATGGCCTCTTACCACCACCTCCATAAGTCTTAATACATGCTCTATCGATTTTCCTTGCGTGATCAACAACCAAAGAGAAAGCAAACCCGACTTCTATCAAATGCTCTAATGACAAATAGAGTGTCAATGATAATGCTCTAATAAATCCATGCATTAAATCATGCTCTGAAGGATATAACATAGGAATATGCCTAGCCAACTCAAGTAACTCAATCTCATACTCTAAAACTGACAAGGAACTCTACTGAACACCAACTCTGGCCTAAGAACTTCTCGATGAATTGGATGTCATCCCTTGCTATGAGGTATACATAAAAAGACTTAGGATCCCTAATGCTGAATCTCAAAAGGATGAAGTAGTCATGAACTGCACTAGAGCCTGGGTTAGCCCAAAATCCTCTGATTGATGTTAAAGATATTCGATAACCACCCCTGACTCCCTTGTCCAATGCTACACCGAAGCTCTAGATATGCATGTTGAAGTCCCATCCGTATCTATCAATGACCTCACATCATCTATTTGGGATAGAATAGAGTTAAGAATTGTACTTGAGGCTCATAGAAATATGGACATACGATAACTAATCAAGAATAAAATTTCCTAAGAATGACTTGTAGCCTCCTCAAGATAGGATATTGACTTCTCTTCCCTAATTTGCAGGACTATACTAGACACTTAGCTTTTGTACCAACACATCAGTAAACCTAGGATCTAATACCAATTTGTCACGATCCAATTTCTCAGGTCATGATGGCACCTACTATAACCCACTAATAAGTAAGCCAACCCTTAGTTCAAAACTACTATTAACGGACTACCAAAAGAAATAAAAGAAGACTGTGGAATAAATATAGTAAAAGACTGAAATACATAAGATATTTCAAGAACCTAGTAGAGTTGAAACAAAAGCTTCTAATAGAATGAGTCTACAAATGAAGTGCTAAATAAATATACTGATACAACCCATCTCTAATACCACATAGAGATTAGTATAGTACATAAGAGGGAGAATAGTAAATGTCATAACCCAAACCAGGTCCTAGCCATGAAGGGTATCTCAAGTCCTACATGGATCAGAGATCATCCCCTGTACCTAAAAAAATCAAACACATCATCCCCCAAGGTCGTATAAATTCTAAACATATAACAGATATTGTGCAATAAGCTTAAGTAAGTTCAAAGCATGTCTATAATCCTATAACTGATGACCGGCCAAACAACCAACCGACACCACCTGACAACCACAATATTTCAAACAAACCCTTCTAAATAATGAACCAAAACTAAATATAAATAAAGTTTCTAGACATGCCCCCGACTATAGGATTTTTTTTTTAAATAGCCTAAGACTTAAGAGACCAAAACATGAAATGTAAACTTCTAATGTATGAAAGCTCACTACTTCAATGTCAACGTACAAGCTAATCCCGAATCCTAGTCACTGAGTAAGAGGAGTAAAAGTATAACCAATTCCTATATTGCGTGGAGATACAACATATGAAGATGGTTAGCGGGGTGAACACTAGCACGATACTCATGGATAAGGATAACATAATTACATGATCAACAATTTCAGGTCACTCAAAATTTAATACATATAATTGAATGCATGCACATATACATATATATCACATGCTGGGATATGGAACAAGGCTAAACATGCACTTTAAAACTTTAACCTGGATTGTGTAGATAAACCGTCATATAGTAATACCTACGGGTTATATGGGCCCCAGTTCTCACTCCCTAGTCGATCCCCAGTGCGCGTAGCCACATGAATCGGAGAAAATCATATATATATATATATATATATATATTAACACAACCCAAACTGGGACATTGTTGTAATGGGCATCCCAAGTCCAACTAGGACTGGAGACCACCCCTGTTACCCAACCCAACTACAAACACGTACTTTGAGTCGGATGAATTCCAAATATATAAAAAGATAGAATTTTGCAAAATTCTAGACTTTGGGATAGGTCCATAACTTTGACCAACCCAAGCAAGTCCAACTATCTAATACCCAACCAATAGCTATATCAAAACCAAAACAACAACCAAGTACGATTCCATAACATAATTGGATAGAACAATCATAAATACAACCAAATGGTAATAGGCCATTTTCCAATGCCAATACTAAGGCTAAAAGCCCAGACCGCCTATACCAACCTATAGTAGTCCTACAAAGCCTCTAACCAAAAACAAAACAATATTCAGTGGGTACATATCCCCAATCATAGCAAAAACCAATGTATATAAAATAACTAAAGTATGTAAAACCTTTCATGACATAAAATAGATCCTTCAAGAATATGGAAGCTCACTACTTCAATCCAACCTAGCTAATCCTGAATTGGATCACTAAGCAGAAGGAGTAGAATGGTTGGTTCCTGCATCACATGTGGATACAGTCACCCGAAAATGGGTTAATGGGTGAACACTAGCATGCACTCAGGGTAAGGATAAAATAATGACAATATTTAAAACTAAGTAAGCCAACCATATGCATTCACAACCATACATCACATATAACCGTGCTGGGAAAGGGAACCGGGTTTAGTATACCTTTCAAACCATTAACTTGGGTATGTGTAGCTTACCCGTACTAGAACCACCTATGGCTTAGATGGGTCCAGTGTAATCCCCTGAGCAATGCTTGACGCCATAAAAATAAGAGATACTATAGGAGTAGGGGATTCTGGATTACCCTTCGCTCTGTATGATACATATGTACAAGTGTACTTAAGGGATTCTCGTGTACCCTATAAGTATCATATATGGTTTTCATGAACAATCCTCATATCGGTAAACATGAGTTTCTAGTGTCCGTCTATTGGACTCATGCATTCATGGTTAGCTATCACACTATGCCACTATAGCCCAATTAAAACCAATATAACACAACTAAACCACCATTCCATTTATTATTAACTAAGTCTATAAGTAATGGTATCGTCATACCGACTATAGCTTGCAAGCAATGTCCTTAGCCATCTGTTTTAAGAAGAACGGATTCTCATATACCCATAGATTACATTATTATGTTTACTTGAGGGAATCCCATATACCCCACTAGTGATTATTATTATGTTTGCTTGGGGGATTCCCTTGTACCCCCATAAGGCTTTCAATTAGACCAACCATAATCACCAAGACCTACCATTTAACCATTCCAATCAATTTAAACCCTCTGTACCATTTAGGATTCCATTACCAAGTTATACCATGCATAGTTCAATGAAAGTCCAACAATTTAACCAAAAACATTCTCATAGGCATTTTATACAAGTTAGGGGCATAGTATTTTCAAAGCCAAAACCATGTACCAATTAACCATTCCTATGTAACCAAATGTTCAAACCACTATAATAATATGAAAACCATAAGTAAAAGACATGGGAAAACATAACCAACCATTGTAACCAAAGTCCCCAACATGTATTTGAAAATCCAAAACCATACAACATTTATTCCATGAAACAATTCATAAAATATGCCTTTAGTTGGAACTAACAATGAGGGAGGAGTACATACCTTAGATTACGAAGATAACAGAGATAAATCTTCCATGTAAGCCCTAAATTGATCCTATTGATGAAACCCTATCCTTCCTTAACCCAAGAGACTTTAGAGAATTTAAGTTGAAAATAGGTTAAATTATGTCCCAAGAGTGTTATAACTCATGGGGCCTTAAGCCTCTAACTTAAACTACTTAAAATTCCTGCAGGATGGTACGATCACCCCACCCCAACCATACCCTAGGGTACTAGTGGTACCATTAACTCGTACCTTAGGCCTTTTATTGGACCCTAACAGTATCTAACATGTGACATCCCAAGACAAAGCATGCCCAACCTACGATTAGTACCATAAAATTATACCCTAAGAAGAATAAAATCACCTAGACTGAACTTAGGGCAACATACGATTGACACCTTACCATTTGTACCCTAACGTATGACTTTTATGTTCAAACCCTACCTTGGACAAAAACCATCCAACCAACACTGTTCTCTAGCAACCCCAATTGCTGATATTGAAAATAATCTTCAAAATTGGACTATTCCTGAAGAACCTTTTAAAACGATCTATCAGATTGGTAAATTTAGTTTTCTAAAGAAACATAACATCAAGACTTCTGAGTCCACTGTTGCTATTAATAATTCTTTAGAAATTATTCAATTATTAAATGAGCTTGACATAAACCAATTTAAAAATCAGTTTAATTATCTTCACATTGGTTTGGTGCAGGTGGCTATCAAGCCCCTCTTTAGACAAGGTCTTGATATCCCTGTCTGTGCTATCTTAAGAAATGCTCGTCTTTTGAATTTTGACGATTCCCTCTTAGGCATGATTCAAAGTAACTTAGCCGACGGCCCGGTATACTTTAATTGCTACCTAAATTGTTTTGTAGATATTAACGATCCTAACATCATGGATGTTTTGACACTAAATGTTAAGACAAAAAACATGAATAGTAAGGATAATACTAGAGAAATAGCAATAATATACCACGTGTATTATCGACTTATGGGTACAACCCTAGATCCCAAAGCTAGATTCACGAGCCCCAGGGGTGTTACTATCCTAATGAAAGCTAATTAAGACAGAAGCAACGTCTTTGTCCCTAAGGCTCTAGTCTGGAATGATATCATCCGTGACAATGAATGGAACTTTGATGCTATCACTCAACCCCTCCCTTCCTATTTGGAAAAATCGCAGATCGAAAGGGTTATTCAGCACCCTGATGGCTCAATTGATTTAAAATTCATAGGCTTTGAAGCCTCTAGAAATTCTTCTTTTAGAAGATCTGTCTCGCACCGAGCTTCTACTTCAAAGAACCTGGAGGGAAGTGAAGAAAATGATAATGACAAGGGAAAGATAAGAGGAGTTGACTTCTCTGGTCCTATTCCCAAAGTTTATTATCAACAACACACTAGGATTCAAGAACCCAAAAATCCCTATGACCCAGGTAGCCCTACAGCCTCGGATATGGAACCTCCTCCTATCATACCCCGTCAAAAAATTAGGACTGACCCTAGTTTACTAGTCTTCAAATTTGATGAGGAATACATTCCTGACCTCAAAGCTCTTAAAGTCCGTTGGTACCTTCCAAAGGACGCGATAAAAAGAAAATGGTACACAAGTACTTATTCTAAAGAGCAAGAAAAAGAGTTTGGTCGGCTATGGATAGCAGACATGAAAAGACTTCGATGCGATATCGAATTCTTTAAATGGTTTGAATTCACTGGAAGAATGGAAAACCAAAATGAATCCCTTCACGTTATCATTAATAAATGGTATACACAGAGTAACTAGGTAGTGGAATCCGTTACTCCTCCTCTCGAAGGGATAAAAATTCCTCATTCTAATGAAATCCTCAATGCTTCCCCCTTCAAAAAGAAGCATGATAGTCCATTATCAGCTCTCATCAATAGAGACCTAGATAGGATAGTTGAATAGAACAACTATACTAATCAGGTCCTTCATACTATCTCCCAGCAGATAGGAGAAACTAAGAACTCAATGCTTCCCTTTAGTTCTCCCACTCCTAAAAAAGGTGCTCCAAACCCTACCCCTATTACCAATCCTATCTTCAAAATCCCTGAGTTCCAAAAAGAGAAATTCCCTAGTCTCAGCGATGACTTTAAGATCTCGGGAAAAATCTTAGAACAAATCAATGAAAAACTTTCCAAATTCAAAATCTCTGAAAAAGAAGAGTCCAGCAACCAAAAGAACTCTCTTTCCAAACTCACCACTGATCGCTTTTCTAATAAGAAAAACTTTTACAAATGACCTTCCCCTCCGGATGTCCAGTTTGAAGAAAATCCCTACCTTTCCTCGGCCAATCATGATGGTAGAGGAATAGCAAAATGGAATGTTGACGGTTTGGCTGAACACCAAATCTACAACAAACTCCATGAAATGGGCGTAGCCATCACAACTTATAAAATTAGGGGAGCTTCTGATAAAGAAGCAACCACCATGATCGTATCAGGATTCACTGGTATGATAAAACATTAGTGGGATAACTATTTCATAAATGACATTAAAAATTTTATCTATGAAGCCATGACTATGGAGACGGTTGTCAAAAGTGAAAACGGACAAGAAATCCTTGAGCAAGTCGCAAAAAAGGATGCTTGTGCCACTCTCCTATACCACATATCAAGACATTTTATAGGAGAACCCAAATTATTTCAGTATAGGAGTTTAGAAATCCTTAATAATCTTACCTGCAAAGATCTAGTGGACTTTAGGTGGTACAAGGACACCTTTTTAGTAAAAGTCATGGTCCAACCTGACTGTACCAATGATTTCTGGAAGGAACGCTTCATTAGTGGTCTCCCTCCTCTGTTCGCAGATAAAGTTAGGACTAAAATTAAAGATAGATTCGAGGGAAAAATCCCTTACGGAATCTTAACATATGGAGATTTTATAAGCTTTATTACCACCGTAGGAATAGATCTCTGCACCGACCTTAAGCTTAAGAAGCAACTTAAGAAGGATAGTACTTCCAAGTATGGGCTAGGAACCTTCTGCCAAGACTACGGTTTCACCAATCTGTCTTCTTCTTCCAGCAAAAAACATAGGAAGAGATCTTTCAAGTCTCACAAAAGGGCCAAACCTAGAAAAGAATCCTTCAAGAAGGAATCCTACAAGTCTAGCAGAAAAACTAGATAAAAATCCTCTAAGAACAGAGATACTTGTTGGACTTGCGGCAAAACAGGCCATAGAGCTAAAGACTGTAAGTCAGATAAAAAGAAAAAAAATCAACCAATTAGATCTCTCTGAAGAAGCTAAAGAGAAATTATTCTCTATAATGGAAGACTCTTCAAACTCTTCTGACTCTCTCAGTTCTTCTAGTGATGACTATAGCGATGAAGAATTCATCAACGCCGCATATGAGTCCGATCAATCCGAGTCCGGCCAAGAATGTGCTTGTAACGGTACTTTCTGTACCTACACAAAAAGGACTGTTAATGTCATTTCAGGAAATCCTAAAGAAATCCTGTTCGACATCATAGAACACATCCAGGATGATGAGGCTAGAAATAAATATCTTCTAGAACTCAAACGATTAATGATTCCTCACGAAGAAAAGCCCCCCAAACCCATTATTCAGCCTTTTAGCATGAAACAGGTTATGTCTCGATTCGATAAACCTACAGAACCATCTATAGCTGATCTCAAAGGTGAAATTTCCACCCTCAAAGGAGAAATACGAGACTTAAAAGTCAGACTTGATCGTGTGGAACTTAACATTCTTACGGAACAAGTCCTCAAAAATGTGTCTCCTCCGGGAAATGTCTCCTCACCTGAGTCTCCAAAAGCCTCCCCAGTCATCCATAATGATCACCTAAAGGAACCCAATTCTTTCCCCGACTCTGATTCTCCCTCTACCTCCAACGTTGCTATCACGACCATCAAAGCTTATAGCGAACACATCGTCGTAAAAATTATCATTGACAAAGACTTTGTTTTAAATAGAGTAGCACTCTTTGATACCGGCGCAGATAGCAACTGTATCATCAAAGGCCTAGTGCCCACTAAATACCTTCAAAAGAGTACCTCTCGTCTTTACTCTGCCACAGGAGAAAAGATGAAAATCCATTATCAGCTTTCTAAAGCTCATATTTGTAACAATGGCATTTGCCTTGTTAACGATTTTGTCATCACTGAAGATATCACTGAAGATATCATCCTAGGAATACCTTTCGTCAATCAAATCTGGCCTTACATCAGTGATTACGATGGAATTCGCACCACTCTTTTAAATCAAAATCTGTTCTTCCCCTTATTAAGGCCCCTCTCGCAAGAAGAAGACAACCTTATTAAAGAAAGAACTGTTTTTAAAATTAACAGACTTTCCTCACATATTTTTTTTCTTAAGTAAGAAATTCAAATCAAGAAAATTGAGCACACTTTAAGAACCCCGGAGATGGTTACTAAAATTACTAATCTTCAGGAAAAATTCGAAAAAGAAATTTTCTCTGATTTTCCTAACACTTTTTGGGAAAGAAAAAGGCATTTAGTAGAACTTCCTTACATTGTTGGGTTTGATGAACATGCCATTCCTACTAAGGCTAGGACCATTCAAATGAACCAGGAAATACTGGAAATCCGCAAAAAGGAAATCGACCATCTTCTAAAAAATGGAATTATCAGAACCTCAAATTCTCCATGGAGTTGCTCTGCTTTTTATGTCAATAACAGTGCAGAAAAGGAGAGAGGAACTCCCAGACTTGTAATAAATTACAAGCCTTTGAATGCGGTTCTGAAATGGATCAGACACCCGATTCCTAACAAAAGGGATCTTCTAAAAAGGACTTTCAAGGACAACCTTTACAGTAAGTTTGATATGAAGTCAGGATTCTAGCAAATTCAAATTGCTGAAAAGGATAAATATAAGACGGCCTTCAACGTCCCTTTTGGACACTATGAATGGAATATCTTACCATTTGGTCTTAAAAACGCTCCTTCAGAGTTTCAAAACATCATGAATAATATTTTCAATCCTTATACCTATATGTTGATTGTTTATATTGATGATGTGCTTATTTTCTCCAAAAATATTGATTCAGTTTTTAAACATCTAGATACTTTCTTTAAGATTGTTAAATTTAATGGTTTAGTCATTAGTGCTAAAAAAATGAAGCTCTTTCAGACTTCCATAAGATTCTTAGGGCATGATCTTTATCAAGGTAGTTATAAGCCCATTTGTAGAGCCATAGAGTTCTCATCCAAATTTCCTAACAAAATTAGGGATAAAACCCAACTCCAAAGGTTTTTAGGAAGCCTTAATTATGTAGCAGATTTCATCCCCAACATTAGACAGGTTTGCGAACCCCTGTACAAAAGACTTAGAAAAACACCTGTTCCTTGGAGTTCTGACCAAACTAATGCTGTCCTTAAGATTAAGGAATTAGTCCAGAACCTTCCATTCTTAGGAATTCCTAACCCCGAAGCCCGCATGATTGTTGAAACAGATGCTTCTGATATTGGGTATGGAGGGATCCTAAAAAAAAGATTGATGATAAATCTTCAGAACAATTAGTTAGATTTACATATAGAATATGGAATCCAGCTAAAAAAAACTATAGCACTGTTAAAAAGGAAGTTTTATCTATAGTGCTATGTATCACCGAATTTCAAGATGATCTTGTTAACAAAGAATTTTCACTAAGAGTAGATTGCAAATCTGCGAAAGAAATTTTGCAAAAGGATGTTAAATATTTAGTTTCGAAACAAATATTTGCTAGATGACAAGCTCTCCTATCTAACTTTGATTTCCAAATTGAATTTATCAAAGGAGAAAATAATTCCCTTCCCGATTTTCTAACAAGAGAATTCTTACATGACCATAATGAGACCCACCACACTGGGGAAAATCCCAGTAAGCAGCAAACAAGAACAACTCAGGATGGCTAAACCATTCGATCCTCCGTCAGCTTCAGCAAACCCATTAAGACCATCAGTCCCTCAGAGGCCTGCACTTAAAGCGGAACTACAATCTCTGCTCCAAAACAAATATTCAGCTTTGGCAGAATTTCCAAAGCTCCCACCACCAATGCCAACCAAATTGGTAGATCTAAAAACAAACAAACCCTTTGATAAAGGGCAATCAGCAAGTTCGTCTGTTCAAACAAAACAGAGTTACGCTATGAAGACTCCCGAGACCTTTGCACAAGCAGTCGACCCTTCAGCGGTCAAAACAACACAACCTCCTTCTGTCAAGGAAGAATTTAAATTCATTACCACTCAGGTAATGCCCATTATTGCGCTAGACAAAGAATATGAAGGATATCCAATTGATCAGCTAATCAAGCCGGTTTACAATGATAAAAATTTCGTGGATACAGAAAATCCGCTTAAAACTAGAAGATATTATGAAGCCATCCTCGTAGATACAGATTCTATTGAGGTGGAACATTCGATGAATAAAAGAAACCCAGAATATATTGATTATTCAAGGTTTACTATCAAAAGGGTATTAACCCCTTTCAATTGGTTCGCCGATCACTTGCATACTCCTATTGCATTATCTATGCCGCATAGGCCACAAACTTATAATTGGTACGACTATAAGTCGGCATGGTTCAATTTTTTATATGTCAGACCAGGCCACACCTGGTTTATTAAATATTGTCCAGTTATGGTAGATACCGTCATACCCAGGTGGTTCTACGAATGGTGGATATATTTTGGAGGAATCAAAGAAATCCTCCCCCAACAATTTCTTAACCGGTTCACCAATTTTTGTGCAAAGGAAGGATGTGTAACCCTCCCCGAGCATATACAAATGTGCAAGTTCTTCGTCAAGAAGAGAATTTCTTATATTATCTCCTGAAATTTTGCTAAAGGAGAACAAGATCGAATTAGATATTTATCCAAAGAGATAAAAGTCAAAGGTTGGACTCCCAAGCCAACATCACCAAAAACTCCTGACAAAGGAAAATTTACTGCATCCTCAATCAGTGCTTCACAAAATAAGAAGACACTCAAAGAAAAATTAAAAAAGGCTTTACTGGACATGGAAAGCCAAGAGACCAATGAAGAAGAAATATTGCAACTTCTAGAAGAAGCTTCCTCTACAGGAAGTAGTGACAACAATGGGGATATGCTAAAACCCAAAGGAATAGCCATGGCCTATCTGGACCCCTATTAAGAATAGGGAAACATCCCTTCAAAAGATAGAGGTTCAAAGAACCGAAATTATTTTTTGAAGAGGCATTCTACTATTCCTAATTGGAATCCGTAGGACCAGATGAGAGCAATCAATCAGCTTTTCAAAAAAGCCAAAGGAATCTACTTTTCAAAAAGAAAAAGCATTTTACTGCAATCAAGTCAGCTTTTAAAAAGCCAAAAGAATCTGCTTTTCAAAAAGGAAAAGACATCTACAGCATTCAAGACTGTCGGCTAAATCATAGCCGTACAAGTGTATACTCTAGATGTATTACTTTTATTTTCTCTTGTCTATATAAGACTTGTTGTAACATTAGAGAAGGCATCAAAAAATTTCCCCCATAAGAAATATTTCCGCCTTGCCTAAACTCTTCCCTTGTAATCTCTTGTAATGTTTTCATTGAAGTTTGAATAAGAGGAGTTGACTTCTCTGGTCCTATTCCCAAAGTTTATTATCAACAACACACTAGGATTCAAGAACCCGATAATCCCTATGACCCAGGTAGACCTACAGCCTCAGATATGGAACCTCCTCCTATCATACCCCGTCATTATCATTTTCTTTACTTCCCTCCGGGTTCTTTGAAGTAGAAGCTCGATGCAAGACAAATCTTCTAAAAGAAGAATTTCTAGAGGCTTCAAAGCCTAGGAATTTTAAATCAAATGAGCCGTCAGGGTGCTGAATAACCCTTTCGATCTGCGATTTTTCCGGATAGGAAAGTAGGGGTTGAGTGATAGCATCGAAGTGAAAGATGGTTCTTCGCTAATGTGCATTAACTATCTTCATCTGAATAAAGTCACAACGAAAAACAAATATCCTCTTCCAAGGATTGATGACTTATTCGACCAACTGCAAGGTGCAAGGTGCAAGGTACATCTCAAAGATAGACCTTAGATCCAGCTATCATCAGCTTAGAGTAAGACAATGTGATATTACAAAGACAACTTTTAGAACCTGTTACGGTCACTTTGAGTTTCTAGTCATGTCCTTTGAGTTAACAAATGCCCCAGCAACCTTCATGGACTTGATGAACAGAGTGTTCAACACTATTTGGACATGTTTGTCATAGTCTTTATCAATGATATTCTTGTCTATTCTCGTTGTGGGGATGATTATGTAGACAACCTTAGGGTTGTGTTACAAACATTAAGAGATCACCAGTTGTTCGCCAAATTTAGCAAATGTAAATTTTGGCTAAGATAAGTAGCTTTTCTTGGTCATATTATTTATTGTAAGGGCATTAGAGTTGATCCCCAAAAGACAAAAGCAGTAAGAAACTGGCCTAGACCTATCTCTCCATCAGACATCAGAAGTTTCTTAGGTTCCGCTGGCTATTATAGATGCTTTATTGATGGGTTTTTCTTCTATTATATCCCCTATGTCTAGATTAAATCAAAAAAAAGTTAAGTTTTAATGGTCAGATTCCTATGAGAAGAGTTTTCAGGAGTTGAAGACTCGACTCACTTCAGCCCTAATTTTAGCGCTACCTGATGGTACAAATGAATTCATTGTATATTGTAATGCCTCTAGAGTAAGTCTGGGTTATGTTTTGATGCAGAGAGGTAAGGTTATAGCCTATGCCTCTAGACAACTTAATCCTCACAAAAAGAGCTACCCTATCCATTACCTTGAGTTAGCTGTTGTTTTGTTTGTATTAAAAATATTGAGGCACTATCTTTATGGGGTGTATGTTGATGTGTTTACGGATCACAAAAGCTTTCAGTATGTACTTACTCAGAGGTAGATGAATCTCCATCAAAGAAGCTGGTTAGAATTGTTGAAGGTTTATGATATGAGTGTTTTGTATCATTCGAGCAAGGCCAATATAGTGGAAGACGCCCTTAGTAGATTTTTTATGGGCATTGTTGCTCATGTGGAGAATGATAAGAGAGATTTAGTTTGGGAAGTTCACCGGTTAGCTAGATTGGGTGTGATGTTGGTTGAATCAACCGAAGGGAATATTTGGGTTTAGAGTAGTTCAGAATCTTCTCTAGATTTTGAAGTAAAAGAGAAGCAGGATAAGGATCCTAGTTTGGTCAAACTGAAGGGGTCAGTCAAAGACCAAAAGGTAGAGGTTTTGTCCCAAAGGAGAGATGATGTGTTGAGATATCAGAGTAGATTGTGTGTGCCATGTGTTGATGATTTGAGGTAGCAAATTATGGAAGAAGCACATGGTGCACGTTATTCCATTAATCTAGGAGCCACCAAGATATACCGCGACTTGTGGGAAGTCTATTGGTGGAGTGGTATGAATTAAGATATTGTAGAATTTGTAGCCAAGTATTTGACTTGTCAATAGGTTAAGGTAGAGCACCAAAGAGCTGGTGGCACCTTACAGGAGTTTGGTATTCCCACTTGGAAGTAGGAAGAGGTGACAATTGACGTTGCGACTGGATTACCCATTCGCGTTGTAATGCCCTGAATCTAGTACATAGAATGCTACATAGTGCTCATGATCTCGAAGGACCACAAGCTAACCTATGACTGATATATATACCTGAATACTGTAAAACATAAAGTAAAATGCAGAAATAATAGATTGAAACATGCCATAAGTTTCAAATTGGATAAAACATAATATCTGAGAGTACATTATATCAATACCAAAACATAAACTGAAATAAACTATCTGAACTTACTGTAGTCTGAAAAGCCTATAACTGACTGAACTATCAGATTAAGGATTTAATGGGACATATCCCCAACTAACTCCATTTACTGAAAGCTAAACTGGAATAATGAAATAAATACTAATATCGTCCTCGAATGATGACTCACTGCTAAATCTGGCTGCTGAAATTTAGAGTGCTACTGATGCTCTAGAACTCATGCTTCTGGAACTATGGTATAAAAAACCATAGCGCAAATACATCTGTACGATTGAATGCACTGGTATGCATGTAAGGTAGGCTGAATACAGAGGGTTCAAATGCATGAACAATGCTAACTGACAATAAAACATGAACATAAGAATACATACATGAATAAATGACTGTAACTAAATTCGTGATGATACTGAATACTGAGTCTAAAAACTGATAACGTGAGTTAGTAATAACTGATACTGAGCAATTGTATTTGACAGTCTAGGTTCTGATGGAACTAGCATAGTTTTGTAGTATTTTGAGTTGACTGTATCTGACAGTCCTAAATTCCGTAGAACTATCTGATTTTTATTACTGAGATTGAGACTAAAACTATAACTATGAGAAGTAGTTTTCTCACTGACATGCCCCAAATAAAGAAATATAGCTGAGTTGGGGTCCAATATGTAACCCCGATTGGAGGAGTGTCAGTGACCCTCAACTGGCAAGTACTCAAATGAGAACAGTGGGAACCCTCAACTGGCAGGCAAGCCACCTCATCAACCATCAATTGGCAGGTTAGATGTCTCATCCTATGCTGGATACGTAGTACTGGAATATAAGTATTGCTTCTAAGAATCACACCCTCTACTAGCAGGTAAGTTCCCATCCTTGGGTTCACTCGGTGCTAAATGCTACTCCCATCTGAATAGACACTGAACATGATTAACTGAGCTGAACCTGACTAAGTTAAATGAGTGCCATTGAATGATGGAATACTACTGAGATTATTGAATTACTGAGGTTTCCTGAGTCACATGACTGACTGAGTTCTATTGACCTTGGTTTTACTGAGAGTATTGTGAAAACATGACACTGTCTCTAGGCACACAACTAAGTTGTCGGGTACAAATAACTCTAGGACTTGACAGAGGAAAACTGACATGGCATGATGTTCTTGAATACATGACCAACATCAACAATCCACAATATAATAAGTTGGGGATTTCATGAAGCACATTGTTATCATAAACTTTTACATGATAGGAATGCATATAATAAGTATCATAATTTCATACTCTAACATCATGAGCATTCCAACAAACATCTACATTGCACATCAATAGCATGAGAGTTATTTGAACATAAGGGTAAGAGATGCACTTATCATATGGGTTACAATTGAGCTATAATACACAATTTCTATCCTCTTAGGAATTTTATCAAACACCATACATGCATAACTTAGGGAATAAGTGTAATCATTAAATTACACATCATAAACAACTCAATTCATGAATTTTAACTTGCATGCTAACGTAATTTCATGAAAAACATGTAAATCTTCCGACTTGGGAATCATACAACAAGATAAACATGGTTACAAAACAACCCACAGCATAAACATCATGATTTATAATTTGAAATAGAGTTCTTAAGATTTGTGGATGAAAGGAATTCATAAATCAACACTATGCATACCCTAGATAGATAATTCTTGAAAACAAATGGTGAAATTCTTGAAATTTGATCCTCAATTGGAAACTCTAAGCTAGTTCTTGATGGATTTGAGAGAAAAAACCCTATAATTTTGGTGTAATATGGCTGAATTATGTGTTTGTGACTTATAAATGGGTGGAAAATTGACCCTTTTGCCCTTGAGGACACGGTCATTTAATGACTAAAAATGGATGGCTATGCTACAAGAAATATGACGTGTTGATTGCTACAATGCAATACTTGAAACATCATGCCATGATCGAGTCGAACCTTAGAAGTTTTGGCTCTAGGAGCCTGCACAAATGTTGACCAACACAATTGGCGATGCAGAGTGCCAAGATCGCATTGGTCCATTATTTTGGGATTCTGAAAATGATCTAAACGTGTTACAAAAAATCCAAAACTTATTCGGGAACACCTGTTGACCTTTCTGATCATGAATTAATAAAAATATAGGCCATTTAAAAACATTAAGATATCGAGATAAGATTTCCAACTTTTGAAGGACAAAATAGGCTAAGTCTAGGAACTTGGTTAGAATTTTCTAAGTCTGGGTCCCCTTGACAAGCTTAAAGGACTGAATTAAGCTTAGAAGTTTTGTGGGGTCTTACAATATCTCCCCCTTGATAACATTCATCCTCAAATGAGACTGGCTGAGAGAAGAGAAGAGATAAACTAATGTACATACTGAATATGAACAACTAAAACATAATTCCATGATTGACATGACTGATAACTGAATACACCATACTGAGCATGCATATCTTATACATGTGTAACTGATTCATGAATGAATGACTGAGTGTTCTGATGAACTGAGTTTCTCACAATGAGAATTCATATCTTATGCATGATTATATGACTGAACTAAAACTTAAATGCATGACTGAATATGCAATGGTATTTAATACCAAGTTTATGATGAAATTTTGAACAGGAATTGGATACCAAGTTGTAACTGAAATTTGAACATATAAATTAAAAGATTAACGAGAGCTGTTACCTTGAGCTAGATCTGAGTTAGTGGAGAAGAGGTGAGGGTACTTGGTTTGCATGTATGCTTCTGTTTCCCTAGTAGTTCCCTCAACGGATAGATTCTGCCAAAAAACTTTGACTAGAGTGACTTCTCTGTTCCTTAGTCTATGATTCTGAAAGTCAAGAATTTCTACAGGAATTTCTTATAAGAGAGACCGTTCTGGACATCTATGCGCTGAATAGGGACTACAGCTGTTGGGTTACCTATGCACTTCTTGAGCAAAGAGACATGGAAGATTGGATGAACTGAGGCTAGATCTGAAGGCAATTCGAGCTCATAAGCTATCTTGCCGAAACGACTGAGAATTATAAAGGGACCAATATATCGGGGACTAGGATTTCCATTCTTACCGAACTACTTCACTCCCTTCATGGAAGAGATCCTTAGATAAACATAACCACCAATCTCGAACTCATGATCCTTTCTGCGTATATCTGAATAAGACTTCTGTAGGCTCTGGGAAGCCCAGAGTCTTTCTCTGATCAACTGGAATTTTTCTAAGGCATCGAATACTAAGTCAGGCCCTAGGACTACGGCCTCACTAACTTTGAACCAAATTATTGGAGATCTACATCTCCTACCATAGAGAGCTTTGAATGAAGCCATCCGAATACTAGAATGATAGCTGTTGTTGTATGCAAATTCAATCAAAGGCAAGTGGTCATCCCAACTACCCATGAATTCAATTGCACACGCCGTTAGCATATCTTCTAAAGTCTGAATTTTCCTTTCTGCTTGACCCTCTTTGTGAGGATGGAAGACTGTACTGAGATAAATTTGGGTACCAAGACCCTTTTGGAATGCTTTCCAAAAATGAGAGGTGAATTGGGTACCTTTGTCAGAGATAATAGATGAAGGAACACTGTGCAATCTGACCAACTCTCTAATATAGAGTTTGGTATAATCCTCAGTCGAATAAGAGGTATGGACTAGAAGAAAATGAGATGATTTGGTCATTCTGTCTACTATAACCCAAACTGAATCATGTTGATGACGAGTACGAGGTAAACCCATCACGAAGTCCATGTCACTTCTTCCCTCTTCCAAGTAGGATTATTGAGCTCCTGCATGGACCCACTAGGTTTTTGATGCTCTATCTTAACCTGCTGACATGTAGAGCACTTAGCCATAAACTCTGCAACATCTCTCCTTATCCTACTCTACCAAAAGATCTCCCATAAGTTGCGATACATCTTAGTGGCCCCTAGATGAATAGAGTAGCGTGCACCATAAGCTTATGCAAGAATTCATTGCCTCAAGTAATCTACACCTGGCACATAGAGACTACCCTGACAACGGAAAACACCATCTCCCCCTTAGGAGAAAACCTCTACTTTTTGATCCTTGACTGACTCTTTTAACTTGACAAGACTGGGATATCTATCCTGATTATCTTTCATTTCAGAAAATAGAGATGATTCTGAACTACTCTGAACCCATATATTACCCTCTGCTGAATCAACTAGGCGGACACCTAGGAACTAGGAATCTTGAATAAATTTGCAGAATTAATGGTGAACTTTGGAGGTTCTTGAAGTTGGATGTAGGAGCTTAGGGTTTTCGTTTAGAGGGAAATTTGATGAAATATAACATATAATGCCTCTAATAGGCTTTAATATAGGGTTTGGACAGATTTTGGGTGAGGGGGAATGACCAAAACACCCCTAAAAATCAAAACATTCTCAAATCTGTCCTTTGGTGGACTGTTTTGATAGTTTAAAGCAGATCAACGATAATGTTTTACTCCGATATCCAAATTGGATGAAACCAATTTTATTAGAAAGAGGACTCTCATATATTTCCATTGATATATAGTATCTTACCCAGATCATTGTGTACGAGGAGTTATGATAGTTTGAAGTTGACCCAAAAATTCGCTTTTGATAGACTGAAGTAGATCGACCATAACTTTTTGCTTCGATAGACAAATTGGATGAAACCAACTTCATTGGAAAGAGGACTCACAGATCTTTCCGTTGATATATAGTAGATCACCCAAATCATTATGTACAAGGAGTTGTGATCATTTAAAGTTGGAGCAAAAATACACTAGGCCTCAATATTTTTTCCTGCATGTTTTACTGTTCACTACTATTCACGGTTCGATCGGAATGTTCATAACTCGTCGCTTGGGTGTCCGTTTGGATGATCCATATATCGTTGGAAATATTATTCGATACTCTACGCAATGTTGTGTTATAATCTAAGACATTCCGCACTGAAAATTTATAATTCATTCTAGAAGATAACCCAACACGTTTACGCATAAAATTTTAACAAAATATTTCCCTGAGTATTACATCATCCCCCCTTGGAAATATTCATACTCGAATGACGCTAGACATGCTAAGATTAGATAGGGAATAGAGAATATAGCTGAAACCATTCGTTAGGCTCATCACCACATCGTTTCTCACTCCGAATGCAACATAGAATGCATAAATTCAAGAAACTACAGATGCACACATAATAAATGACAGATGAACTGCTGCAACTTTTATCAAAAGTGCATGATTTAGGAAATAACGATACCTTCGGCTTGATTAGAGTTCGCGGAAAATAGGTGCGTGTACTTGGATCGCATATCTGCCTCAGCTTCCCAAGTTGCACCGTCAACAGATTGGTTTCGCCACAACACCTTGACCAAGGGAACTTCTTTGTTCCTTAGTCTTCGGACACTAAAATCAAGAATCTCAACAGGAATCTCATCAAAAGAAAGATTTTCTTGAATGTCAGCACTCACAGAGGAATCCACTACCACAGCATCGCTAATATGCTTTGTAAGCATGGAGACATGGAATATTTGATGAACAGAGGACAACTCGGAAGGAAACTCGACCTCATAAGCTACCTTACCAACACGGTTAAGAATTTTGTAAGGACCAACATAACGGGGACTAAGCTTTCCCTTCTTTCCGAATCTCTTCACCCCCTTTATGGATGAAATTTTCAGATACACTAGGTCACCAACTTCAAACTCAAGGTCTCTTTTTCTAACATCCGCATATGACTTCTGATGACTTTGCGCAGTTTTCAACCTTCCCCTAATCAACTTAACTTTTTCCATAGCCTCAAATACCGAATCAGGACTACTCAGAGCCTCTTCACCCACCTCAAACCAACCTATGGGTGATCTACACTTCCTTCCATATAAGGCTTCAAACGGAGCCATGCCAATACTAGAGTAGAAACTGTTATTGTAAGCAAACTCTATCAATGGTAAGTGATCATCCCAACTTCCCTTAAATTCAAGTGCATAAGCTCTCAACATATCCTATAAGGTCTATATGGTCCGCTCAGCCTGACCATCGGTGTGTGAATAAAAAGCAGAACTCAAAAGCACTTGGGTGCCAAGACCCTTCTGAAAAGCTTTCCAAAATTGCAAAGTAAACTGAGTACCCCTATCCAAAATAATAGACAAGGGAACTCCATGCAGTCTGACTAACTCTTGGATATACAATCTAGCATAAACCTCAACAGTATATGAAGTATGAATAGGCAAGAAATGAGAAGACTTAGTCAACCTATCAACCACAAACCAAATGGAATCATGATGGCGTCGGGAAGGAGGTAAACCAATCACGAAGTCCATATTTATCTCATCCCACTTCCAGGTCGGAATACTAAACTCTTGCATCATACCACCAGGTCTTTGGTGTTTAGCCTTAACCTGTTGGCACGTTGCACACTTAGCTACAAACGCTGCTATATCTTTATTCATGCCACTCCACCAATAAATTTTCTGCAAGTTTCAGTATATCTTGGTGGCAGCAGGATGAATAGAATATCGCGCCCCGTGCGCTTCATCCATAATCCTCTGTCTCATATCAACAACATTCGGGACACACAATCTACCCTGCAATCTTAACACACTATCTCCCCCTTGGGAGAAAACCTCTACTTTTTGGTCCTTGACTGACTCCTTCAGTCTGACCAAACTAGCATCTAAGTATTGCTTTTCCTTCACTTTCGAAACCAAGGAGGATTCAGAACTACTCTGAACCCCTATACTACCTTCAGCAGAGTCAAACAACCTAACCCCTAATCTAGTCAAACGATGTACATCACGAGCCAACTTTTTCTTACCTTCTACCACATGCGAAACACTACCCATGGACACTCTACTTAGGGCATCCACCACAACATTGGCCTTGCCCGGATGGTACAACACACTCATATCATAGTCCTTTAACAATTCTAACCATCGTCTCTGCCTAACTTTCAATTCTCTCTGGCTAAACAATAGACTCTTATGATCAGTGAAAAAATCAACATGGACAACATACAAATAGCGTCTCCAGGTTTTCAAAGTAAACACAACAGTAGCCAACTCAAGGTCATGGGTGTGGTAATTTTTCTCATGAGGTTTCAACTGTCTAGAAGCATAAGCTATCACCTAACCCGTCTACATCAATACGTAACCCAACCCAACTCTCGAAGCATCACAGTACACCACAAAACCATCAGGCAAAGTCAAAACAGGGGCTGAAGTGAATCAAGTTTTGAACTCCTGAAAACTCTTCTCAGAAGATTCAGCCCATAAGAACTTCACTTTCTTTTGGGTCAATCGAGTCATAGGAGACGCTATAGAGGAGAAACCCTCAACAAAATGGTGGTAATAGCTAGCTAAACCCAAGAAACTTCAGATATCAGTCAGAGAAATAGATCTAGGCTAATTTTTAACAGCTTCGGTCTTTTGGGGATCAACTCTAATACCCTCAGAAGAAATGATATGACCTAGAAAAGCAACTGACCTTAGCTAAAACTCACACTTACTGAACTTGGCAAACAACTTGTGATCTCTAAGGTTTTGCAAGACAGTTCGGAGATGATCAGAATGTTCATCCTCACTACGGGAGTACACCAGTATATCATCGATGAACACTGTGACAAACATATCCAGATATGGTCTGAACACTTGATTCATGAGGTCCATGAAAGTTGATGGGGCATTAGTTAACCCGAAAGACATAACAAAAAACTCAAAATGGCCATAACGAGTTCGGAAAATGGTTTTTGGGATGTCACATTCCCTAACTTTGAGTTGATGATAGCCGGAACGAAGTTCTATCTTTGAGAAATAACTTGCACCTTGCAATTGGTCAAACAAATCATCTATTCTCGAAAGGGGGTACTTATTTTTGATGGTGAATTTATTCAGTTGGCGGTAATCAATGCACATATGCAACGAGCCATCTTTCTTTCTCACAAACAACACAGGAGCACCCCAAGGAGAAACATTGGGCCTTATGAAACCCTTATTTAGTAGATCTTTGAGTTGCTCTTTCAACTCCTTAAGTTCTGCCGGGGCCATATGGTAAGGAGGAATAGAAATGGGCTGAGTATCGGCAAGAAGATCAACCCCGAACTCTATCTTTCTATCAGGAGGTATCCCTGGGAGATCATCTGGAAAGACATCAGAAAACTCATTGACGATGCTAACAGACTGGAGAATTGGAGTCTCAGACTTAGTGTCTTTGACTCTAACTAAATGGTAAATACACCTCTTGGAAATAAGCTTTCTAGCTTTGAGGTAAGAGATAAAATGACTCTTAGGTGACACAGAATTCCCAGACCACTCAAACACGGATGGACTCGGAAACTAAAACTTGACCATTCGAGTCCGACAATCAATAGAGGCATAAGAAGAATACAACCAGTCCATACCCAGAATCACATCAAAATATACCATGTCGAACTCAATCAGATCAGCCAACAAGACATTATGAAGAACGGTAACAGGACACTTTTTATACACTCTTTGGTCAACAATCGAATCACCCACTGGGGTAGAAACTAGGATAGGCTCAGGAATAGTCTCAGGACTCATTTCAAAATTCACAGCAATCAAAGGTGTAACATATGAGAAACTGGATCCAGCATCCAACAAAGCATACATATCAAACTGAAATATACGAAGCATACCATTAACAACATTGGGAGAGTCCTCCTTTTCCTGGCAGGACGGTAAAGAATAGAATCTATTTTGGCGCTTCCCGCCAGCATTGCTAGAAGAGGCGCCCTGATCTTGGGCTGGGCGAGTCGCTGGAACTAGAGCACTAACAGTTTGAGTCTGGGTCTAAGGGCGATAGTCATGAATCCCTTGTCCATCTGCTGGACAATCTCTAACTCTGTGACCCATGTCACCACACCAGAAACAGCCTCTCTTCTCACCCCAACACTCACCCGAATGAGCCCTACCACACTTAGGACACAAGGGACGATTTTGCTTACTGCCAGCACTGTACTGGGACCTGGATGCATATGACCTGCTACCTTGCTCCTGCCTACCTCTAGGCTCGGGAGAACTAGCAGATGATGGTATTGGCATAGATGAACAATTTTGATACTGAGGGCGACTCCCTCCCTGTGATCTAGTCTGACCTTGTTCGTTCTGCTCGGACCTAGCTCTATTATTCCCTCTTATTCTATCTGTCTCCTTATTCTAGTCTACCTCAATCTGTTGGACATGAGTCATCAGCCTAGAAATATTCATCTCACTATTCAGCATAGTAGACCTACACTCCTTAACCATATAACTAGACACTCCAGTCATAAACTTACTCATACTAGCCCGATTATCAGCCACTAAGTCAGGAGCATACTTGGCCAACTGATTGAACTTTGGACAATACTTCCTAACAGTCATGGAGCCCTATCGTAGGTTCATAAATTCTTCCACCTTCGCCTCCCTCATCTCCAAAGGGAAAAACTTATCCAGGAATGCATCCTGGAACTCTTGCTAAGTTGTAGGGACAGCTCCCTCATCTTTACCTTTCCTCCAAGCAACAACCCAGTCTTAAGAGAGGTCTTTCAACCTATACACAACCAACTCCACACTATGTTCTTCAAATACATACATTACCTGAGTAATCTTCCACACCTCTTCTAAAAATAACCGTGGATCCTTATCAGACTTGGACCCATAGAATTCCAGCAGATTTATTTGCATGAAGTCACGGATCCTGGCAGTTGCTGAATCAACTCCCTACGGCTGTGGAGTCGGGTCCGGGTTGGCCTGAACATTTGCAGTAACAGCTTAGGCTAGCGCCTAAAAGGCTGCCCAAAATTCATTATGAGACACGTTTTCATTGGG
Organism: Capsicum baccatum var. pendulum; assembly: GCA_030864225.1. NCBI lineage: Eukaryota > Viridiplantae > Streptophyta > Magnoliopsida > Solanales > Solanaceae > Capsicum > Capsicum baccatum. Next base: position 262,036,820 of record CM061560.1, on the reverse strand, counting down.
TCAGCGGGTTGAGGTTGCTGACCATCATTATTTCTTCTCGCTCGATGTGGAGGCATATTTCTGAAAGAGGAGAGCATGAATCAATATCAGAGAGAGATACTTTAAGCACGATAGAATTCTGAAAGAAAGAATCACACTTTTTCCTAAAATGTCTTATAGCCTCTTGCTCATAGATGTGGCGTGCTACACACCGATGATCAAAACTCCACTTAATGCGGCTTGTCAGACTCCCTAGGACACCTTAAAACCTTAGGATCTGATACCAAGTTTGTAATGCCCTAGAAAATGGGTCCCAGAGCATCACACGGTGCTTGAGGCTACGAGTAGCCCCAAGCTAACCCTTTGAGCCATTTTCATTCAGTTCAACACAAATTAATGGGGTTTCAATAAATAACCCTAAAATGTCAACAGAGTAATCATCATCCAAGAATAAAAGAATTTCAGAAAGATAACAAAATACGACTTATTAGTTAACTCCCAACATCTATACTAGTCTGACAAGCCTCTAAGAAAATCAATAAAACCATCGAGCCATTGAGACATGCCCCAACTGACTCATACTTAGTTATCAAATGTAAACAATTCCGTGAAACCAACATCAGACATCACGTCCTCGAAATATGAGGACTCACTATAATAGAGGATATAGAATAGCGTGCCCGAAGAATCACTGTCGAATGTAGAATTGAGCACCTGAACCTACATTTCAAGAAAATGCAGCCCACATCCAAAGATGTGGGTCAGTACCATGGAAAGAAATCGAGTATATGGGGGTGTATGCAGTTGTGTAAACATCATCATCATAAATATTTATAAGAAATATGCAGGATATATGAAAGACTCACATAGCCCGAAGAAAATCATCATAATCATGAGAGGATGAAATAAGTACAATAACATATGTGAGTCATCATATAATTTGTCAATCACTTTCAGTTCATCAAGAATATCAATTCTCATAATGTAAATATCATTTAAATCTTTTGAAAGAATAACTTTCACAATTTCACTTTCAAATCACTTCACCATTCACCATAGACATAAGGAAACACACACACACTGGGAGATCCTATAACCGACATAAACCATGTGAGCTACACGGCGTCCAACGTACAACCCATGTTGGGGAGAGCCATCCTATACTTGCCATCGGAGTAGGACTATCGATATCAAATCCACCCAAACTAGTGATCACTATATAAATTAGCCTTAGGCTCACTCCATGGGGGCATATAGTTCTAGGAAAGTAAGGTCGCTTTATACCTCCTACTCGGCGCTAAAGATTTCTCCTGAACTTAGCTCTGATCATTTCAAAGACAATCTACAACAAAATAATTTTAGTAATATATAAATATACATCGGGAGCCATCATGTTTCCCACCTATCAAAATCAACCACGCTGTGGATTTCTTTCACACTCGAGTTCAAAACAACCCCATTAAGACCAAAAGGTCAAATCATTCAAAATATCTCAAATATTCAACATCAACGTTCTTATAACACACACTTTAAAAAAACATAATTTTCAATGGGGATTCATGACCCAAATATCAAAATCATGATAAATATCGTTCAAGATTCATGCTTTATATCTCCACACATGTAAATTCATATTTCAAAATCATAAATATCAACATTTCATAATAATCATCATAAGATATGGGTTCATGCTTCAAATTCATAAAAATCAAATAAAAATCATGCCTTTGTAAAGAAAATTACTTTTAGGCACAAGAACGAAAGAGAGTTCTTGTTGAAAAACCCTACATACCTTGAATGATGAACTTTAGATCGATACTCATTTTTGAGATGTTAATCGTGCCTTTGAATGATAGTTCTTGGAGTTCTTGAACTAGGAACTTGGAATCTTGAATAAATTTGCAGAATTAATGGTGAACTTTGGAGATTCTTGAAGTTGGATGTAGGAGCTTAGGGTTTTCTTTTTGAGGGAATTCTATGAAATATAACATATAATGCTTCTAATAGGCTTTAATATAGGGGTTGGATGGATTTTAGGTGAGGAGGAATGACCAAAACGCCCCTAAAAATAAAAAAATTCTTCAATTTGTCCTTTGATGGACTGTTTTGATAGTCTGAAGTAGATCAACCATAACGTTTTACTCCGATATCCAAATTGGATGGAACCACTTTCATTAGAAAGAGGACTGTCATATATTTATGTTAATATATAGTATCTCACCCAGATCATTGTGTACGAGGAGTTATGATCGTTTGAAGTTGACCCAAAAATTTGCTTTTGATAGGCTGAAGTAGATCGACCATAACTTTTTGCTCCGATTGACAAACTGGATGAAACAAATTTCATTGGAAAGGGGACTCGCAGATCTTTCCATTGATATATATTAGATCACTTAAATCTTTATGTACAAAAATTTATGATCGTTTAAAGTTGGAGCAAAAATACACCAGGCCTCAGTACTTTTTCCTGCATGTTTTACTATTCACTACTATTTACGGTTCGATCGAAATGTTCATAAATCGTCGCTCAGATAGCCATTTTGGATGATCCATATATCGTTGTAAAGATTATTTTATACTCTACGCAATGGTGGGTCATAATCTAAGACATTCCCCAAGAAAAATTTATTATTTATTCAAGAAGATAGAATCCAACACGTTTACACACAAAATTTCAACGAAAAATTTCCTGGGGTCTTATATTGCAGTCACCATAACATTCCATTTTGATTTAGGTAATACCCTCAGTACCTTGTTAACTTGTTCTTCCTCAGAGATGACTTTTCCTAAGAAAGTTAACTCATTTGTTAAAGTGGTGGGTCGAGTCATCATCTCATGCAGGGTTTCATTTTCCTTCATTTTGAATGCCTCATACTTAGTGAAAAGGAGAGAGATCCTAAATTTTCTTACTTGAGAGGTACCTTCATGAGCATTTACCAGTGCATCCCAAATTTGCTTAGCAATAGTGCATGTTGATACCCTGTTGTATTCAGTAGGTCCTAATCCACAAACCAAGGTGTTCTTGGCCTTTGAATTCTTCTTCAAAGCCAACAAGTCATCAGGAGTAAATTTACTCCTTACTTTCTTGACTTGTACACCATCAACCAACTTCATCGGAATAGTGGTTCCATCAGTAATCCTGTCCCATAATTCATAATCTTTACCTTTGATGAACATCTCCATTCTTGCCTTCCACCAGATAAAGTGAGAGCCATGAAAAAGTAAAGGTCTAGTAGTTGACTGACCTTCATTGTGACCAGTAGGAGGTGCGGAATTCATCATGTTGATCTTTTCTTAGGTTCTAGCCTTATTTAAGACAACCTCGCTCTGATACCACTTGTTATAGTATGAGCCCTACTAATTGCCTATCTATGGAACAAATAAGTAAATGTGGTTCACAGAAGTTAAAGCTGAACACAGTGTATTTATGTGGAAAACATCCAGCTCAAGAAAGGTATAAAAAACCACGACTTGTACCTCTATAGGATTTAACCCCAACTTTAATATAACACTTGAGCCTCAATAATCAACAAAATTACAAGACTTCTTGTAAACTAGGAATTAAAACTTCTAACTCCTATCACTACAAAAACACAAATCTTCCCAAGATAAGTGTTCCCAAGTCTTTGAGTTTCCTAACTTGAAGACATAACTCCTAACTCTGTTTATAGATCATTGAGACTAGAACAATGAATCATTACAACTCAAAGAACCTACCTACTACAAATAGTCTATTGACTTGCTAAGTAAGGGACCAGGTTCTTCTTCAAGTATGTGAACTATGTTACTGATTGTTGATTATCTTTTTAGTGCATTGAGTGAGTGCTTTTGAATTCATTTCTTGTATTTAAGCACACACTTCATAGAGTCCTTTGATGTGATCTTCTATGTTCAATAGGACTCTAGATAGTTTTACTTTTCTTATTGCTGCCCCCTTTCTCACTTCTTTTTTGAATAGGATTCTTCTCTTATCTCTGCACGACTTCTTGTTCAACTCAACTCCTGCACGACCTCTTGTTCAACTCAACTTCTGCAAGACTTCTTGTTCAATTTAAATTCTGATGTGATAAATGTTATCCAGTTTTGTTTGTACGCAGAATCATCTTATCCATAACTTGTCTACAACTGAGCTTTGTTCACTTGGATGGACCAGCTTTCACAATATATTTCATTCATATGTCTATCATCAAAACTCCACATGACCTAACAGATTTCTATGGGATTCTATGTAAATAGTTTTAGTGGATATGACAAGCCTTTGAATTTTTGCACCAAGTAAATAGTGAAGATAATCCTATTGGAAAGCAAGAAATCTAAAACTTGATCTTTTAATAATTCTTTCGGGAATGTTGTAAGAAAAATAATATTGTGAAAAGTTTCTCTAAACTTTTTGTAAAGATTTTTTGAAATCTCAAGAAGTAGGATATATATAGAAGTGAAAATCAAATATTGAAAGGACACAACCATTCATCTAATAGACACCTCTTCATCTAAAAGATACCTCTTCACTAAAAAGACATCTCTTTTCATAAATACACAACCTTTCACTAAAGGTATCTTTTCATAAATTTTTTTTTATTAATTTATTTTAAATAAAAATCCAAGAGAAGATGCCTTTACAAGTTTGTTGGACCCATTTCCTTAGATCATAACGTGTTGGGATCTCGTTACAATCTGGTAAACTGCCAACCAGGCTTCTTTTCAACGGGTCTCTCTCGCTATTATCACTGTTTAATGTGTCGCTTGTATTCCACTTGTTCTTTTGGACAACACCCCTTTAACTCCCCCTACTTTGTTCCCCTTTGTACTCGTTTCTCCTGCATTAGCATTTACTTGTGACTGTAAGTTTTTAATAATGAAAGAGTTCACTTTTGTCGATAACATGGTCCATCCTTCATTAAATAAGTTCTCTAGTAGAATGATGACTGATATCTCTTCTCCCTTGATTGTGATAATCAAAATAAATCTCTCAAAATTATTGAACTTCTGAATGCAATAAATGTGGGTAGTCATATCTCTGTACCTCCAAGACTTGAATGATTTTCCTTTAATTTCTGAAGCCTCTTTCAATCTTTTGCATACTCACCCTAAAGCAGTTTAGTAGAGGCTTGTCAGACTAGATGGATAGATTGATCATATTTGTTAGAGATGTCGTATTTTGTTATTTTCCGTATTTCATTCGTATTGTAGTATGATATTATGGAGGATGTTTAGTTGTTTTGATTATAATGACTTTTATTATAAGTGTTGAATGGTAGAAAAATGGCTAAAAGGGTTAGCTTGGGGCTACTTGTAGTATTAAGCACTGTGTGATGCCTCGAGGCCCGTTTTCGGGTGTTACAGTCTGAGACATGTTTGAATTTTCAAACTAGTAGGTCACCGCGATTGCACCGTGTCACGGTGCCTATAGAGGTAAGATATTTGGTGCGTCGCGGTAGGGCCCCAAATCGGGTTTCTTCTAAAAGTTTTAAAATTTAGAGGCAGTCTCGCCTTTTTTCTATAGCCCCAAGTCATAAAAACAGAAGATTAAAATATTTATAGGGCATTATAGGCTATAAAGTAATAAGTTTTTGTCAAAAACAAAACCCAAACCCTTTCCCAAAGATCAAGAATCAACCTTCTAAGCCAAGAATTTCAAGAAACAAGTCAAGATTCGGGTCCTATTCTTCGAACTAAGAAGTCTAAGGTATGTGGGACTACCCTAAACTCCATGGGAATAAGTTTTCTTATTTTTATCAAGATCAAAGACCTATAATTTTGTTTACAAAGAATGTTTGAGAATATTTCGAAAAGCTTGTATCATGGAATTGTCTTAATCAAAGCATGTGTTGTTTTGTACTAATTTTCGTGGTATTTAAATGTAATTATGTATATATATATGATTTCATTTGTAGTGAAAGGCTTAATAGAGAGCATGATTTATGAGACCTCCTTCTCAATGTGGATTTTTCTTGATTTATGTGATGTGGTATTCAGTTGCATGTTTTGAACTTCATTGTCAATTGATGGTTATCCACGCTTGGATTGAGATTGTTTGTGAATTGATGAGAGGGGGTCATTTTGTTTTAGCTATATCCTTGCATGAAAATGAAGAATTACATTAGGTTAAATAATTTACATGGCCACCATATGTTCAAGTTATAAATCTTTTGGGTGGTTATTTGCATGTTTGGAATGAGAATAGGCTGTGGAATTGGTATGAATGACTTGTAAGTCATACCCGATGATAGTGTACCCTTAATAAAATAAATGTTCAGTGTTGTGAAGACATGAAAGCACTGTTTTAAAGAATTGAAAATTTGGGCTAGAGGGGGTTAGATGGTTAACCAAAGAAAGCACGAGTCGTGAGACTCAATGCTGAAAATCATGATTTGCCGACATGGGGTCATGGTACCCTGCTTCGGGGTCTAGTGTACCTTGATTCATATCGTCCCAACTTGGGACTAAGGTTAGGATCCCTTCTTTGTGGACTGGTACACTACCATGACATGTTGATTTGACTGAGAATATGACACCATGCTGTGTGGTCTTGCGTGTCTCCCTTACTAGTACATGAATCCTTGCGGCAAACTTGGATTGGGGACTTGGCCGCCGAGTTAAGGGCGAATCCCATTAACCTATGAGCTGATTAGGATTGTTGGGCATACCATCTAGCCCAAAAGTAAACAAAGAATGAGTCACGTTTTCCAAGAGTTGTTGCAGTTCATTTCAGTATGCCCATGTGTTTTCACTTACGCATTATGCTCATTATTTTATAAAATGCTCTCATTATATTGTATAAAAACAAGCTATTTTGGTTGTTTCACATACCAGTAAATCTGTATTGACCCTTATATTTCAGGATTTGAGGCATAGTCTTAGGTCCCGCTAAGTAGTAAATTGGTGTGTCTGAGAATTACAGTTGATGAGCCTTCTCTATGCCGGAATGCCTGCTTATTAGACCTTGTTATTTCATTTTGTTTATGGTACGACTGGGGGCCCTATCCCAGTTCTATACATGATGTTGGTTTTGATGTGTTAGAGATTTCATAGACTAATGTTAGATGCTATTAGAGGGCTATGGATTTTGTTTTGAATTGTTCAGGTGAATTATAAAATTGACCATGTTTCCATATGATTAAATTTCTGCATTTCTTTATATTGTATGAGTGTGTGCATGGTTTCAAAATAGACAAGGGGAACCCGGGCCTTCATGGTTTGGGATGTCCGTCGCGGCTAGGGTCTTGGCTCGGGTGATGAAAAACTTTGTATCAGATCATGGTTCATGGTTCCAGGGTGTCTACGAAATCACGTCAGGTAGAGTCCTATTAATAGGTGTGTAGCACGCCAAACTTATAAGAAGAAGGTTACAAGGTGTTTAGGAATGTCTCCCTTATTTTCATGATTTAGTTTGCATTATAGAGTTGGAATGTCCTCTAATCAATGATTTCCTATATTTCAAAAAGTTATCATACCTCCCTGTTGATCCAACGAATAGAATGCCCAAGCTGAGGATGTCTGCCCTACCCATGGGATGAGATGTGGACCTGTAATAGAGTTCGTACTTCAGAGTTTGTTGCTACTCTGGGAGTTTCTCTTATTCAGATTAGTCCACCTAGGGCTCCTTAGTCTAGAGCTAACCATCCTCAAACTTTGTAGAAAGAGGTATCTAATGTTGAGTTCTGACAGTCTATGCATATGATATCTCAGTTGGTGGCTTCTCAGACCAGTTAGTCTGAAGATGTGAGGTCTGTGTCTGGTTCATTTGAGATTACCCGAGTTGGCTAATTCTTGAGGCTAAACCCACCTATGTTTACTGGTATGAAGGTAAAGGAGGACCCTCAAGGGTTCATCGATGAACTGAAGACAATTTTAGGGTTATGCATGCGAATAAGGTTGAAGGAGTTGAATTGGCGGCCTATCAGTTAAAGGATGTGTCCCATCAGTGGTATAATGAATAAAAGGATTCTAAGGGTAGAGATGCTGAGCCTTTAGTGTTGTATGGGTTTGTGGAAGCTTTCTTGGATCGTTTCTTTCTCTAGGATTTTATGGAATCAAAGGCTGAAGAATTCATGAACTTGAAACAAGGGAAAATAAGTGTTAAAGAGTATACATTAAAGTTCACCCAGCTGTCTTGTCATGCCTCAGAGTTGGTGGGTAATATGAGAGCCCGAATGAGGATGTTTGCATCTAATCTCTCGGATAATCTGGTGTTGGAATGCAAGGGAGCAATGGTGAATAAGGATTTGGATTTCTCCTAATTATCCATTCATATGCAGTAGGTTGAATAGCATAAGGAAAGGCTAGCAGAGGCAAGGGAGAAAGACAACCAGGACAAGAGAGCCAGGTCTATAGACCAGAATAACAGTTAACACTAGGGTGGTAACTGGGGTAACAAGTGGTCGAAGAAAATATTTTAGAGTAATGCTCAGTCTTCAGCCAGCGCCCCAGCACCCAGACCTCCAGTCGATAGACTGTTTCAAATCTTTTAGCCAAACAATGGCTCGGGGGTACAGGGTACTCAGTCCTAGGGATGTGTGACTCAGTCGTTTAGATAGCATTCTCATTGTGGTAATTACGGAAAGAACCATTCATGGAAGTATTATTCCGAGATTTGGAAATGTTATTCATGTGACCAAGTGGGCCATATTCAGAGGGACTTTTCTTCAGCTAGAGGGAATTTGGTGGTGCCAAGTCCTAAGCAAATTCCTCAGCTCTACCACCATTACCCAAGGGTACCACTTCAGCTGCCAGGGGTGGTCACAACCAGTTATATGCTTTATCCAACCACCAGGATGTAGAGGCTTAACCAGATGTTATGACGAGTATGTTACAAATTCTCCTCATAGTTTGTATATGTTGATTGATCCAGGACCTACCATGTATTACATGACCCCGTTTGTGGCTGTTCGTTTTAGTTTTGAGAATGATATTATTCCAGAACCTTTATCTGTTTCCACTCTTATTGGTGACTCTATTGTGGCCAGTGAGGTGTATAGAAATTGTGTTGTGTATATCTTTAATCGTGATACTATGGCGGATCTGATAGAGATGGATATGATTGACTTTGATGCTATTTTAGGAATGAACTGGCTCCATTCGCGTTATGCCACACTAGATTGTAAAACCTAAAAAGTCACTTTCTCCTTTCCGAATGACCCAGTAATAGAGTGGGAGGGGTATTGTTTAGCACCTAGGGGGAATTTCATATTTTATCTCAGAGCCCGCAAACTTATATCTAAGGGTTGTTTTTATCATCTTATTCAGGTCAAAGATTCTAGTACTGTAAGTCCTTCCTTCTAGTCTTTTCCTGTAGTTAATGAATTCCCAAAATTCATTCCTGATAATCTCCCACGGATATCACTAGATAGAGAGATAGATTTTGGCATTGACTTGTTGTCGGACACTCGTCCTATTTCTATTTTGCCATACAGAATGGCTCCGACTGAATTGAAAGAGCTAAATAAATAGTTAAAGGATCTTCTTGATAAAAGCTTTATTCTTCCAAGTGTTTCTCCCTGGGGTGCTCCGACACTCTTCGTACGTAAGAATGATGGTTCACTCCGTATGTATATGGATTACCGTCAACTTAATAAGGACACTGTTAAAAATAAATACCCTCTTCCTAGAATCGATGATTTATTTGATCAACTCCAAGGTGCCAAATATTTCTCTAAGATAGACCTCAATTTGGGGTATCATCAGTTGAAGGTTAGGGAGCCTGACATTCCCAAAACAACTTTTTAAACTCGATATAGCCATTATGAATTCTTGGTTATGTCTTTCGGACTGACGAATGCCCCTGCAGCTTATATTGACTTAATGAATAGGGTGTTCCATAAGTTTCTGGACCTGTTCGTCATAGTTTTCATTGACAACATCTTATTTTACTCTAAGAATGAGAAAGTTCATGCTAATCAGCTTCAAATCATCCTACAAACCCTCAAAGATCATGAATTGTATGCAAAGTTTTCCAAATGTGAATTCTGGCTTAGTGCTATTGCTTTCCTGGGGCACATTTTTTCTAGTGAAGGGATTAAGGTTGACCCCCAAAATATTGAGACAGTGAGAAAATGTCCCAGACCCATGACTCCAACCAATATTCAGAGCTTTTTGGGTTTGGTAGGATATTACAGAAGGTTCATAGAAAGTTTTTCCTCCATAGCTGCTCCACTTACCAAATTGACGCAGAAAAAGGTAAAATTCTTATTGTCTGACTCTTGTGAGAATAGCTTTGAGAAACTGAAAGACAAGTTGACTACCGCACTAGTTTTGACCCTTCCAAAGGGTACAAAGGGTTTTGTTGTGTACCATGATACATCCCAGGTAGTACTTGGTTGTGTCCTTATGTAACATGGTAAGGTGGTGGCTTATGCATCTAAGCAGTTGAAGGTGCACGAGCAAAATTATCCCACCCATGACTTAGAGTTAGCGGTTGTGGTGTTTGTACTCAAATTTTAGTGGAACTCTCTTTATGGGGTGCATGTAAATATATTCACTGATCACAAAAGTCTGTAGTATGTTTTCACATAAAAAGAACTGATTCTCAGACAAAGGCGTTGGTTGGAATTGTTGAAGGATTATGACATGAGCCTGCACTATCATTCAGGCAAGGTGAATGTAGTGGCCGACGCCTTTAGCAGGTTGTTAATGGGGAAGTCTTGCTTATGTTGAGAAAGTGCAGAGGGAAATGGTCAAAGATATTCATCAGCTTGTAAATTTAGGAGTTCGACTTCTAGATTCTGAAGATGGGGAAATGTTCATTCATGAGATTGCTAAATCCTACTTATGTGCTGAAGTTAATGAAAAATAGGCTGAAGACCCTATCTTGATGTAGATTAAGAAAGATGTTGTTCAATAGAAGGTGATGGCATTTGAATTTGGAGGTGATGGGATTTTGAGGTATCAAGGTAGGCTATGTGTACCGAACTTGGATGGTTTGCGAGAGAGAATCTCTGATGAAGCTCACACCTCGAGGTATGTTGTTCACCCAGGCTCTAAAAAAATATCATGACCTTAAGACTATCTATTGGTGGAATAATATAAAGAGAGATGTTGCTAATTTTGTTTCTAAGTGTTTAAATTGCCAACAAGTCAAGGTAGAGCCTTTGAGACTAGGTGGCACTTCTCAAGAGATAGCTTTTCCAAAAGGGTTTAGGCACCCAAGTGAACCTGAGTACTGCCGTCTACCCTCAGACTGATGGGCAAGCTGAACACACCATTCAGACCCGTGAAGATATGTTGAGGGACTGTGTAATTGATTTCAAAGATAGTTGGATGGATCATTTGCCATTGACAAAATTTACCTATAATAATAGCTATCATCCCAGTATTCAGATGGCCTCTTTTGAGGTACTTTATGGGAGAAGATGTAGGACACCAATTGGATGGTATGAAGTGGGTGAAACTCATTTGTATGGGACTAACCTTGTTCATAAGGAGATGGAGAAAGTGAAGGTCTTTAGGGAGCGACTTAAGACTGCTCAGAGTCACCAGAAGTCTTATGCTGATGTTAGAAGGAGAGATTTAGAATTAGAGGTTGATGATTGGGTATTCCTAAAGGTCTCTCATATGAAAGGAGTCAATATATTTGTAAAGAAAGGGAATCTTAGTCCTCGTTATATAAGACCATATCAGATTGTGAAAAGGATAGGTGGGGTTGCTTATGAGTTAGATTTGCCTGCAAGTCTGACCTCCTTGCATCCAGTGTTCTATGTGTCTATGTTAAAAAAGTGCATTGGAGATCATTCCCTAATGTTGCCTGTAGAGGAGATCAATGTGAAAGACTCTTTGTCATATGAAGAAGAACCCATTGACCTTTTGGATTGTCAAGTTCGGAAACTGGGAAGTAAGGAGATAGCTTCAGTTAAAGTGTCGTGGAAGAATTAAAAAGCTGAGAAAGCTACTTGGGAGTCACAAGATGACATGAAAACTAGATACCCAAACCTCTTTGGATGACGATATAGAAGGTACAAATATTTTTCTACTCTCCTTATCTTTTCCTTAGTGTGTTTGTATTTGTGCTTGTCTGTGTTCCGAGCCATCATTCGAGGATGAATGATCCCAAGTGGGGAATAATGTAACATCTCATAACATTCTCGACTTAGTACCTCACTTAGTAGCATGCTTAAAGAGCTAGCAACCTAAAAATTTTTCTAAGTGTTAGAAAAGACTTAGTCATATTTTAGGTCCTTAACTTCAATGATTACTAAATCGATCTTTCTGACCCCGAGATATAGATTTTTGAGTTGATTCATGTTCGAGCAGTGTAAAAGGGATGTTGTAGGGGAGTTTTGGATATTTCAGATGAGGTTTGAGACCTGTTTGGATTCCAAATCAGTAGGTCACCGCGATTGCACTGTGTTGCAGTGCCTATAGCGGTAAGCCACTTAGCGCGTTGCGGTGGGGCCCTAAATCAGTTTTTTGCTGAAAGTTTTAAGAATAAAGGGTAGTCTCATCTTTTTCATACAAACCCAAGTCATGAAAACAGAAGATTAAAACATTTATAGGGCATTATAGGCTCAAAAGTAATTAGTTTTTCTCAAAGAAAATCCTAACCCTTTCCCAAAGATAAAGAATCAAGCTTCTAAGCCAAGAATTTCAAGAAACAAGTCAAGATATGGGTCCTATTCTTCGAACTAAGAAATCTAAGGTATGTAGGACTACCCTAAACACCATGGGCATAAGTTTTCTTGTTTTTATCAAGATCAAAGACCTATAATTTTGTTTACAAAGAATGTTTGAGAATATTTTGAAAAGATTGTATCATGGAATTGTCTTAATGAAAGCATGTGTTGTTTTGGACTGATTTTTGTGGAATATAAATGTAATTATGTATATATATGATTTCGTTTGTAGTGAAATGTTTAGTGGAGAACATGATTTATGAGACCTCCCTCTCATTGTGGATTTTTCTTGATTTATGCGATATGTGGTATTCACTTGCATGTTTTGAACTTCATTATCAATTGATGGTTATCCACACTTGGGTTGAGATTGTTTGTGAATTTATGAGAAGGGGTCCTTTTGTTTTAGCTATACCCTTGCATGAAAATGAAGAACTTCATAAGGTTAAATAATTTACATGGCCACCGTATGTTTAAGTTATAAATTTTTTGGGTGGTTATTTTCATGTTTGGAATGAGAATGGGTTATGGAATTGGTATGAATGGCTTGTAAGTTTAGGTATGGCGATACCCAGTGATAGCGTGCCCTTAATAAAATAAATGTTCAGTGTTGTGAAGGCATGAAAGCATGGTTTTAAAGAATTGAAAATTTGGGCTAGAGGGGGTTAGATGGTTAATCGAAGAAAGCACAAGTCGTGAAACTCAATGCTGAAAATCGTGATTTGTCGACACGAGGTTATGGTACCCTGCTTCGTGGTTTGGTGCACCTTGATTCATGTTGTCCCAACCTGGGACTAAGGTTAGGAGCCCTTCTTTGTGGACTGATTCACTACCATGATATGTTGATTTGAATAGGGATATGACACCATGCTGTGTGGTCTTGCGTGTCTCCCTTACTAATACACCAATCCTTGCGGAAAACTTGGATTGGGGGCTTGGCCGTCGAGTTAAGGACTGATCCTATATAGACAGTGGGATGATTAGGATTGTTGGGCATACCATCTAGCCCAGAAGTAAACAGAGAATGAGTCACGATTTCCAAGAGTTGTTGAAGTTCATTTCAATATGCCTATGTGTTTTCACTTATACATTATGCTCATTGTTTTATAAAATGCTCTCATTATATTGTATAAAAACATGTTATTTTGGGTTGTTTCACATACCAGTACATCCGTATTGACCCCTATATTTCAGGATCTGAGCCACAATCCTGGAGTCCCGCTAAGCAATAGATTGGTGTGTCTGAGACTTGAAGTTGGTGAGCCTTCTCTATTCCGAAAAGCCTGGTTATTAGCCCTTGTTATTTTATTTTGTTTATGATACGACTGAGGGCCTTGTCCTAGTTTTAGACATAATATTGGTTTTGATGTGTTAGAGATTCTACAGAATGATGTTAGGTGCTGTTAGAGGGTTATGGATTTCATTTCGAACTATTCAGTTGAATTATAACATTGACCGTGTTTTCATATGATTAAATTTCCGAATTTCTCTATATTATATGAGCGTGTTCATGGTTGCCAGATAGACAAGGGGCACCCGAACCTTCATGGTTCTGGGATGACCATCGCGGCCAGAGTCTTGGCTCGGTTCGTGACACTAAAGAAAAATTACAACATAAAAAAAAAGGAAAAAATCTTATATTTTTTACTTTTTTGATTTGATACAACAGTATAAAGAAATTACATAAAGAGTCATTCTAAAAAAATAATTTTTTTTGAAAAATCATTGAATCTTGAAAGAGGCCGTTACAAATTCATGAACTGGCAAAAATAAGACAACAACAACATTAAAAATTCAATTCATTAAATCTACCTAATCAACCAATGCATATCAATTATTTAAAGAAATGTTCTTTAAATGCTTGATCTAAAATTTCAAGTGAAAAGCATAGCAAAAATAATAATAAAAAGTGAAAATAAGGAAAAATCACACAATCATCAAATTGCAATGTGATGATTGTAGAATTGACAAAAAAAATACAACAAAAACAAATCAATAACTCAAAATTGTGAAGTCTACAAAGTCAATCGATATATATCAATCATTCGGAGAAATCAAGAAAAAACCACACAAGATTTTAGAGAAATAAAAAAAAATAACACTTTGAAAAAATTTATACAAGAAAACATCAAAAGTAAGAAAGAGACAAAAGAGAAAAAAAATTAGTAAAAACCTCTGAATGAAAAGTACTGAAATTGGAAAAAATTAAATAAGGGACAAAGAGAAACGAAAAAGTAAGTGGTGAATTTATATTGGCGGAGAAAAACATATCAAGGTTATAATTATTGGGTAGATTATCTCTAATCTCAACAAGGATTTTATGTGTCAATTTGTAGTAAGTTACTTAAATATATTCCTTATATGTATATCATAATATTTTTAAAATAAAATGAAGTAGGCATTTGAACATAATTACAATTTTGGTATTTTTTTCTCCGCCTCTATTAATTCATCACTTACTTTTTTTTTCTTTCACCTTGTCCATTATTTGATTTTTCTAGTTTCAGTACTTTTAATTTAGAGATTTTCACTAATTTCTTTTCTCTTTTCTCTTCCCACTTTTGATATTTTCTTGTATACATTTTTCCAAAGATTTTTATTTTTGATTTCTCAAAAATCTTGTGTGATTTTTTCTTGATTTCTCCGAATGATTGATATATATCGATTGACTTTATAGACTTTACAATTTTGAGTTACTGATTTGTTGTTGTATTTTTTTATCAATTTTTTTTGCCTTCTTTATAAAGGAAAATATTTACAAAGATAAATATTATTTGAAGTAAAATTTAAAAAGTGTTATTTGAAGATTGAAATTATATGTTAGAAAAATATTATTGGCGAGTTTAATTTTGATGTTTTGTATAAAAACAATTAGGCTATAATCAGAAATGAACTAGCAGATGAACATAAAAATCATATTATGCATATTTAAGTCGAACATTATTGTTTATATATCGAATATTGAATACCTTTCTCGAAATTAATAAGTTGCATCTGGCGGCAATTATGGAACAAAATATTATATTATACATAATTATCTAAGATTTTTAATTGTTGATAATATAAAAAATAATTATTTTAAATATTTATTTATGCGTACAAAAATTCTGTTACGATAAAAAATTCTTTAGTCAAATTTCTTTATAATGGTATTGGTGTCATTTGGTCGAATAATTATTTGATTTTTATAGTGAAATGTTATTAAAGACAACTCAATTTTTTTTAAATTGATTGATATAATAAAATGTTGTTATAAAGAATAATTTTCATAGAATATTTTATTGAATCTCGTAAACTAATTGATTAAAATTATCCCATTTATTGAAACCCCTAATCGGAGCCTTGGGGAAACTGGTAAAGTTGCTGCCATATGACCAGTAGGTCACGGGTTCAAGCCTTGGCCTTTGGCAGAAATGCAAGGTAAGATTGCTTAAAATACCCTCTTGTGGTGAGGTCCTTCCCCCGCATAGCGGAAGTTTAATGCACCAAACTGTCCTTTTTATTGAGCCCCCTAATCATTATTTATGAACAATTTTAAAGATGCATTTCCCTTTTATCATCTTTTTTTTTTTGTGTGTTGTTTAATTAATATCTAACATAACATTGATTTTTTAAATTATTTTTCAGATGTCAAATTTCTTCATATGCTTAAGTTTCAAGGATCAATAAAATTGAGTCTCAAAAAGTTTAAACTAATCAAGTAATTCAGAAACTCAAGAAAACAATTTAAATAATATAAACAAATTGTAAGTTACCTCTTCTGAGAATTTTGCGATAGCACTTCACCAACATGAGTTGTGGTGTAGTGGTGGAATTGTGCCACCTTTAACCAAAGGCCTAGCCATATATATAGATGAAGAAAATCTTGTTGGAAGCGTCACCCCCATAATGGCCCTGCAGTGCGCGGTCAAATTACTCGGGGTTACAATTTGAATATCGAAAATCAAGTGAGAAACCAAAAAAGAAACAAAATTAATGGTACTTCAGTCATCTGATATCTTCAACCGATCATAGTAAAAAGTAATTTCTTCAACCAAATCTACGAAAATCAAGTAAGATAAATCATCCAATTATTTTTTCTCCGTACCAGAGAAAGTGAATAAAGAAACACAAATTATATAATATATAAAATAACTTTTTATATAATTAATTATTATACAAAACAGACAAAAGAAGGAATGAAAAGAAAAATAAAAAATAATTTATTTTTACAGTTCCCAAGGTTTTTCTAAAGTGGGACCTGATAGTTGATGACGATTTGACATTGTTAGAGATTGTTTTACAGGAAAAAGTTATTTGTCTGTGAACCAACACATATTAATTTATTAAAATTAATTACTTAATTTAGATATTTTATTTTATATATTTAGCATTCAAATTTTGACATACATACCAAAAACAAAATACTATTAATAAATATATTTAAATAAATTATTATTCACTTGTCCTTAAATGAATAATTAATTATTATTCTGCTCATAAGGTAGAGCAGTAATATAGTGAAATTGGAAAAAAAGGCAATTAATACCTTTTCGGTATTTTAAAATGACAATATCTTAGAAATTTTCTTTAACTAAAATGACAAATACATAGCACCCGCGGTCCATTTATTCGTGTTCTAAGGTTTTTTCACACTTTAAAGAACTTAATAAGATTTTAATTGTAAGATATTTATTCTATATTTATAAAAATGGCGATTTAATGTTTTTTTTTTATAATTTAATTTCTGTGCATTAATATATTTACATATAAGTAAAAGGATGCACAAATGAATACATGATCTATTTAAAGTAAATTTTATTAAATTGAAACGATAATGAAAAAAATACTTCATAAAAATACTATAACAAAACACACAATTTTAGTATATACTATTAACAATAAAAGTAACATATAGGGAAAGTGAAAATTCATTTTTGAACACACTTTCAGAAGTGATATAATTTATGTCACCTAATTTTAATCAAAACTCAAAAGTGATTAATTTCAAATCTTGTTATAATTATATGAAAAAAATTTATAAATATTGGTGAAGATTAGGGAGTACACTATAAGTAACTTAATTTTTAGTTTTATAATTTTAGGTTGTAAATCAAGAGATTTGATTTTAGTTATTACTTTTTAACAAAGAATGGTCTATAAATCTATTTGATTTCATTAATAAGCTTCTAATCCAAACGGATCACAATTATTATTTCACATTAGCTCCTATGCGATGCGAACACATCATTGTTGAAAGGGAAAAGACTCAAATATGCCATTGAACTATCAGAAATGAGTCATTTATGTCATTAGTTAAAAGTTCAGTTCATTCATGCCATTGTAGTTGCAAAACCAACTCATTCATGCCATTACTTTTAATGCTGAATTTTCAAAAATAACTTACCCCATGGCCTTTTATTAGAGTCCATGTCATTAAATAAATGAGGAAAAAGCTCAAATATGACATTGAACTATCAAAAATGGCTTATTTATGTGATCAGTTAAAAGTTTGGCTTATTCATGCCACCGCTGCTACAAAACAAGCTCATCCATGCCATTACTTTTTAAGAGTGGGTTTTTAAAAATAACTTTGCGACTTATAAGAGTATGACTAATGACCAGCATATGAACCAAACAATTCATAAGTGTATGAATAATGACTAGCATAAGAACCAAATGACTCATAAAAGTATGACTAACGACTAGCATATGAACCAAACGACTCATAAAAGTATGACTAACGACTATCATATGAGCCAAACTACTCATACAAGTATGATTTATGACTAGCATATGAACCAAACGACTCATAAAAGTATGACTTACGACTAGCATATGAACCAAACGACTCATAAAAGTATGACTAATGATTAGCATAAGAACCAAACGACTTATAAAAGTATGACTAATGACTAGCATATGAACCAAACGACTCATAAAAGTATGACTAACGACTAGCAGATGAACCAAACGACTCATAAAGGTATGACTAATGACTAGCATAAGAACCAAACGACTCATAAAAGTATGACTAACGACTAGCATATGAACCGAACGACTCATAAAAGTATGACTAATGACTAGCATAAGAACCAAACGACTCATGAAAATATGACTAACTATTGAAGCATAGCTAACTTTTGGAGCCTCATTCGCAATGATTGGAGCCGTCTCGACAACTTGTTCTTCTTTTTGACTTGAAGCAACAGTATTTTCAGCTTTACTCTCAGTAGCTAGTAATTTAAATGGAGAACAACTTAATATAGTAATAATAAAGGTTAATTTATACGCACTGAGAAGTTAAATATTTATACAGTAATGTCATAATAATGATCAACAAAAAATAATATTGACATAATGTCGAAGCAATCAAGAGACCAATTGAGAAAAATGTTGAAATTAAAAGGGCATACCTAAAGAAGCAATTGGAGCATTTTCATCTACCTTTTCCTCAACGATTGTTGAAGATTCTTCTACGCTGATAAATCTAATAATATCGTTCAACACATAATATCTCGTCTCCTGTGGAGTAAGAAAATTTTTTTGAGAGAACCTTTTTCTCGACTTATCTTGCCCAATCAAGCATCCTGTCACCACCACTAGAACACCTCCGACAACAGATGATTGACAGTCGGTAGTTGTGACTTCTATCTTGTTACTCTTGAAGTGAGATGAAATGATAAATTCGTTTATGCCCTGAAATTATATAGATATTAAAAGCCTTATTAATAACCCCTTTGTCAAAAATATGAAAATTAAGCCAAAAATTATTCAGTAACAACTCAAGCATCAATGATAATGATAAACTAAAAAATAGAAACAAAGTTTTATTTAAAGTTAAAAGACACTGAAACTTTAATACTTTAATGATGGTAAGAAATTACAAATAAATATTCCACAAGGTTTTACAATAACCATTATGGTACAAGTAAATTATACATGCAATAATTAATGTCAATATTTATTCAATGCCTCAAAATTGATATTCAAAGAAAGGATCAAAATGTTTATCATGAATCTTAAGTAAATGTACAACATGCAACACTATAAGATTCAAAGGCCTAACAAAATGTTCCAGCATATATATTTTATTGTAATATAATACTTACTTCAGAAGTAGTCATAGATTTAATTTCACCATCTAGCAATGGCCAACTTAAAACACTATTTTCCTTGTAAAATCGATACATCAGATGAATTAAATTTTGTGAAATGTGATAGTATTGACCCACAAAAGAGATGACAATGATTTTAGCAGTATGCTTGGTTGATTGAGTTGTCATTTCTGCCTTACCATAAATCAAATAAATAGATGGTTAATAAAAAATAATTTAATTAATTTAGATAAAAAATAACATATAGTCAAAGACTGATATACTTCAAATAAAAAAGAAACGTTATAAATGCAAATGAATAGTTTAAAAAGCATAAGCATCTAGGCAAAGGCTTTTTATCTATCACTAGGTAAAATAATTTGGTAATTAAGAGAAATAATAAATAAATTCTAGCTTGAATCATTCAAATAAAATTATGTCAAAGTCAAGTCTCTTTTGACTATGCTACAATAGTAAACATATCACATAAAAATAAAGAGTATTAAATTATAAATAATCATCAAAAAATATTTAAAATATAAATATAAAATTAATATTTCAAACTATAACTATATAATTATTAGAGAGAGATATTTTATGATTTAAAGTCAAAATTAAAATATAATATAATTTTTTCTAAACAAAATAGTCAAACTAAAAGAAAATCTAACAATCCAGGATCTTTCAGAAAGTTGTGTCGTTGATTTACGTATAAAATTTTAACTTGATCCAAGTCAATCACAATTTGCACTACTTAAAAATGTGAATTTTTGATGGACGAAAATTCGATGAAAAATCCATCAGAAATATTTTCACAATGCTATATATATAAATTTCTGACAGAGGAAAATTTCAATGGGAGCTCCGCAAAGACGTTTCAACAAGTACATTTCTATCAAAAAAAATTCTATTAAAAATTTATGTTTACAAGTTAATTTCTATAAAAAAAATTCTATGTTTCTAGTATGTCTCTCTTTCAAAAAATTATATGACCACAAGCATAAGGTTTTTTTTTTTTCTAAATGATTGTATAAAACTAATAAAGAAAAGATTGATCTTGATAAATGATAAACTTAATCAACAAATAACCTTGAGGAATTATGAATCCAAAGCCTAAAAAAGAAAATTCTTAAAAGAAAAAAAATATTCTTTTATACTTAAACTTCCTCAAAAAGTCTTATCTAAGAAAAATCACAACAACAAAAAAGAAAAAAAAATTCTAATCTTTTTTACTTTTTTGATTTGATACAACAATAAGAAGAAACAACATAAAAAATCATTCTAAATAAAAAAAGTTTTTAAAATCATTGAATCTTGAAAGAGAGCGTTACAAATTCATGAAGTGGCAAAAATAAGACAACAACAACATTTAAAATTTAATTCATTAAATCTACCTAATCAATAAATGCATATTAATTATTCAAAGAATTGTTCTTTAAAGGTTTGCTCTAAATTTCTAAGTGAAGCATAACTAAAATAATAATAAAAAAATAATTTTACTTTTAGTTTGATACTACAGTAACAAAAGATAGTTGCATAGAACTTCATAAAAGTTCTACAATCATCAAATCTAAGAAAGAAAAGGCGTTATAATGCCAAGAATTGACAAAAAGGATACAACAACAACAAATCAATAACTCAAAATTGTAAAGCCTACAAAGTCACTCGATATATATATATATATATCAATCATTCGGAAAAATCAAGAAAAAATCACACAAAGATTTTTGAGAAATACAAAAAAACTTTGGAAAAATTTATACAAGAAAACATCAAAAGTAAGGAAGAGACAAAAGAGAAATGAAACTACTAAAAATCTCTGAATGAAAAAGTATCGAAATTAGAAAAATCAAATAAGACAAAGAGAAGCGGAAAAAGTAAGTGATGATGAATTTATAGTGATGGAGAGAAAAAATATCAAGGTTGTAATTCTTGAGTAGATTATCTCTAATCTCACCTAAGATTTTATAAGTCAATGTGTGCTGAATTATTTAAATATATTCCTTATATGAATATTAGATATTTTTAAAAAAATAGTAAAATGAAGTAAGGCATTTGAACATGAATTTATTGATATTTGAAAAACTAACTAACTAATACTTGAAATTAAATTAAAAAAATAAATTTGGATGTTGAAGTCGTGTCTCTGAACATAAAAATATAGTTGAAGTTTTATAAGTGAAAATTTATAAAGATAAATATTATTTGAAGTTAAATTTAAAAAGAGGTATTTGGAGATCGAAATTATATGTTTGAAGAAAAATTATTGGAAAGCTTAAGTTTGGTTTTTTGTATTAATACAATTAGGCTAATCAGAAACGAACTATTAGATGAACATAAAAATTACATTATGCGTATTTAAGTTGAACATTATTGTTTATATATCGAATATTGAATACCTTTATCGAAATTCATAAGTTGCCTCTCATGACAATTATGGAATAATATATTATGTTGTAAAAGTATCATATAGGAAAAGTGAAAATTCATGTTTGAACACACTATTTCAGAAGTAAATAAAATTTATCTCACCAAAGTTTAATTAAAATTCAAAGTGATTAATTTCAAAGCTTGTTAGAATTACATGAAAATACAAATTACAAATACTGGTGAAGTTTAGGGAGTACACTATAAGCTACTTAATTTTTATTTTCATAATTTGAAGCCGTAAATCAAGAAATTTTATTTTATTCTTTTTCTTAAAAATAGTCAACAAATATATTAAATTTCATTAATAAGCTTCTAATCCAGAGGAATGACATTTATTATTTCAACAATGATGTGTTGGCATCGCATATGAGCTAATGTGAAATAACAAATGTGATTTGTTTGGATTAGAAACTTATTAATGAAATCAATTATACTTATTGATTATTTGTAAGAAAAAATAAAAATTAAATTGTTTGTTGACCACTTAAAATTGTGACAATAAAATTCAAGTTACTTACATTGTAATCCTCATATTTTGCGAGCATTTATAGTTTTGAACTTCTTTTGGTTTTAACAAATTTTGAAATTAAGTATTTTGAGCTCTAGTCAAACTTAGATGACATAAATTATACTAAGAATTACATATATACACAAATTTAAGTTACATAATTATAAAAAATTTCCAATTAATTATGGCTTTTATGATAAGACCGAGTGAACTGACTGGCCAGCACTTGAAGCATACAAAGGAAAGATTACTCAGCAAACTGGTCTTGTAAATGAAATTTCATTTGATGTTGACTATATGCAAAATATCCCACAACAAGCGTCTGATAGTTTGTAAGTAAATTACATTTTGTTTTTCATGTATAATAATGTTTTAATTGATTTACTGATTATTATTTCATTTTGATTTTTAAAATCAGGGATAGTGGCGTATTTGTGTGTGCTTAAGCAGAAATATTAAGAGAAGGACTACAAGTTCATTCATGTGGGTTTGATGTTGCAAGTCAATGGGAATGCTATACTTTCTTACTGTGGCATTACAAAGTGAAAAAGGAAAATGAAGGGTACACGAGTGATAATGGAGATCCGCCTCGACCAAAGAAAAGTGTAATCGAAGAAATTGAAGCATGTGCAATTGTTACTTTAGAGTAGCAATGTTTTCTAATTTTTGGCATTGAAAGAACTATTTCTTATTTTGGTTGTTAATGTTACACATTTCTAGGATTACTTTCTTAATGTTAATGAACATTTTATGGATGTCTTCTTCTTTTTTAAACGATTGATTTGCAGTTTCTAATACAATACTATAATGATACAAACTTTTTCTTGGTCGATATTGAGTTTGCCTTTTATTTTTTTTTACGACATGTATAAACAAAAATAAAAAAACTCACATTGCTTTTGAACACATAATGTTTTTACTATAACGTAAATTTTCTTATAAGTTAAAATAACATTGCATTAATAATTGGTACGTTATATATATGTAACGCATAACATAATACATGTTGTCACACTTTATATTTTCTTAAATAAAATTTACAAACACAATTTACCAGAATCACTTATTTAAAGTATTAAACAATTCCATACAATGATACAAATGTATAATCTAAATTATACATTCGTAACTTAACAAATTTTTTTTTAAATAAACGTATAACGTTTAATCATTTAGTGTCATTAAAATGACATTTTTCTTGTAAAATATACACCAACACAAAGTATAACGCAAAATTTTACATTTCTTACACAGTAACTACTAACGTATAACAGTTCATATAGATTATATTTCAATAATTTTTTAAGTGACTGTTATATTTTCTAGGTTACATAATACATATACCAATCAATTGTAAATTACATTGATATGTTTACGAAATATGATAAACGAAAAATTACACAAAATGTTCTGCAACTATTAAATATTAATTGAACAAGTGAAACTAAAATAGCAACCAAAAATCTTATTATTAATTGTTCTAGCATTCCAAAAAAATCTAATTAAAACGATTATACTACTAGAACCAAACAAACCATCAGCAAGTAGAAAAACATATTATCTTCATCATGATTCCTTTGGAAAGAAACCGCAAGTCCTACAGTTGTGACCGGCTCGTCCGCATTTTCCGTAACAATTTGAATTTGAAGATAGTGATTCACTTGATTTCAGATGCCTTCCTTTTTTTGGTTGCCTACCAGGAGGTCTTCGATATTTGGGCAGCAAAACTTCTTCATCATCAACAAAACCTGGAACACTCCAATCCTTCTTGTCTGACATTAGAACTATCGGGAGTTCATATGTCTTCACTATGGTTTGTGGCCTGTACAATTCAAAGCAATAACGACCATAATCCTTTACATCCACATTTTTACTTTTTAATGCGAAAATTCCATGTGGATAAGGTATTTCATAAATTTGATAGTGGCCATAATTGCACGTTCCACGCTCAATATCTACAATGTACCTAAGTTCCGAATCATAAATACAATAAAGATAACTCCCTGCTGGCTTAACCTGTTACCAAAAAACATAATATGTTTCAGATGAAAAATTATTAATATACACTCAATGTAAAACAAAGTTTATATTCCATAATTATTCTAATACATACCGTCATCTGCAAAGCTTTAACACCATTATGAGTTAGAATTTCTTCAAATCTTCTGCCGAGAATTGTATTGGTGTACGATGTAATTTCGTTGTTCTTACAATTCCATGCAGCAAATAAGATTCTAACTTCTTCTAGGAAACTTAGAATAGGAATTTTTCTCGCCTCAACCAAACAACCATTAATATATTCGGCTATATTTGAAGTCATCATTCTACCTCTATTTACAGGAGAGTGACACTGAGCCCATTTTTCATACCCAGCTTCCTCCAGATATTCCTTAACTCGTTGATCAACCTTAGCAACCTTAGACATAATATATTCAAAATCTTCATTTTTATAAGATTTATCCATGGAATAATAAAGGTCACTAAGTCTATCTTTTCTTTTCCTAAATGGGTGCAAACGTTTTTTTCATAAATGCCATATACAAGCTAGATGAGGGAAATTAGGATAAACAATGCTTACACCTTTTATGATACTTTCATTTATGTCTGAAACAACACACATGTTGTCTCTTTCATCAAATGCCTCTCTAAACTGTTGAAAAAAATCAAATCCACACATTGTCATTCTCCGAATCAATAACACCGTACGCTAATGGAAGAATACAACCTACAAATAAATTAAACAAGACAATCACTATCAACAAAAATAAGTCAACTATAAAGGTACTAATTTTAGCATCTTTAGGATTTATTATAAATAAAACATCAATGTATAAGCTAATATAATATATAGTAAATAAAAAAACAAAAAGAAATACAGAAAAACATGAACACACAGTACCTGCACCATCTAATGTGCTTGCCGATACAAATGTTCCTTCATATGGACCGCTTAAATGTGCCCGGTCAACAACTACAACAGGTCTACAAAATTCAAAACCCCTAATCATCAGACACAATGCAATAAACAAGTATTTAAACTCGTTATCTACTGCCTTATGCATCTGAATGTGCGATTGTTGATACACTTGGTTGAGCATATAGATATAACGGCGCATTTTTCTATATCCATCTGCTGGTCCACCTCTAAGCATAGCAATTGCCTTCTCTTTTGCGCGCCATGCTTTCATATAGTTAATGTCGGCTCCGTAAACAACCTTCATCTCTTCGATAATGTCCGAGGGGGTGTGTATTCTTTTGTGATTGATTAATTTTGTAGCAGTAAATTCACCCATAAAATTACTTGTCGCAACCACATTATTCAACACTCGGTCCCTAGGACTGCAACTATGCTCCGAAGCAAATGTTTTAATCAAAAACAATTTCGATTCATTCATAGAAGACGCCTTCATGACCCACTTGCAATCTTCGTTATGACAAATCAGTACATAGCTGCATCAAAATATAAAAACTTATTCATTGTATTAAATAAAATTATTAATATTGAAAATAAAAATAAAATAAACTTTTTCCATAAACTGCCCAGTTATATTATACATAGCTTTGAATGTATAATCTACATTATACATAAGTTTTTTAACTAAAAAAAACATAATTCATAAAACACATTAATCAAAAAATCAAATTTCAGAAAGTATATATTCATGTTATCAGTACATATCTTCATCAACAAATAAAATTTAATCAATATATAAAATAGAAATATATAAAATTAAAATAGTAAGAACAAAAAAAAAAAACTTTCACTCCAACAGTTATATTATACATATATCTGCATGTATAATTAAAATTATACATTCATATTTTTTACTTAAAAAACCAGTAATAAATCACAAACTAATTCACAATCTCTTAAACAAATGAATCATAAATTTCTTTACCTGACACGATTTGATTATACATTATAAAACACATAAAGTATCACATTAGACATTCGTATATTAACATTACACATCAACAGTTTACAAAACTACACAACATAAATTTCTTATAATAAAAAAAAACAAATATGATATAAGATCAGGACATACAATTGATATCATACCTTTTTTTTGTCGGATCATTTCGCTTTTATGTTGAATTCATTCATTATTGCGTGTCTTGCCATTACTGAAATAAGAGTTTCCTTATCCTTATATATCTGACTCACCATTATTTTAGTGTTCTTGCAATCAGTAATGAAGTTTTTAATTTCCATTTCAGGCACATATAGAGCATACTAATTATCCGTTTCAACAACAGTTAACGCAACCGAATCATATTCACTACCCTCGATACACATTACAGAACCAGTTGCTTTATCAAACTCTATTTCACTATTGGCTTTATCGCAAGTTGAAATACAAAACGGAAAATTAACCAAACTAGCAAGTTGTTTCTTTAACTCAACGTAAACCCTCACCCATTGTCGTTTCTTATTACAATTGGAGAAGAGTTTCCTTCAACCACATATTTCACTTCAATTCTTTTACGTACTTCGTCTATATCCAACTCAATGACGATCGTAGAAATCAATTTCAAGAAAGCAATACTTTTGGAAGCAATTATTGCGTCACTTTTGTATGACTCATAACTAGTTTCTGACTCCCAAATTCTTGAATACCGCAACAATATTGGGATATTCATGTTGCTTTTTGAAATTTTGAAGAACGTATGTAGAAGATTTTTGTTGCTTTTTGGAATTTTTTTTAGAAGAAATAAATTGCAACAATAGAGCTTTTTTGCTTTTCAGATCTTCAATCAAATATTAGAGAGAACTTTTTTGCTTTCCAGATCTTCAATAAAATATTAGAGAAAATAATATTTGACTTGTATATTTTTTTTTTGAAATTCAAATTTCAGTTACTAGTTTTATCCATAAATGAGTTAATGTTAGATAATTATTACCGTTAATTAAGGAACAGTGATATAATTACTGATTTCTATTACCTTAAATTTAGGAATGACTATTTCATTATACATTCTACCAATGTATAATATTTGACCGAATGTATGAGTATCTTTGCCAAAATTCGGGAGAGAGAATTATGAGGGGATTTTGTGTAATTACCTTCCTAAGTTAGGAGATTTATGTTGTTTATACATTATTATATGCACTTTTGAGTTTTCACGTTGGGCCATCTTTTAGACAATCTTTATTTACAATTCATGAAGTATTTCAATTTATGTGTTATGCATTTCATATTCTGAATTTGGTCAAACCCCATTAATTAATTTTAACATCAATTAAAAGTCTTAATTGCTTTTTATTTCCCAAATTCATTTTGGTTTAAGGACGTAAAGCGAGAGGAATGGGCTAAAATTAAAATTATTAAGATTTAAGATGCATTCAATTAAGGAAAAAAGACATTTTATAGCACTTTTTAAAACAAATAGCTCAAGTTTAAAAACATTCCAAAAAGTGGCCAGTCAGATATACTATTTTCTCTTTATAGCCATTTCCTAATTTAAGTTATTTTGGCCTGCGTAGTCCATATACAGTCCATATACAATGCTGATACAGTATTCAACTAGGGCAATTCGATCATTTTAAAAATATTTTAATTTTTTTTGCTATAAATTTTTTAACTGATCAAATATTCTATTTTTTTTATATTTTGAAATAATAATTAAATTATTTAAAAATGATATAATTGTTAAATAGAATATGTATCTATATAATATATATGTATGGAAATTGTATAGTTCTATCAAATATGTATATGTATAAAATATATATAAAAAATATATAGAAAGTGTATGAAAATTATATAATTGTTGTATAAAATGTGTAAAAAAATATACAGTTATTGTATAAATTATGTATCAAAATGTATAATTTTCATATAGAATATTTATATGTATAAGATATGTATAGAAACTATATAGCAGGTGTGTAGAAACGGTATAGAACAAACCAGTAAATTGAAATGGCTAGAAAGTAAAATTTAAGTTCCATGGCCATTTTCATGGATATAGTTTTATTTGAAGTGTCGTTTCTGTCCTTTCACCTTCGATTAAAGATTGAATTGGATTTGACCAAATCAAATTTATTTTTGGGGTAAAATAGACAGAAGCGGTTTGACATAAAAACTTTTTGTCAAGAGTATCGAAAATTGCACATAAAAAGTTTGTACTAAACTTAGTGGTATGTTCCATCTTTTGTATGTTCCATTTGAGCTGTGAATATTAACTGCTAAGTCTATCGCCTAACAAAGTTTAGGTAACCATCAAATGACACTATTTTAGCATAAAGTTTGGCTGAGATTGCAAAGTAGATCTAAAAAATGGAGTGAGATTGTGTTTGATAAGAAATTCAACCCAAAAGGCTTATATTGTTCATGTTAATGAACTAATGGTACATTATAATTAATATAGTCTTCATGTAGTCACTTCGCATTAATTGTTGATTGAAAATATAAATGACAAATGAGTACATCAATAATTTGAAGAAGAGTAGGGAGTGGTATACATGCAAAAAGGTGAACCCATTGTGGGGTCTATGTACACAAAGGATACAGAAGCCATTTCATAGGTCATTTTTGATATAGTGACAATAAACTCTTGACGTCAGTAATTATTCAAAATGGACTAAAAATTAAGTTCGGTCATGACCCGTCCACGTAACTCACTTAATCCAAACAATACTAACATATTGTTATTCCCTCTTATACCACAATTTGAGTTCCAACTCAAAAAAGTAAAAAAAGTAAACTTCTTGTCTATATATATATGTATGTATATGTATGTATGTATGTATGTATATATGTATGTATGTATGTATGTATGTATTCTTCAGCATTAAGGATATTCTGACAACCTCTAAAAAATTATAGGGGAAATAAGTCATACTAACGAAGAACCTAGGAAATCTACTAAGTGACCTGCTTTATCTAACCCTCTTCTTTACACCAAAAATACAAAGTACTAATGCCAGATTCTTTGACTCTCAGCACGGGTTTAGTAATATTTTTTGTTTTCAGGTATACAATCTGTATTTCGGCACAACAACTTCAATACAAGTTTAAGTATAAAAAAGAACACTTATGAAGTTCTGTAACACCCTCAACACAAGATCAAAAGACCTTTCAAAGAAGTGTATTTTTTTAGAAATTAGATGAAACAGAAAAAGGCCAAGTCCTTCGACTTCACGAAGTTTCCTTAAGGAAATAATTTCCCTTATTACCGGAGATTGCAAAATTTTTCTCCCAAGATAAAATGGCCTAACAATCTGTAACGCCCCAAAAAACGGGTCCCGGAGTGTCACACGGTGCTTGAGGCTACGAGTAGCCCCAAGCTAACCTTTGAGCCATTTTCATTCAGTTCAACATAAATCAACGGGGTTTCCATAAATAACCCTCAAATATCAATAGAGTAATCATCATCCAAGAATAAAAGAATTTCAGAAAGATAGCAAAATACGACTTATTAGTCAACTCCCAACATCTATACTAGTCTGACAAGCCTCTAAGAAAATCAATAAAACCAGAGAGCCATTGAGACATGTCCCAACTGACTCATACTCAGTTATCAAATGTAAACAATTTCGTGAAACCAACATCAGACATCACGTCCTCGAAACATGAGGACTCACCACAACAGAGGATGTAGAACAACGTGCCTGAAGAATCACTGTCGAACCTGAAACTGAGCACCTGAACCTACATTCCGAGAAAATGCAACCCACATCCGAAGATGTGGGTCAGTACCATGGAAAAGAACTGAGTATATGGGGGTGTATGCAGTTGTATAAACATCATCATCATAAATATTTATAAGAAATATGCAGGATGTATGAAAGACTCACATAGCCCGAAGAAAATCATCATAATCATGAGAGGATGAAATAAGTACAATAACACATGTGAGTCATCATATTATTTGTCAATCACTTTCAGTTCATCAAGAATATCAATTCTCATAATCTAAATATCATTTAAATCTTTCGAAAGAATAACATTCATAATTCCACTTTCAAATCACTTCACCATTCACCATAGACACAAGGAAACACACATACACTGGGAGATCCTATAACCGACATAAACCATGTGAGCTACATGGAGTCCAACGTATAACCCACATTGGGGAGATTCATCCTATCCTTGCCATCAGAGTAGGACTATCGATATTAAATCCACACAAACTAGTGATCACTATATAAATCAGCCTCAGGCTCACTCTTACGGGGGCATGTACTTCTAGGGAAGTAAGGTCGCTTTATACCTCCCACTCGGTGCTAAAGATTTCTCTCGGACATAGCTCAGATCATTTCAAAGACAATCCACAACAAAATAATTTCAGCAATATATAAATATACATCGGGAGCCATCATGCTTCCCATCTATCAAAATCAACCACGTTGTGTATTTCTTTCACACTCAAGTTCAAAACAACTCCATTAAGACCAAAAGGTCAAATCATTCAAAATATCTCAAATATTCAACATCAATGTTCTTATAACACATACTTTCTAGAAAAAAACACAATTTCCAATGGGGATTCACGATCCAAATATCAAAATCATGATAAATATCGTTCAAGATTCATACTTTATATCTCCACACATGTAAATTCATCTTTCAAAATCATAAAGATCAAGATTTCATAATAATCATCATAAGATATGGGTTCATGCTTCAAATTCGTAAAAAATCAAATAAAAATCATGCCTTTGTAAAGAAAATTACTTTTGGGCACAAGAACGAAAGAGAGTTCTTGTTGAAAAACTCCACATACCTTGAATGATGAACTTTAGATCGATACTCATTTTTGAGATGTTAATCGTGCCTTTGAATGATGGTTCTTGGAGTTCTTGAACTAGGAACTTGGAATCTTGAATAAATTTGCAGAATTAATGGTGAACTTTGGACATTCTTGAAGTTGGATGTAGGAGCTTAGGGTTTTCTTTATGAGGGAATTTGATGAAATATAACATATAATGCTTCTAATAGGCTTTAATATAGGGTTTGGACGGATTTTGGGTGAGGCGGAATGACCAAAACGCCCCCAAAAATCAAATAATTCTCGAATCTGTCCTTTGGTGGACTGTTTTGATAGTCTGAAGTAGATCAACGATAACGTTTTGCTCCGATATCCAAATTGGATGAAACCAATTTTATTAGAAAGAGGACTGTCATATATTTCCGTTAATATATAGTATCTTACCCAGATCATTGTGTACGAGGAGTTATGATCGTTTGAAGTTAACCCAAAAATTCACTTTTGATAGGATGAAGTAGATCGACCATAAAGTTTTGATACGATATAAAAAGTGGATGAAACCAATTTCATTGGAAAGAGGACTCGCAGAGCTTTCCGTTGATATATAGTAGATCACCCAGATCATTATGTACAAGGAGTTATGATCGTTTAAAGTTGGATAAAAAATACGCCAGGCCTCAGTACTTTTTCCTGCATGTTTTACTGTTCACTACTATTCATGGTTCGATCGGAATGTTCATAACTCGTCGCTCGGGTGTCCGTTTTGGATGATCCACATATCATTGGAAATCTTATTTGATACTATACGCAATGGTGGGTCATAATCTAAGACATTACGCACGGAAAATTTATAATTAATTCTAGAAGATAGAACCCAACACGTTTACGCACAAACTTTCAACGAAAACTTTACCGGGGGAACATCATCCCTCCCTTGGAAACATTCATCCTCGAATGATGCTAGACATGACAAGATTAGATAAGGAATAGAAAGTACAACTGAAACCATTCGTTAGACTCATCACCACATCGTTTCTCACTCCGAATCTAACATAGAATGCATAAATTCAAGAAACTACAGCTGAACACATAATAAATGACAGCTGAACTGCTGCAACTTTTATCAAAAGTGCATGATTTAGGAAAGAAAGGTACCTTCGGCTTGATCGGATTTCACGGAAAATAGGTGCGGGTACTTGGATTGCATATCCGCCTTAGCTTCCCAAGTCTCACCCTCAACAGATTAGTTTTGCCACAACACCTTGACCAAGGGAACTTCTTTGTTCCTTAGTCTTCGGACACTGAGATCAAGAATCTCAATAGGAATCTCATCAAAAGAAAGATTTTCTTGAATGTCAGCGCTCACAGATAAATCCACTACCATAGCATCGCTAATATTCTTTCTAAGCATGGAGACATGGAATATTGGATGAACAGAGGACAACTCGGAAGGCAACTCGACCTCATAAGCTACCTTACCAGCACAACTAAGAATTTTGTAAGGACCAACATAACGGGGACTAAGCTTCCCCTTCTTTCTGAATCTCTTTACCCCCCTCATGGGTGAAATTTTCAGATACACTAGGTCACCAACTTCAAACTTAAGGTCTCTGCTTCTAACATCCGCATATGACTTCTGACAACTCTGCGCAGTTTTCAACCTTTCCCTAATCAACTTAACTTTTTCCATAGCCTCAAATACCAAATCAGGACCACTCACAGCCACTTCACCCACCTTGAACCAACCTATAGGTGATCTACACTTCCTCCTATATAAGGCTTCAAACGGAGCCATGCCAACACCAGAGTAGAGACTGTTATTGTAAGCAAACTTTATCAATGGTAAGTGATCATCCCAACTTCCCTTAAAGTCAAGTGCACAAGCTCTCAACATATCCTCTAAGGCCTGGATGGTCCGCTCAGCCTGACCATCGGTCTGCAGATGAAAAGCAAAACTCAAAAGCACTTGGGTGCCAAGACCCTTTTGAAAAGCTTTCCAAAATTATGAAGTGAACTGAGTACTCCTATCCGAAATGATAGACAAGGGAACTCCATGCAGTCTGACTAGCTCTCGGATTTACAATCTAGCGTAATCCTCAGCAGTATATGAAGTATGAATAGGCAAGAAATGAGCAGAATTAGTCAACCTATCAACCACAACCCAAATGGAATCATGATGGCATCGGGAAGGAGGTAAACCAATCACGAAGTCCATATTTATCTCTTCCCACTTCCAGGTGGGAATACTAAACTCTTGCATCATACCACCAGGTCTTTGATGTTCAACGTTAACCTGTTGGCATATTGCACACTTAGCTACAAACGCTGCTATATCTTTCTTTATGCCACTCCACCAATAGATTTCCCGCAACTCTCGGTACATCTTGGTGGTACCAGGATTAAATAAAATATCGCGCCCCATGAGCTTCAGCCATAATCCTCTATCTCAGATCATCAACATTCGGGACACACAATCTACCCTGCAATCTTAACACACCATCTCCCTCTTGGGAGAGAACCTCTACTTTTTGGTCCTTGACTGACTCCTTTAGTCTGACCAAACTAGCATCTAAGTATTGCTTTTCCTTTACTTCCGAAACCAAGGAGGATTCGAAACTACTCTAAACCCCTACACTACCTTCAGCAGAGTCAAACAACCTAACCCCCAATCTATCCAAACGATGTACATCACGAGCCAACTTTTTCTTACCTCCTACCACATGCTAAACACTACCCATGGACACTCTACTTGGGGTATCTGCCATAATATTGGCCTTTCCCGGATGGTACAACACACTCATATCATAGTCCTTTAATAATTCTAACCATCGTCTCTGCGTAGAATTCAATTCTCTCTGGGTAAACACATACTGCAGACTCTTATGATCAGTGAAAACATCAACATGGACACCATACAAATAGTGTCTCCAGATTTTTAAAGCAAACACAACAGCAGCCAACTCAAGGTCATGGGTGGGATAATTTTTCTCATGGGGTTTCAACTGTCTAGAAGAATAAGCTATCACCTTACCCTTCTGCATCAATACGCAACCCAACCCAACTCTCGAAGCATCACAGTACACCACAAAACCATCAACACCATCAGGCAAAGTCAAAACAGGGGCTGAAGTGAGTCGAGTCTTCAACTCCTGAAAACTCTTCTCACAAGATTCGGACCACAAGAACTTCACTTTCTTTTGGGTCAATCGAGTCATAGGAGATGCTATAGAGGAGAAACCCTCACAAAAAAGGTGGTAACATATAATGAAATATAACATATAATGCTTCTAATAGACTTTAATATAGGGTTTGGACTGATTTTGGGTGAGGGGGAATGACCAAAACGCCCCCAAAAATCAAATAATTCTCGAATCTATCCTTTGGTGGACTGTTTTGATAATCTGAACTAGATCAACGATAACATTTTACTCCGATATCCAAATTGGATGAAAACAATTTCATTAGAAAGAGGACTTTCATATATTTCCGTTGATATATAGTATCTCACCCAGATCATTGTGTACGAGGAGTTATGATCATTTGAAGTTGACCCAAAATTCACTTTTGATAGGCTGAAGTAGATCGACCATAACGTTTTGCTCCGATAAAAAAATTGGATGAAACCAATTTTATTGGAAAGAGGACTCGCAGATCTTTCCGTTGATATATAGTAGATCTCCCAGATCATTATGTACAAGGAGTTATGATCGTTTAAAGTTGGAGAAAAAATACACCAGGCCTCAGTACTTTTTCCTGCATGTTTTACTGTTCACTACTATTCATGGTTCGATCGGAATGTTCATAACTCGTCGCTCGGGTGTCCGTTTTGGATGATCCACATATTGTTGGAAAGATTATTTGATACTATACGCAATGGTGGGTCATAATCTAAGACATTACGCACGGAAAATTTATAATTAATTCTAGAAGATAGAACCCAACACGTTTACACACAATATTTCAACAAAAAAATTCTCGGGGTATTACACAATACGACTGTAGTGGTACCTCAAATGATCGAATTCTCTTTGAACTAACTCAACAGTCAGATGATCACATGGAGTATTTTAGTAGATAAGAAATGTTTTCAAGTGTAGAAAAATTCATACTAAACCCGTGGAAAAATGCAGGTTTATATAGCCATTAAGTGCCCCTTTCGAAAGTTGGCAATGGTTCACCAGAAAAGTGTATCCTTTTTGAACAGAGTCATGTATATCCATTCGAAAGAGTGTGTCTTTTCCAAACAGCCACAACCATCCAAATAGTCATACCTTTTCTCAAAATAGTGTGTCTTTTACTTGTAGAATTGTGTCCCTTCCAAGCAACTTTTCATTTTCTATTCACACCAATTGAAACCAAAAATATTCTCAAAATATCTATTGTTTCTTTCCATTCAAATGGACCACCATATACATGAAGAAATTATGTTCCACCATTTTTCTAAGCTTTGCTCCCCCCTCTCTTTATCCAACAACTAAGAAGATCCATAAATTCTCAAACATTAACCAGGGTCCTTGAGTTAAGTGGAGGAATATGTGCCATATCTGAGAAGTGGTTCTGCAATGAAGGAACAAATAACTATTTTTTTTCATTTTTCCATTACAGAAGAAACACCTGGAGGCAATCTGGAAACCCTTCTTTTCAATTTTTCCTATGTCAAGCATGCTCTTTGACAGACCAACCTTGTGAAGTACTTCACCTTGGTTGGAATGTTATATTTCCATTTGTCTCCATGGTCCAGGAATGCCCCCCGATTTTACCAAAAGTTCTCTTTTATAAAGTCTTCCTACTGATAGCCTCCTATCCTTTTTATGTCTCTAACTTATAGTGTCTAGTTTTGTATTGCACCCACGGAAATCATTTAGTCTCTGTAGTAGCATAGCAACTCTGTCAATCTCCCAATCATTCAGAAGGCTTCTAAATGTGAGGTTTCATCCTTGAGGAGACCAGGTCTCTACAATTGTTGCACTAGGATTACCATAAAAAAGAATAGTTCAGGTTATGTATCCATTAAAGGCTCTTGACCAATCTACTTGTCCTTCCAAAAGTAGATCTTGGTTCCCTTTCCCACTTTGTAGAAAATGTTCTCAGATAACTTAGTCCATAAGTTCCTAACTATCCTCCAAACAGAAACCCCATAAGTAATAGTAAAATTATTAGAAATTCACTGGTCAATTCGATCATATTTACTAGTAATAACTTCTTTCCATAAAGCATGATCTTTTTTGAGGAACCTCCAAAGCCACTTTGATAGTAAAAACTTATTTTGGAGCCTTAAATTCTTGATACCAATCCCCCATGATTATTTGTTAAGTTGTGCAGTTTTCCATTTGGCTAAATGAATACCTTTTCCTTCCTTGTTGCCCAACCACAAGAAGTCACTCCTCAATTTGTCTAGTTTCTCTTCCACCTTAATAGGTAGAGGGAACAGTGACATGACATATGATGGTAGTACATTTAGGACTGAGTTGATCAGGATTGCTCTTTCTCCCAGGGATAAGTACTGTGACTTCCAAGTAGCAAGTGTTTTCTTATCTTTCTCCATAATACTATCCCAAATCTTCAACTCCTTATGGTTATTGCCGAAAGGAATTCCTAGATTGGAAGTTGGGAATTTTTCTACTTTGCAACTTAAGATATTGTCTAGGCTTTGAATGTTCACAACTTTCTGTACTTGAAACATACTGCTTTTCCTCCAATAAACAGATAACCCTGAAACTGCCTAAAAATCACAAGAATCAATCTGATAAAACACACTTGATCTGTCTTTGCATCACAAAATATGACAGTGTCATCAACATATAATAATTGACAATTTTTCACCTCTTCACCTGTTTGATTGCCCATACTAAACCCCTTAAGCCAATTCTTTTGTATGGCCACCCTCAACATGTTATTGATCCCCTCTATGACTAGAATAAATAGGAAAGGTGAGAGAAGGTCTCTTTGTCTTAATCCTTTTTCTGAAGGAAAAAAATCCACAAGTTCTCCATTTATCAAAATAGAGAACCTGATGATTTTGGTGCAGAAAACTATCCATTTTAGCCATTTTTTTCCAAATCCCATATGTTCCAAAGTGTGAATAAAAAAATCAAAGTTTACATGATCATAATCTTTCTCAATGTCAAGCATACACATAATTCCTAGGACTTCACCTTTGAGCCTTGAGTGTACATATTCACTAGCTATTAAAGTTGCATCCATAATCTATCTCCTATGAATGAAGGCCATTTGGTGCTTGCTAGCTAGATTGCTAACAACCCTCTTCAATCTTTCTGCCAAAAGCTTGGCCAAAACTTTATACACTTTACCAATGAAACTTATGGGTCTAAAGTCTCTCAATTCAAGGGCTCTGACTTTCTTAGAGATGAGGGCCACATAAGTTGTATTAAGAATTTTTTCAAACTCATGTCTCTCATGAAAATGTCTCACAATATTCATAAGTCAAACTTCAGCAACTCCCAAAACTTTTAAAATAGCTCATGGGAAAACCATCAGGGCCTGGGCCTTATCACCAATATACACCTTTATATAATTCAATACTTCATTTTCTTCATATTGTCTCTGCAACCATTCTTTTTCTTCCTTATTTATTTTGTCCACCCTTTGGAAATTGAACTCTGGTCTCCACTTTTCTGTTTCCTTGTATGGCTTATAATAAAAGTTAACACCTTTCATTTTAATCTCTTCTGACTTTGTAATAAAATTTCCTTCCACCATCAGAGTGTCAATATAGTTAATTCTTTTGTTAGTTGTGGCCATCCTGTGAAAGAATTTAGTGTTCTTATCGCTCCACTTAAGCCATTGTATTCTCAAACTCTGTATCCAAGCTATTTCCTCTTGATTAGCAACTTCCTCAAACTCCATGGATAGATGTATTTTCTGTACCATCTCTTCTTCTGCTAGAAGTCTTAGATCCCGAATCTTCTCTAGTTCTAATAGCTGGTTCATGATTTCCTCTTTCCTTTATTTCCAATTATTTCTATGTGTCAATTTCCATTCCTTTAATTTTTCCTTTAACATCTTCGGTTTTGAGGCTAATTCAGAAGACCCTGTACTAGTTACACTGATGGAAAGCCACCACTCTTTGACCTTGTCAGCAAAACCATCCACCCTCATCCATCATTGCTCAAATTTGAAATAAGTTTTTCTCAAATTTAGTTCTCCACAGTAAAAAAAATTAGATTATGATCCGATCCTACTTTTGGAAACATACTCTGTTTAATCTGGGAAAAAGTCTTATCCCATTGCGAGGAGTATAAAAACCTATTTATTCTAGAGGCTGGCATATGGTTGTCATTTCTCCTCCAAGTAAATTAACCTCCCGAGAAGGGAGGATCAATGAATTCCATTTTGTTTATCAATTATGTAAATTCATTCACGACCCTTGCTATTCTATGACCTTCTGATCTTTCTTGGGTACCTTGTGACATTAAAGTCACCATAAGTTACCCAAGGGACATTACACACTTTCTGGATGTTGATCAGCTCCTACAAAAGTTCTTTTCTAGTTATGATGTCACGGGAAGCATATACTACACTAAGGAACCATGTGCGACTCTGGTTGATGCCTTCAACCTTAACTATTATCACTTGATTAATAGTTTCCACCAATTCCCTCTCCAATATATTTTGTCCCATATCACTACACTACCTTCCCTTTTACAAATTGCATTCAAATGATACTCCATATCCATCTATTTTGTCACAATTGTCTAAAAAATTAAGCTTCAGTTTCTGTTAGTTTAGTTTAAACTAATACATATATATCGCCCCCCACTGTTGAATTAATCTTCTAACTACCCCCTTTTACTTTCACTGTTCACCCCTCCCACATTTTAAGAAAGGATTATAACCTTCATCGAATACTATCTATTGTTATTGTCCCTCTGTTTCTTAGCCCTCCTTCTTTGAACTTCACATTGAATTCCAAGTTTTTGAGTCCTTTGAGCATAGATCTCTTGGAATTGGTTAAGCTGAAAGTTCTATCCTTTGCCTCAATTTTTCCCTTCTCTGATCGATTCTGAGAAATAGTTCAAAAGCCACTCTATCACAGCCATGGAATCCTGCCCCAAAAAATGACTAAGATTTAAGACATTAGAGTGAACCCAAAGTGATTCTTTGTCTTTGATTGCTTACTCTGAGAGAGGGTCATTAATTTGTAGTGGTATGGGGTCATCATCGAAGTTTGTCCTCTGCTTAAATGAACATTCCCCTTGGAAAAATACTTCCCTATCTGAAGAGTTAAAGTGCCTTTCTCCCCCTGTTCCTCACAACTGATCATCTGTAATCCCTCTTCTTTGACTGTCACTTTCTTCCCTTCAATGACTTCTAAAATCCCAGAAAAAAGGAAGATCCGGTGGTCTTGCACTCATTCCGATCTACTTCCCAATCAGCAGAGAGTTGGATGAAGTCAGAGCTTCTCTCTAGAACAACCTGTCGACAAAAGGCTCTGGTTCTTTTAAAAAAGAACTCTTCAAGGATATTTGGGCTTCCTTCATCCCACTACAAATTAAATGACTTATATCCCAACTGGCCCAGGATTTCCTTAATTAAATCTAGCCCTATTTTTGTGAATTAATTTTCTCATGTAGAGCATGTGCCTTTTTTCATTTTGGTTCATAGGTATTCTTCTTTGTTTTACCCGTTGTATTCATCATTGATACATTAGGTATATGAGCTTGCAAGGTCTTCATCAAAATTATCTCACCCCAAGGTTCAAGCTATATTGTGTCAGTCCCTTGAGGCTCAAGCTCTTCTCTGTTGCTTGCTCCAAACTTCATCGGAGCCTCACACTGTACCGGCAAGGTAAAAGTATGGTCGCTATCACTCACCTTGACATATACCAGAATTTCTTGCAGAGGTCCTCACACCCATAATCGCTCCCATCTCAGGTGATTTCAGAGTTGGGTCTCCTCTTTTGTTTTGATCCACCCACCGCATTGGTTACCGATCTCCTTTATCACCTCCTCCGACCAAAGATGGAGAGGGATCCCTAAGATACGGGACCAGAACTAGTCAAATTTTTTCTGTGCTGATATGGCCCTAATCGTTGGATACCACTACTTGAGCTTTATAAAATAATTATTTCTCTTCTATCTTCCAAAAAGTACGTACTTTGTAACTCTTCTCAATTGAAATTCAAAGAGAAACTAAATACTATTCAGATCGAAGACCTGTATGTTGAAGATATTGGAAATTATGTTCCATGAACATAGAAAATTATACGAAGAAGATACAAAGATGAAGACTTGACAATATGAACATTGAATACAAAATTATGAGGCTTGAAACACGCCTGAAAAGCTTTCCTAAAAATGATATTT
The DNA here is from genome assembly GCA_030864225.1 of Capsicum baccatum var. pendulum. Classification (NCBI taxonomy): domain Eukaryota; kingdom Viridiplantae; phylum Streptophyta; class Magnoliopsida; order Solanales; family Solanaceae; genus Capsicum; species Capsicum baccatum. The sequence goes on along the minus strand of CM061560.1, from coordinate 261,996,175 downwards.
GGTGTCTCTCCTCAACGAGATTGTTAGGGGATTCTATGCAAATAGTTTTAGAGGATATGACAAGCCTTTGGATTTCTGCACCAAGCAAATAGTGAAGATAATCCTATTGAAAAGCAAGAAATCTAAAGCTTGATATTTTAATAATTTTTTCGGGAATGTTGCAAGAAAAGTAATATTGTGAAAAGTTTATCTAAACTTTTTGTAATTTTTTTTTGAACTCTCAAGAGGTAGGATATATATAGAAGTGGTGAAATCAAATATTGAAAGGACATGACCATTCATCTAATAGACACCATTCATCTAATAGACACCTCTTCATCTAAAAGATACCTCTTCACTAAAAAGACATCTCTTTTCATAAAAGACACAACCTTTCACTAAAGGTATCTTTTCATAAAAAAGTTTTTAATTAATTTTTTTAAAACAAAAATCCCATAATCCTCTACTTGTTTAAATATAAATTAGGACACAAAGATCAAGTCATGTTCAAGCATAGAGTAATGTATCTTTCAATTTGAACATCACCTTAGTGTGATGCCACAAGATGAAATCGAAATTCCACGTAGCACAATAGCTTTGAACGTGTTATTTCTTGTGATAACATTGGTGACACTAAATGCATAAATATTTCATTTCTACTTCAACTCAACATGCTTAGCACTTTTATGGCCATGTGCTATCCAAGGTTCATGAACATTTACGAGAGAAACTCCAACTCCCAATCGAATAGGCACCACTGCTATGTTTATAAAGGTGAAGTTCTTCCAGTATCTTTGTCATAATTTAAAAACTTGTTCCATGAACCGAACCTCATTAAGAGTATTAAAACTCAACTCTCCAAAGTATGACAACCAATACTAGTATATCTCTTACTTAAGAACGGAAACATCCACGTATCAATAACTTGTTGATACCTTTTGAACCCATTACTATTCATTTCATAGTGCTGGGTAGGGTTGCCATTATTGGTGAACCTAATTAAGGAGTTTTTATATAATCATACTTGAAGATACATTCAACAACTCCCTTTTAATAAATTTAGTAAACATTAGGCAAATTCATTTGACTCCACAAATGTGATATAGGTCATTCCATCTTGAATTAACTTTCGCATATGATCATATCAAAAACTTATTCGTTTTGACTTCTTGTAATATAATCTCTATATGCTTGAGCTAAAGTGGCTTGACTATCACTAATTGAGCTCATATTTTGCAAAATCAATGGATTTTCTTAATAATTCCTGAACGACTCAACTTCTTTAATTTTCTTGCTTCTACCAATGCAAGAGTTTCGTAGTTTCAAGAAATTGTACATCTTCACAAGGAAACATTCTCCATGTGATAAATTTATTTTCTCACTTATTTGATTCCAACTTGTATCGATATATCTTTTAAAATAGTATGAAACTTAGAGTTTCATAAATCTCTAGTTTTCTAAAGAAAATCAAAACTCAACTACTGGACCCTTCCAATAGCGCTTGTTTACACAAGTTAATTAACCACGATTCTTTCATCATCATGGACTGATTCGATCTAGGATCAAATAGGGTATTGACTGTAAGTTTCTATGGCCCAAATAATTAATTTATTTGCTGGTTTAATAATAATTGAATAAGTCAAATCCTAAATCTGTATGGAAAAGTTACCTAATAGGATTAAACTAATGATTAATCTGTTAGTAGAATAATTATTGACTTCTAGTAGGATAATTACTGTCTGTTTGTGGGATAACTGCTATTAGTGGAATAGTTATTGTATCCACAAATCACGTTAATAAAACATAACTGTCTGCTCTTCATATTATATAAAATGGGTCCTCTCTCTGCCAAAAGAAGAATAAGATCCATCATATTTTATTCTGAAAAGTAAGGTTAAGAGAGAGAAACAATACGTTCTACTCTTGGTTTGCTTCCGCTAATTACTGTGCTTCCGCAAAAATCATGAAGAGTTCAGGTAAGTAATTCTTTGCTGAATTTGTTTATGTGAAAAATCATTAAGTTCTACATTCCTGAATGATTGATAGGATTATATATAAGATTGTTTAAATTATACAATCTGTTAATTGCTTACTTGTGGTATCTGAGCAAGGTTTAGGAACTAATGATTTTACATTGATATTAAATTTTTCTATTGATTTTATGAATCCTAATTATGAAATTTAGGGATTTAAAGCTATTATTGTTTTAATCAAATTCCGTGTCGTTAGCCCAGCATGAAAGTTTCGCTTTTGTTGTTTAATGTTAATGTTTGTTGTTAATGGTTACTCTTACTGTTATTAGTTTGTTGGCTTAATATTAATAACAATAATAATAATTTCCTTTGATGGGGTCACTAATGTAAAGGACTAACTGTGACAGTAAATTGTCTACTAGTACTATTTTTTGTTTTCTAGTTTGGAGTACATTTTTTCATCATTTTGAAGGGGTCAATAAAAGAAAGTGTGTTGTATGAATTCACTGCACATTTTGTATAACAATATTCCTTCTGCTACTAAAGGTAATCTGTTGCTAGAATAATTTAGTATTCAATAATAAAATTTATTGTTTCTTAATGTGACTTGGAATTATATATGTAAGATTCGTTAATCACCAAAGTGGTCGAATCTTTATGAAATTTATTCTAAAATAAATATTAATTTAAATTAATTTCCCATTAATCTTGATGCTTATAAATGATGTACCAATTATGGATAAATTAAAATTTTGGTTATAAGACGTTTGTGGATCACCCAAAGGTTGATTATTTGTTCGTATGACCAATAAATAATAAGGAGATAATTTTGATGTATCGTTAATTTTATTTATTTATCCAAAGATAATAAATATTATTAATTGATGCATTAAATATTATCGATTTATGTTAAATATACTTCTAAGCATCATTATGTTTTAAATTTTATTTTGATGTTTCGCCCAAAGGAGAATATCAATATACATTCAAGAAAGTAAATTATTTTTGAATTTGATAATGTGTTTAAACTTGTAACTCAAAGTATTTATAAATGAGCATGCTTTATTTGCAGCACTTGCCCTTCATTCGCACTCTGCCGCTGTTACGACTATTAACGGACTTAACTTTTCAGATTGGTGTGAACAGATCAAATTCTATCTTGGGGTCTTAGATCTTGATGTTGCACTTTACTCTGAGAAGCCAACTACTATTATTGAAACTAGCAGTAATGAAGAAAAGTCTTATTATAAACATTGTGATCGGTCTAACAGATTAGGCTTAATGTTCATGCAAATGAATATTGCGGGCAACATTAAGAATACTCTTCCCAAAACTGAAAGTACAAAAGAACTTTTGAAACTTGTGGAAGAATCTTCTTAAACTACTGATAAGTCTCTTGCTGGGACACTAATGGGTACTTTGACCACTATGAAGTTTGATGGTTCACATACTATGCATGAGCATGCCATTGAAATGACAAACATAGCAGTAAGACTTAAGTCATTGGGAATGGAAGTGGAACAAAACTTCCTTGTGTAGTTCATCATCAACTCATTACCACCTGAGTATAGTCCTTTCCAAATGAACTAAAATACCATTAAAGATAAATGGAACGTGCATGAATTGCATGGTATGCTAGTTCAAGAGGAAACAAGGTTGAAGAATCAAGGAACCCATTCCATTAACTTTGTAAATTATCAAGGAGCTAAAAAAAAAGGAAAGAAGCATGGTAAGGGACAACAGAAGAAACTTAATGTTAATGAGTCCTCATCTCAAGAATGTAATAAAGGAAACAAGAATGGGAAGTGTCATTTCTATGGAAAATCTAGACACTTTCAGAAAGATTGCCTGAAACGTAAGGCATGGTTTGAGAAGAAAGGTAAACCTTGTGTTTTTACATGTCTCGAATAAAATTTAATTGAAGTTCCTTATAATAATTGGTGGATTGACTCTGGTTGTACTGTTCATGTTTCTAATACTATGCAGGGATTCCTTATAATCCAAACTATAAACAAGAATGAAAGATATGTTTACATGGGGAATAGAGTGAAGGCCCCAGTTGAAGCTGTCGGGACTTATCGTCTGATTCTCGATACTGGGCATCACTTAGATTTAGTTGAAACTTTTTATGTTCCTTATCTTTTGAGAATTTTGTTTCATTGTCTAAGTTAGATAAGACTGGATATTCTTTTAATTTTGGTAATGTATGTTTTAGTTTATTTAACATAATTATCTCATTGGTACTGGTACTCTTTGTGATAACTTATACAAACCGAATCTTGATAATCTATTTGCTAAAACACTCTTAACTCTGCATCATAATGTTGGAACCAAATGAATTTTGGTGAATGAACAATCTGCTTACTTGTGGCATAAACCTTTAGGTCACATATCTAAAGAAGGCTGGGAAGATTAGTTAAGAATGAAATTCTTATGGATTTAGATTTACTGACCTTAATATTTGTGTAGATTGTATTAAAGGAAAAAAAAATAAGATACACAAAGAAAGGAGCCATAAGAAGCACACAACTTCTTAAAATTATACACACTGATATATGTGGTCCTTTTGATATCACATCTTTCAATAAAGAAAAATATTTTATAACTTTTATTGATGACTTTTTACATTATGGATATATCTATTTGTTGCATGAAAAATCTCAAGCGATTAATGCCTTAGAGGTATTTATTACATAGGTTAATAAATATATGAACAACATAGGTATTTAAAGATATGATGAAACTGAACAACACCCAGGTCCATTTGTTGAATTCCTTGAAAAAATGTGGCATATGTGCTCAATACACAATGCCTGGCACACCATAAAAAAATGGTGTGGCAGAAAGGCATAATTGTACATTAATGTATATAGTTAGGAGTATGTTAAGTAATTCATCTTTATCGCCTTTGTTATGGATGTATGCGTTAAAGACTACCATTTACTTTCTAAATAGGGTTCCTAGTAAAGCAGTTTCAAAGGCACCTTTTGAATTGTGGACTGGTAGGAAACCTAGTTTGAGGCACCTGCATGTTTAGGGTTGCCCGATAGAAGTTAGAGTATACAATACACAAGAAAGAAAACTTGATTCAAGAACAATCAGTGGTTTCTTCATTGGTTATCCAAAAAAAATCAAAGAGGTATAAATTTTATTGTCCTAATCATAGTACGAGAATAGTTGAAACTCAAAATGCTAGATTCATTGAGAATGGCGAAGTTAGTGGGAGTGAAGAACCATATAATGTGGAAATTAAAGAAGTTAGGGTACGAATTCCTCTACCCTGTACTTCTTTCAAATTTGTTTTTATTGAAGCTGTTGCACAACAAAGTAATTAACAAGAACAACAAATTAATGTTCCAACTAATCATAATAAAGCCATAATTGATATCCCTGTAGTAGATGAACCACACGAAGTAGCATTAAGAAGATCTCAAAGACAAAGAAGATTTGCTATTTCTGATGATTATTTGGTATAACTACATGAGTCAAAAACTGACTTGGGAATTGATAATGATCCAGTTTCATTTTCACAAGCCATTGAAAGCAAAAATTCTGATAAATGGATAAATACAAAGAAAGATGAGTTGAAATTTATGGAACAGAATGAAGTTTGGGAACTTGTTGAATTACCTGAAGGTTGCAAAAGAGTTGGGTGTAAATGGGTCTTTAATACCCAACGCAACTCAATTGGCAACATCGTACGTCACAAGGACAGACTTGTTGCCATAGGATTCAGTCAAAAGGATGGCATTGGCTATAAAGAGACGTTTTGACCTGCCTCTAGAAAAGATTCACTGAGAATTATAATGGCTTTGGTAGCTCATTAAGACTTAGACCTACATCAAATAGATGTGAAAACAACCTTTCTGAATGGAAATTTGGAGGAAGAAGTTTATATGAATCAACCTGAGGGGTTTTCTATTAAAGTAAAGGAACACATGGTGTGTAAACTTAAGAAGTCAATATACGGACTTAAGCAAGCTTCCCGACAATGGTATCTTAAGTTTAATGAAATGATTGTCACCTTGTATTTAAGGAAAACACTGTTGACCGGTGTATATATCTGAAGGTCAGTGGGAGTAAGTTTATTATGTTAGTCTTATATGTTGACGACATCGTGCTTGCTACTAATGATCTTGGTTTGTTGCATGATACCAATAAATACTCTCAAATAACTTTGAAATGAAAGATATTGGAGAGGCATTCTATGTGATTGGAATAAAAATATTTTGAGATAGATCACAAGGATTGTTGGGATTTTCATAGAAAACCTATATTAATAAAGCATTAGAGAGATTTAGAATGGAAAAATGCTCATCAAGTCCCGTTCCAATTCAAAAAGGAGATAAGTTTAGTCTCAATCAATGCCCAAAGAATGACTTGGAAAGAAAACAAATGAAAGATATTCCTTATGCATCAATAGTTAGGAGTCTAATATATGCCCAAACATGTACAAGACTAGACATCAATTTTTTTGTTGGAATGTTGGGCCGATATCAAAGTAATCCTGGAATGGATCACTGAAATACTGCAAAGAAAATGTTGCGATACTTACTAGGAACAAAAGATCATATGCGCACTTATAGAAGATCTGATCATCTAGAAGTGGTTGGATATTCAGATTCAAATTATACTGGTTGTATGTATACAAAAAAATCCACATTTGGATATTTGTTTCTGTTAGCTGGAGGAGTAATATCATGGAAGAGTGCGAAGCTGTAATACCCTATAATTCCCTAGCATAATCTAAGTCCCAATACATAAGTATTCGCATATAAAATTTTCTAAATATGTATTATTTTTCAGTTTAGATCCTTTCATTGCGTAGGAAATTCAATTAGCTTTCCAACGATATAAAATTCGCCCAAATCTGATAACCGGATAAGCAGTTATGGTGATTTTAAGTTTCAGTCGTTAAACACCGTCATTTTGACCCTTAGCGAATCGCAGAGCCAGTCTAAATAAAAATTGTCAGTTTTCAGTGTGGTACCGCGATGTTTGCGTGTCGCGCCAAGGACCAAGTTCAATTTTGGAAATTTCTAGTGAGCCTCCGCGATTATAGCGCAACGCAGACGTAGCCAAAATGACATTCCAATGAAGGATTACGATCTTTCCACGTCGTGCCATCGTCCAATTTCCCAATGGTCCCTTTTCCAGTAGCTTGGCGTGATAGTGGTGTATCGTGCCAAGGAAGTCCAAAAATTGAGATCTTCAGTTTCCATCTTGCATTTTTAAATTCGTTTAGGGGTATTTGTGTCATGACCGAAAAATGTGGGTCATGATGGCACTAGTCACGGCGTACCTTGACAAGTAAGCTTATCACCCAAATTGATACAAAAAGAGGAAAAAATAGAAATATCCCAAGGTAAGGCTTCTAGAACGAAGCCGAACCATATAAATAATCATAACAATTCAGAAAGAACTTATCCAAAATACCAATCATGCCCCAAACCAGGTGTCAATAGTCTAACAACTACTAATACAATCCAAGAGTCAAATACATCAAAAAAATAACCACAAAGGAGTAATAACTGTCTCCGAATACTAATAAAGACATAACTACTATAGAAAGATAGAGGTGAACTTCGGACGCATGAATGTCCAACCACTACTTTGGAAGCTCCAACAATCACCCAAGTCAATCAAGTTGAGGCGCACTCGAGGTAGGACCTGCATCGAAAGGGCGTAGTAGGCATGAGTATGGTCCACTTATACTCATTAGGTATCATAGGCCGACCAAGCAAAGTAGTAAATAAAGCATACAAAATATACACTAAGGGCACGTCAGCTGCAATCAGAAAATGTTACACAATGGTAGCCCACACCGCTTACACTAACAGTTCTAATATATCTCACATATATTACAACAACACACTAAGATATAGAACACAAGTATACATTATGTCACATATAATGGAAGAAGAGAGAACATGTAGATACAAGATCATCAAATACAAGTAAAGGAAGGTAAGACAAATACATAGATGACAAGTCAATAAGGAAATACCACACAACATAAAGGCAATAAAGTAAGTGCAATGTATAAGAAGATGATGATGATGATGATGCACGTGGTCATCGCACAACCTCTGAGATCGTCGCACAATCCCCGTATACACCTACGGAGCTAAAGCATCCCGACGCAGGACCCATGGGGGGTTCGTCAACCCGGATACAATCCACATATCTCATATCTTCTTTCCGACATATTCCTCGGGGAGGGTTTTAAAAAGGTGTTGCTAGTGTTTCTCAGATGTTGCCACGATGGTACCAATATTTCATGAATGAGTATGCTATGAGTATGTAATGTTCAAAACCAATCACAATGAGTATTTTCACAACCAACCACAATGATATATTTTCACAACCACGTGAGCCAATATCCACTCATTATTTCAGTTTCATCCACAAATTTCCGCATGTCTCATATGCCAAATAAAGTATTAATATAATCATAATACATCAACAATACCATATTAAGCATCTTAATAACACAATACCATTATTCACATGTATTCAAGACTATTAATATCACATAGGACCCCACACGGTCTCACATATTACATAATAACTCAATTTCGATAGTCATATCACATATAGGCCCCCACATGGGCACAACACATAAATAGACATTTTTCATGATTAATTCTCACCGTAACATGCAATTTGTATTATTATTTACTACCCAACTCAGTCTGAAAAAGTTAAGCCATTACCTACCTTGAAAGTCGAAATTGGTCCGCTATACTTGAACCCACGACCTTACTTTTCATGAATAATCCCAAACTCTACTAAAAACATCAAATATAAAATCTACGCATCAAGAAAAAACCAACGACACCCATATTGACTACTTTTGGTTTGGGGTCAAAACGGACCCCCAAAATGGGTTTCCGAAAACGAAGGGCAAAATTGAAACTTTACTTCAAAAATATGTTCCCATATTTTTAGGAACCTACAGCTGAAAATCCAAGTTAAATCGAGTAAAAAATGAGGTTCAAATTGAAGAAAAACCATTTTTGAGATTTACCGGATAAAATATTTGAAATTCGGGTTAAAATCATGAATCGGAGTTATTTTGAAGGTTAAATTGATGAAAAACTAGTAATTATAAGATAAAAATATTATTCAAGTGAAAAAAAGTGAAATTTGGGTTTAAAATCATGCCCTAAGATTTTTGCGGGTTTGAGGAATTTATCAAGAAATTACTAAGAAAAGGGTGAATTTTACCTTTAATCCGTAATAAAACCAAGAAAAAGGTGTTAATCTAGCTTCCCAAGTTCTCAAGAGATTCATCTTTAAGCTCTCAAACTATATAGAGTTTAACTCTCAAGAGACAAGATGAAAAATGAGCAAAATGAACCCAAAACTATTTATAAGTGCAGAAAATCTGCATTAAAATACCAAAAAGCTGCAGTTTTTGTTTGTTAAAGTCCACTCCGAACTTCGACTGGATGCCCAAAATTCGTTCAGAGTCCGATACACGCAAACAAACTATGCAACCACACTAAATTTGACATTTCAAACACGATGGAGATATCATATTTTCAAAAAAACACCGTTTACACAAAGTTGACTCCCGAAACCCGAAATTATAATTTTCAAACCGAGGATCAAAATGAGATTTGAACGCCGTAAAATCATACCAAACATGCTAACACCCTAAAATCTTCATTCCGGATCTATTGGCAAAGTCGGATTTTCCATCTGAGGTCGTTTCGATCAAATATAGGTCCCACACTCATATTTTCAATTTTCCAACTTTCCGACCAATAGGTCGAAATGAGCTCGGGTGCACTAGGACCCGAACCAAAGGTCTACCTAGCCTAAAATTGATATTTCAGAGTTGCTGGTGCAGTACGTTTGGCCATCTGTCGCACGGATCAAAAGATATCTACATAAGTCCAAAATAAGGCTCTCGAAGTCATAAAAAAACACAATATTGCATAAATGATTCCAAAATGTATCGAAAATCATGCCAATCACTGCCACACCCCGAAAATATCATGATGCAACTATGGGGAGGGGTAAAATAGTTAAATCATATAAAATCACAAATTTCACATATTTCATCAAATTTTTAGGTCGTTACATCATCCACCATTAAAAATCTAGTTTGTCCTCGAACTAAGACAGAGAAATACCTAAATCAATGAAGAGCTGAGGATAAGAACTACACATATCAGACTCGACCTCCCAAGTAGCTTTATCTATAGGTCGATGTTGCCACTGAACCTTAAACACAGGGATAACTCTAAAGTGCAACCGCCTAACATCCCTAGTCGAAATGGAAACTGGCTCCTCAATTAAGGACAACCGCTCATCTAATTGAACTGACTCCCAACAAATGACATGAGACTCATCAAGAATATAGCAATGAAGCATAGAAACATGAAAACTAGATGAACAACTGATAGATAAGGAGGAAAAGCCAACTCATAAGCCACATCACCAACAATCCGAAGAATCTTAAATAGACCAATGTACCTGGGGCTAAGCTTGCCCCTCTTCCCAAACCTCATGACACCTTTCATGGGTGAAACTCAATGAAAAACACGATCACCAACACCAAATCGCAAGGCACGAAGTCTACGATCAGCATAACACTTCTGCATACTCTGAGTCTCTCTTAGTCTATCCTGAATGACCCGAACTCTATCCAAAGAATCATGGAGCAAGTCCGTGCCTCGAGGTATCACATTTGAAATATCAAACCAACCCACTGGGGAGCGATAACTCCTACCATACGATGCCTCAAAAGGATCTATATCAATACTGAAATGGTCGCTATTATTATATACAAACTCTGCTAAAGCCAAATGCTGCTCCCACTGGCCACCAAAATCCATCACGTATATGTGAAGCATATCCTCCAAAACTTGTACAGTCTGCTTTGACTGTCCATAAGTCTGGGGGTGAAAAGCTATACTAAGATCCACTTGAGTACCTAACTCATCCTGAAAAGTCTTCCAAAAGTAAGATGTGAACACAGGACCTCGATATGAAATAATGGACACTGGCACACCATGCAGACGCACAATCTCACAAATGTAGATACGGGCCAACCTCTCAGCACTGAATGAGACTTGAATCGAAATAAAATGAGCTGACTTGGTCAATTGATCCACGATGACCCAAACAATGTCAGAACCACGAGATGTATGAGGCAAACCAGTCACAAAGTCTATGGTGATGCATTCCCACCTCCACTCAGGAATGGGTAACCTCTGAAGCAAACCACTAGGTCTCATAAGCTCGGCCTTCTCCTGCTGACAACATAGGCAACGAATCACAAAATCTAGTATATCTCGCCTCATACCACCCTACCAGTAGTGCTGTATCAAATCATGATACATCTTAGTCATACCTGGATGAATGGAATATCTGGAACAATGGGTCTCCTCTAAGATCAGCCTAATCTGTCACCCACTTTCTGCACACAAACTCGGCCTCTAATTTGCAAAACTCCATCTGAATCAAGTAAGGCTTCTTAGCCTCCCCACTCAATACCTTGTCTTGAATTGATCTCAATCCAACATCATCAAATTGATGAACTTGAATCTTCTCCATCAAAGAAGATCTAGTATCCATAATGCCAAAACATGCCTCTGTGTTGAAATGTCAAGTCTAACCATTTGGTTATCTAAAGACTGAACCTCTAAGGCCAAAGGCCTCTCCTGGGTCAAAAGATGCACCAAGATACCCATGCTAGTCGACTTTTAGCTCAAGGAATCCACAACAACATTAGCCTTGCCTGGATGGTAGAGAATAGTCAAGTCATAATCCTTAAGCAACTCAAGCCAACTGCGCTGCCTCATATTAAGATCTCATTGGGTAAAGAAGTACTAAAGGCTACGATGATCTAAGAAGATCTCACAACTGACTCCATACAAGTAGTACCTCTATAACTTTAAGGAAAACACAATTGCGCACAACTCCAAATCATGGGTAGGATAATTCCTCTCATGAGGCTTTAACTGATGAGACGCATAAGCAATTACCCTGTTCTTCCACACCAACGTAACACCTAGCCCAATACTTGAAGCATCATAAAAGACGGTAAAACCCATGCCGTCTTTGGGAAAAGTTAAGATAGAAGCTGAAGTCAACAAATCCTTGACCTTTTGAAAGCTCGCCTCACAAGCATCAGACCACTAGATGGAAATCTTTTTTTGAGTCAACTTAGTCAAATGAGCTGCAATGGAAGAGAAACCCTCAACAAAACATCGATAATACCCGACTAAGCCAACAGAACTTCGAATCTCGGTGGGCAAAGTAGGTCTAGCCCAATCATGAACCGTTGCAACCTTAGCTGGATCAACCATAATACCTTCCTTAGTCACCACATGACCCAAGAGAGAAACAGACTCCAACCAAAACTCGCACTTAGAGAACTTAGCATACAACTTCTCATCCCTTAATCTCTGAAGCACAATTTGCAAATATTCCTCATGATCAACCTCACTCTTGGAATAAACCAACATATCATCTATAAATATAATAACAAAGGAGTCAAGATACGGTCAAAATAGTCGGTTTATCAACTCCATGAATGCGAAGGGGAATTGGTCAACCTGAAGGAGATAACAAGAACTCATAATGACCATATTGAGTCCAAAAAGTAGTTTTTGCAATATCTGAAGCTCTAATCCTCAACTGGTGATAACTAGACCTCAAATCAATCTTTGGAAATACAGCAGCACCCTGGAGATGATCAAATAAATTATCAATGCGAGAAATAGGATTCTTATTCTTAACTGCCACCTTATTCAATTGCCGATAATCAACACACATCCGCATAGACCCATCCTTTTTCTTTACAAACAAGACAGGTGCACCTCAAGGTGAAACACTAGGTCAGATAAATCCCTTATCAAACAACTCCTGCAACTGATCCTTCAGTTTCTTCAACTATGTTGGGGCCATCCTATAAGGAGGAATAGAAATGGGTTTGGTGCCCGGCTCAACATTAATACTGAAATCAATATCTCAATCCAGAGGCATACTATAGAAGTCCATAAGGAACACATCCATAAACTTATGGACAACACAGACATAATCTAAGGAAGGAGGCGAAACAACACTGGTTTCACGAATATGGTCCAAGTAAGATAAACATCCCCTCTCAACCAATAAGCCTAAACATAAGATATAACCCTCTTAGGACCCGAATTAAGTGCACCCTTCCAAGCTATCCTTGGAACACCTGACAAAGCTAAAGTCACGGTCTAGGCAATATAATCTAAGACAGCATGATAAGGAGACAATCAATCCATATCCAAAATAACATCAAAATCGATCATATCTAACACAAGCAAGTCTATCAAAGTCTCAGGCCTGGAAAAAGTTACAACACAAGATCGTGAGCCTAATCCACCACTAAAAAATCACCTACCGGGGTAGATACACGAATAGGAATGACAAGAGGCTCACTAATAAAATCAAAATCCAAAGTAAAATACACAGACACATAGGAGAAAATTGATCAAGGATCAAATAATACATATGCAGGTTTGAACCAAACGGAACGGTACCTGAGATCACATAATCTAAAGCCTCCACATTAGATTTAACTGGTATAACATAACACTATCTAAGACTACTAACTGGTTGTAGTCCCATGACTACCAACACGGGCTCTGCCATCTTTACCTCTTGCACCTTTGGTAGAACCCCTATCCCTCACAAATAAAATAGGAGTAGCTCTAAACACATGGTGAGAATAGTCCTTCACTACATGGATAATATCATCACACACATAGCAACCTCTATAACCAATCTCAATAAGAGAAAGTACAACTGAGCCAAATGGCCACCCCAAATTGCTAAACTAGAAGATCCACCAGCTGAATCACCTGCACTGGCCTACCATGGTATTCATAAGAACCTCTAAAATCTCTACCTCGATAGGTCTGACTCCTGAACTCATCAAAACGATGCACCCTCTTGGTGCCTTGCTGAGATGCATGAATAATACCCTCTGTCATCTTACCATGATATACAATACTCTAAAGAGAAGCTCCAAGCATAATCAGCTAAGATGTAGCCAACCAAAGAGAAATATCTAAATCCTTCACGAACTTTTAAATCTTCTCAAACTCGGTGGAAATGCCATCATAGGAATATCTGGACAGGGAATAGAAGTATGCCTTATACTAAAACAAACTGTCATGGAGCCCTGCTCCAAATGATCAAACATGTCCTACATATGATCTCTCAAACTGAAATACACAAATCTTTCCAGAAAGGTATAACAAACTGATCTAGAGGCAACCCAGGAGCATCAACAAGACTATAATCGACAAATGATATCCACTAATTTATCACAATATCTCTAAATTGATATGAGGTATAAGCAACTCCATTCGCATAAAAAGAGTGAAACAAAACTTAGAACACAAGGTATGAAAGAACTTCGCACGATAAATAATGAAATGAGGGAAGTTTCCTAAAGACATCCTATAGCCTCTCAAAAATAGACATGGATGTCTACGTATCGATACACAAGACTATATTAGACATCTCATTCTTACGTCGTTGAGACCAATGAAACCTGGCTTCTTTGATACCAATTTGTCATAACCCAAAAATAAGGGTCATGATGGCACTTGTCGTGGCGTACCTTGACAAGTAAGCCTATCAGCCAAACTGATACAAAAAGATAAAAATATAGAAATATCCCAAGGTAAGGCTTCTAGAATGAAGCCAAACAATATAAATAATGATAACAATGCTAAAAGAACTTATCTAAAATACCAATCATGCCTAAAACTAGGTGTTAATAGTGTAAGAACTACTAATACAATCCAAGAGTCAAATACATCAAAAAAATAACCACAAAGGAGTAATAACTGTCTTCGAATACTAATAAAGACACAACTACTATAGAAAGATAGATGTGAACTTTGGACGCATGAATGTCCAGCCACTACTTTGGAAGCTCCAACAATCGCCCAAGGCAATCAAGTTGTGGCACACTCGAGCTAAGACCTGCAACGAAAGAGAGCAGTAGGCATGACTACGGTCTATTTGTACTCATTAGGTATCATAGGAGACCAAGAAAAGTATTAAATAAAGCATACAAAATATACACTAAGGGCACATCACCTGCAATAAAAAAATATCCCACAATGGTAGCCCACACCGCTTGCACTAACAGTTATAATATATCTCACATATATTACAACAACACACCAAGATATAGAACACAAGTATATATTATGTCACATATATTGGAACAAGAGAGAACATATAGATACAAGATCATCAAATACAAGTAAAGAAAGGTAAGGCAAATACACAGATGACAATTCAATAAGGCAATACAACACAACATAAAGACAATAAAGTAAGTGCAATGTATATGATGATAATGATGATGATGCACGTGGTCATCGCACAACCTCTGAGATTGTCGTACAATCCCCGTATACACCTATGGAGCTAAAGTTTCCCAACACAGGATCCATTGGGGGTTCATCAACCCGTATACAATCCACATATCTCATATCTCCTTTCTGTAATATCCCTCGAAAAGGGTTTTATAAGGTGTTACAATATTTTATCCCCGACATATCCCTTGGGGAGGGTTTTAAAAAGGTGTTGCTAGTGTTTCTCAGATGTTGCTATTGTGGTAACAATGTTTTATGAATGAGTATGATATGAGGATGTAATTCTCACAACTAATCACAATGAGTATTTTCACAACCAACCACAATGATATATTTCCACAACTATGTGAGCCAATATCCACTCATTATTTCAGTTTCATCCACAAATTTCCACACGTCTCATATGCCAAATAAGCTATGAATATAATTATAATACATCAATGATACCATATTAAACATCTTAATAACACAATACAATTATTCACATGTATTCAACGCTACTAATATGACATAGGACCCCACACGGTCTCACATATCACATAATAACTCAATTTTGACAGTTACATCACATATAGGCCCCCACACAGTCAAAACACATAAATAGTCATTTTTCATGATTAGTTCCCACCCTTAACATGCATTTTGTATCATCATTTACTACCTAGCTCAGTTTGAAAGAGTTAAGCCATAACCTACCTCGAAAGCCGAAATCGGTCCGCTACACTTGAACCTGCGGCCTTACTTTTCATGAAAAATCCTGAACTATACTAAAAACATCAAATATAAAATCTACGCATCAATACAAAATCAATGACACCCATATTAATTATTTTTGGTTCGGGATCAAAACGGACCCCCAAATGAGTTTCCAAAACAGAAGGAAAAAATCAAAACTTTACTTTAAAAATATATTTTCCATATTTGTAGGAACCTACAGATGAAAACCCAAGTTAAATCGAGTAAAAAATAAGGTTCAAATCAAAGAAAAACCATGTTTGAGATTTACCGGATAAAATCTTTAAAATCCGGGTTAAAATCAAGAATCGAAGTTGTTTTGAAGGTTAAATTGATGAAAAACTAGTAATTATAAGATAAAAATATTATTCAAATGATAATGAGTGAAATTTGGGTTTAAAACCATGCCCTAAGATTTTAGGAATTTTGAGAAATTTATCAAGAAATTATGAAGAAAAGGGTGAATTCTTACCTTTAATCCGTAATAAAACCAAGAAAAAGGTGTTAATCTAGCTTCTCAAGTTCCCACAAACTTCACTTTTAAGCTCCCAAACTATTTAGGGTTTAACTCTCAAGAGACAAGATGAAAAATGAGCAAAATGGACCCAGAACTATTTATAAGTGCAGAAAATCTGCACTAAAATAACCAAAAAAGCTGCAGTTTTTTTTGTTAAAGTCCTCCACTTTGGACTTCGACAGGGTGCTCGGAATTCGTTCGGAGTCCGGTACATGCAAAAGAACTATGCAACCACACTAAATTCAACATTATAGACGCGATAGAGATATCAAATTTCAAAAAAAATATCATTTACACAAAGTTGACTCTCGAAATCTGAAATTATAATTTTTCAAATCATGGGTCGAAATGAGATTTAAAAGCCATAAAATCATACCAAACATGCTAACACCCTAAGATCGACATTCCAGATCTGCTGGCAAAGTTTGATTTTCAATTCGAGGTCGTTTTGATCAAATGTGGATCCCACACCCATATTTCCAATTTTCTAACTTTCTAATCAATAGGTTGAAATGAGCTCGGGTGCATCGGTACCTTAACCAAAGGTCTAACTAGCCTAAAATCGATATTCCAAAGCTGTTGGCGCAGTTTGCTTGGCCATCCATTACACGGACCAAAATATATCCACATAAGTCCAAAATAAGGCTCTCGAAGCCATCATAAACCACAATATTGCATAAATAATACCAAAATGCATCAAAAATTATGTCACTTACTCTCACACCCCAAAAATATCATAACACAACTACAGGAAGGGGTAAAATAGTCAAATCATACAAAATCACAAATTTCACGTATTTCATCAAATTTTTAGATCGTTACAATTTGGGTCTTTTTCTAAGCCCTAAACTCATCCTAAACACAAAAGTTAACCTTTAATTGACCTAAATACTCATCATTATTCAATTTCTCTCAAATTAAAGATCCTTTTTTCAAGAACAAGAAACCCTAGCTCTCAAATTCAAGGCAAAATCTTAAGAACTCACCATCAATCCCTCCAAATTCATTAATTCAGGTATGTTAGATGTTCATCCATGAGTTACTTTCACCCATGAAGTCCAAGAATCCTATTTAAATTACAAAATTATAATCTTTTCAAGTTATTAGATTTTAAATTGTCATTTCACCCATGAATCTCTATGAACTATGATTTTATACCATGTTTCAATGAAATTATTGTTGTTATTCAATTCCCCATGTTTTAATGTTATCATTCATTGAATTAAATCATGATTTAGTGCTATTTATGTTGAATCCATGCTATAACTACAAGTTTCATAAAATTCCTATGAATTGATTAAACTATGAACTACAAGTGTTTGATAAAATGCCTACAAGAATGAGTAGTTGACAAAGGTTTTCATGTTAAGTCCTCTAAGTTTAATATTGTGTTACTATTTTTGCTTTTGAATACTAGGGGTATTGAATACCCGAAAACCATAGTTTTTTACTTAGTCTTGTTTTAGTATCTTTAAAATAATTTCAGTTTATATTATGAGAATTATAAGAATAGTCAGTTAAACTCAGAAAAGTCTAGTATTTTAGTGTCTTTCAGTTGGGAGTAGGATTTAGCACCGAGGGAGTGTAGGGATGGCGACTATCGTAGCAAAAGTGATCATGCAGACCATCTCAGAATAGTGTTACAAACTCTTAGAGCTCACTAGTTGTTCGCTAAATTTAGTAAGTGTGAATTCTGGCTAAGATCAGTAGCTTTAATTGTCCATATTATTTCTGGTAATTGTATTAGGGTTGATCCTCAAAAGACCGAGGCATTAAGAAACTTGCCCAGACCCATTCCTCTGTCAGACATTAAGAGTTTTTTGGGTTTGGATGGTGATTATCATTGGTTTGTTAAAGGATTTTCTTTTATTGCACCCCCTATGTATAGATTGATGCAGAATAAAGTCAAGTTTCAGTAGTCAGATTCTTGCAAGAAGAGTTTTCAGGAGTTGAAGACACGACTCACCTCAGCCCTAGTATTGACTCTTCCAGATAGTTTAGATAGGTTTATTGTGTACTGTGATATATCCATAGTAGACTTGGGTTGTGTCCTTATATAGAGATAAAAGGTCATAACCTATGCCTATAGGCATCTTAAGCCCCATGAGAAGAATTATCTGACTCATGATCTTGAGCTAGCAGCTGTAGTGTTTGCCTTAAAGATTTAGAGGAATTACTTGTATTGGGTACATATAGATGTGTTCACAGATCACAAAAGCCTTCATATGTGTTCTCTCAGAAGTACTTGAATTTGCATCAGATGAGGTGGTTAGAGCCATTGAAATATTATGACGGGCAAGGCCAATGTAGTGGCTGATGCACTCAGTAGATTATCTATGGGTAGTGTTGCCCATGTTGAGGATGGTAAGAAGAAATTAGCTTAGAAAGTTCATCAGCTTACCTGATTAGGTGTCTTCTTAATTGATTCAGTAGAAGGTAGTGTATGGGTGTAGAGTAGTTCAGAATCCTCTCTAGTTTCCAGAGTGAAGGAAAAGTAGGATAAAGATCCCAGTCTAGTTAAGTTGAAAGAATCAGTCAGAGATTAAAAAATAGAGGTTTCCTCCCAAGGGGGAGATGGTGTTTTTCGTTGTTAGGGTAGATTGTGTGTGCCTGGTATAGATGACTTAAGGCAACAAATTCTTTTACAGAAGCACATGGTGCGTGCTACTCTATTTATCCAGGGGCCACTAAGATGTACCGTAATTTATAGGAGATCTATTGGTGGAGTGGGATGAAGAGGGATATTGTAGAGTTTATAGCTAAGTGCTTTACATGCCATCAAGTTAATATTGAGCCCCTGAATTCTAGTGGGTCCAAGCAGGAGTTCAGTATTCTTACGTGGAAATGGAAAAAAGTGAACATGGACTTTGTGATGGGACTGCCTTGTACTCGTCATCAAAATGATTCTATTTGGGTTATCATAGACAGGATGACCAAATCAGCTCATGTTTTGCCAGTCCATACCTCTTACTTAGCCGAGAACTACGCCAAACTCTATCTCAGAGAGTTAGTTAAGTTGTACAGTGTTCCCTTAGCTATCATCTTAGATAGAGGTACCTAGTTTACCTTTCACTTCTGGAAAACTTTCCAAAAGGGTCTTGGTACCCAAGTCCATCTCAATACAACCTTCCACCCTCAGAAAGATGGTCAAGCAAAAAGGACCATTCAGACTCTTGAAGATATGCTGAGAGCATGCATAGTTGATTTTAAGTATAGCTGGGATGACCACTTGCCTTTAATTCAATTCGCATATAATAACAGTTATCATTCCAGTATTTAGATGGCTCCATTTGAAGCTCTTTATGGAAGGAGAAGTAGATCTTTGATCAATTGGTTTGAAGTGGGTGAGGCCACAGTGATAGGGTTTGACTTGGTGTTTGATGAGTTAAAGAAGGTTCAGTTGATCAAGGAAAGGCTCAAGGCAGCCCATAGTCGATAGAATTCATATGCAGATGTGAGGATAAAAGATATCGAGTTTGAGATCAGGGATTTTATGTACTTGAGAATCTCTCCTATGAAAGAAGTGAAGAGGTTTGGCAAGAAGGGAAAGGTCAGTCCCCGATATATCGGTCCTTTCAAAATTCTCAGTCATTTTGGAAAGGTAGATTACGAACTTGAGTTATCTTCATATTTAGCTTCAGTAGACCCAGTGTTCTATGTTTCATTGTTGAAGAAGTGTATTGCTGATCCAGCTGTAGTTGTTCCCTTAGAAAGTGTGGATATTTAAAACAGTCTTTCCTTTGAGTAAGTTCCAGTCGAAATTCTTGATCATCAAGTTCGTAGACTGAGGAACAAAGAAGTTCCACTAGTCAAAGTTCTTTGGTGGAATCAGTCCATTGAGGGAGCCATTTGGGAAGTAGAAGTAGATATACGGAACAAGTACCCTGATCTTTTCTCCGCGAATTCAGATTCGATTTAAGGTATTAATCTTCTTAAGATTTCTCCCAATCATGCTTAGTTTTAGTTGCACATCATGTTCATGTCAATCGTGTATTTACAAATTAGTTCAGTCATGTATTCCATGTATCAGATATGCATGTTCAGTGTGTAAGCTCAGTCCATCAGTTTTCCTCAGCTTAACTAGTCTGATTCGAGGATGAATGATCCCATGGGGGAGATATTGTAATACCTCATAATTTCATAGCATAATCTAAGTCCCAATATATAAGTATTCATATATCAAATTTTCTAAATACTTATTATTTCCAGTTTAGAGCTTGCCATTATGTAGGAAATTCAATTAGCTTTCCAATGATATAAAATTCGCCCAGATCCGATAACCGGGTAAGAAGTTATGGTGATATTAAGCTTTAGTCGTTAAACACCATCATTTTAACCCTTAGCACATCGCAGAGCCAGTCTAAATAAAAATTGTCAGTTTCCAGTGTGGTACATCAATATTGGTGCATCATACCAAGGACCCAGTTCACGTTTGGCAATTTCCAGTGAGCCTTCGCGATTATAACGCATCGCAGAGGTGGCCAAAATGGATTCCAGTGAAGGACTGTGATCTTACTGTTCCGCGCCATCATCCAGTTTCCTAATTGTCCCTTTCTTAGTGTCTTGGTTTGATAGTGGCACGTCGTGCCAAGGCCAAAAATCGGGATCTTCAGCTTCCAGCTTGCGTTTTTAAAATTCATTTAGGGGTATTTGGATCTTTTTCCTAAGCCCTAAACTCGGAAAAAACATGAAATTTAACCCTTAATTGACCAAAATACTCATCATTATTCAATTCCTCTCAAATTAAAGATCCTCTTTTCAGGAACAAGAAACCCTAGCTCTCAAATTCAAGACCAAATCTTAAGAACTCACCATCAATCCTTCCAAAATCATTAATTCAGGTATGTTAGATGTTCATCCATGAGTTCCTTTCATCCATGGAGTCTAAGTATCCTACAAAATTGTGATCTTTTCAAGTTATTTGATTTTAAACTGTGATTTCACCCATGAATCTCCATGAACTATGATTTTATACCACATTTCAATGAAATTATTGTTGTTATTCAATTCCCCATATTTTAATGTTATCATTTAATGAATTAAATCATGATTTAATGCTATTTATGTTGAATCCGTGCTATTACTACAAGTTCCATAACATTCCTATGATTTGATGAAACTATGAACTACAAGTGTTTGATAAAATGCCTACAATAATGAGTAGTTGACAAATGTTTTCATGCTAAGTCTTCTAAGTTTAATATTGTGTTACTATTTTTGCTTTTGAATACTAGGGGTATTAAATACCTGAAAACCATAGCTGTTTACTTAGTCTAGTTTTAGTATCTTTAAATTAACTTCAGATTATCTTATGAGCAGTATAAGAACAGTCAATTAAACTCAGAACAGTCTAGTATTTCAGTGTCTTTCAGTTGGGAGTAGGATTTAGCACCGAGCGAGTGTAGGGATGGCGGCTTCCCCGTCAGATAGGTAGAGTCGCTAGTAGCAGTTCCTAAACTCTAGAACTACGTAGCCATCATAGAATATGAGAAGTCACCTGTCAGTTTAGGCTTGAATATCTCGCAGGGGTCACTCGTCAGTTCAGGCTTGACACCCTTAGTCCTTCGGGACAATACATCAGTATATCCACACAACCAGTGTTAGTACCCGTGGCATTGTATTAACACCCTTCCAGATGGGGTTACAGGTTGGACCCCGATTATCTTAAATTGGGGCATGTCGGTTAGATGATAGCTACCACAGTCTCAATCTAATAATCTGATCAGTAGTTTAGTCTCAGTGTTGTTTGACCAAGGCATACAGACATCAGATATTTCAGTATTTCAGTTTACAGACTTCTATTCAGTTTATGTTATATGCTTGGTCATGTATCTCTAGTATCTACAGACTTCATGTACTTTCAGTAATTTATAGACTTTCATGCATACACAGTATTTACAGATTTCACATATTTTCAGTATCTACCAATTTCATGCTCTCTATTTAATATTCCATGTTTTACATGTATATTCAGATAATTATTATTTTTGTTCATGAAATTATGCATGTCAGCCTACCTCATTTAGCATACCAGTACATTGAAAGTAATGATCGCATACCTTTTGTTGCACTATGATGTATTATATCATAGGTTTTGATGCTCAGTTCTCGGACCTCACTTAGACATTTCAGACATCTCAGCAATAGCAGTGTTGAGTCCTCATATTTTGAGGATGGAGTATTTCTATTTTATGTTTTCAGTCTACTAGTTAGTTGGAGTTAGTTGAGGCCTGTCCCATCAACTCCCAGTCATTCAGTTAAGAGGCTTTCATACATTAGAGTCAGTTATTGAGTTTATTCATATGTCAGTGTTTTTATCAGACTTAGATAACTATATTCTTCAGATTCATAATTCAATTTTTAAAACCTTATGACATATCAGTTATTCTTCCATATTTATGATTATATTATTCAGTACTCACTACAGGTACCAACTCATAGATTAGCTTGTGGTCCCTCAAGAGTGTAAGTACCTTGTGACACCCAGGGTGTACTCATGGGGTGTTACAAAAGCAGTCTGTTATAGCGTCATCCACTATGAAAGCTGAGTTTGTGGCATTCTTTGAGGCCACAGTCCAAACTAATTGGCTGCGAAATTTTATTTTAGGACTTGAACTAGTCGACAATATAGCCAGGCCGCTGAAAATTTATTGTGATAATACCGCCATCGTTTTCTTCTCTAAAAAGGATAAATATTCAAAAGGTGCTAAGCATATGGAATTGAAATACTTTTCGGTTAAAGAAGAATTCCAGAAACATAAAGTGTCAATTGAACATATTAGCACCAAGCTTATGATTGTTGATCCTTTAACAAAAAGATTACCGCCCAAAATATTTGTTGAACATGTTGAAAGGATGGGTCTTATTGATAGCAATGAATGATTTCATGACAAGACTTTATTATGTTTATGTAATTGACATTTTGAGCTCAAATTAGATATGTTTCTATTGTTACCTGTTTTCTCTTGTATACATAATATTGTGAATGATGACGACAAGTTCTAACTTAGATAAAATATCCTAAGTATTATCATTGGACCCATTATGTATTTGAAAGGTTATGTTAGGTAATAGACTAATATTGTAGTACATGGAATGAATTATGTCAAGTAAAGTGATGTACCACCGCCATGACTCATTTTATTTGATTTATTTAACAATGACAAATGCCGTTGGATTTAACGTTAATTGTGCACATGATTGACGTATATATTAAACCTATAAATTAATATTGTGTGTGCCAAGGGGGAGAATGTAATTTTCTATGGCCTACATAATTTATTTATTTATTTGTTGGTTTAATAATAATTGAATAAGTTAAATATTAAATTTGTATGGAAAAGTTACCTAGTAGGATTAAACTATTGACTAATTTGTTAGTAGGATAAGTACTGACTCCTAGTAAGATAATTACTGTCTGTTAGTGCGATAATTATTATATTCACAAATCACGTTGATGGTACGTGAAAACATAATTGTCTGCTCTTCATATTATAAAAGAGGTCCTCTCTCTGCCAAAAGAAGAATAAGCTCTATTATATTTTATTCTGAAAACTAAGGTTAAGAGAGAGAAACAATATGTTCTGCTCTTGGTTTGCTTCCGCTAATTACTGTGCTTCCTCTAAAACCATGGAGAATTTAGGTAAGTAATTCTTTATGGAATTACTGAATTTCTTTATGTTAAAATCATTAAGTTCTACGTTCCTGAATGATTGATAGGATTATATATAAGATTGTTTAAATTATACAATCTGTTAATTGCTTACATTGACCACTTTTGTGTTTAAGTGACTAGATTTACTTAGCATTTTTTCATGCAATGAGATTAACTCAATACATTACCCCCACTATTTTGTATAATCTTGATACCCATCATAGTACCAATTTTTTCAAGATCCTCCATTTTAAATGTGAAAATTAAAAATCTTCTCATTTCTATTATGATTTTGTATCATCTTTTGCGATCAACATATTGATAAACTATTACACACAATATCACATATTCATCAATATAGAGATTCATAGTAAATGATAAGTCTAATATTGACTTCTAATCACATGTCAAACACGTACCCCACACTTTAGACATATTAAGTATCTTTTCATATCACATATTGAGAAAACTCAATCCACTAATTTATATTCTCTAGTATAACAACTTTCATGTACAGACACGCACTTGTAATATTTCATGTCATTTTTATTAAACAAGTAAATAAAACCCGATTTTTATTTTCACTTCTCCGAAATTCATTCATTGTCGTAACTCTGTAAGCATGCATCCCTTATAAGAAGAGCCAATTTAATTTCCGCGAAATTGAATGAATTTCTGAAATTCTGAAATTTCTGGAACCAATTTCCTTGACAATTAGATTCCGTTGATAGACTTGAATAAGAATAAAATTTCATCAACCTAGTGCCTCCTCTGCAGTCAATCGATATTATTGTCTTCAAATTCACCATCACATCCATGAATTATATAAGTTGCTGAAGGATGGTAACTTTTTCATCCAACAGAAAATTTACAACCTCAACTATGTCATTTAAGAGTTGATAAATATCTCACTGCTACCTTTTCAAATCCCAGTGCATGAAAATATAAAATTCTTGATATATTCACTTTATTTGTCTTTCTTTCATTGTAGCACTAATCCACAGAGGCAAAACAACTACCAATCTCTGTATTTGTACAATTATCCGGCTTCTTCAACTTCGACCTTTTCCATATAAAAATCTTGAATAGGCACTTCAGTCCAAAAGGTACATATTTCTCCCCTTAACCGTTTCATGTTATACTCACTGTTGCCTCCATCTCGTATTTAATCTACAACACCATAATTCGAATAGTTTACACTTCAAACATCCCCATGGCAGTACGTTGAAGACAACGATCAGCCCCTTCACCATAATTTCTGATTGATTTTTTTTTTTTTATAACAACCAACAAAACTACGATTGATACCACAACTTGTCGTTGCCAAAATATCATCAATTTGAATCTTTGATCTTCTTCGTGATGAAATATCGTTTTTAAATTGTTGGAAATTATGTTCCATGAACACATAAAATTATACGAAGAAGAATACAAAGATGAAGACTTGACAATATGAACATTGAACACAAAATTATGAGGCTTGAAACACGCTCGAAACGCTTTCCTAAAAATGATATTTGCTCCCTCTCCTTAACGAGATTGCTGTGGGATTCTATGCAAATAGTTTTAGTGGATATGATAAGTCTTTGGGTTTGTGCACCAAGCAATAGTGAAGATAATCCTATTGGAAATCAAGAAATCTAAAACTTGATATTTTAATAATTCTTTCGGGAATGTTGTAAGAAAAGTAATATTGTGAAAAGTTTCTCTAAATTTTCTATAAAGTTTTTTTGAAATCTTAAGAGGTAGGATATATATAAAAATGGAGAAAATCAAATATTGAAAGGACACAACCATTCATCTAATAGATACCTCTTCAACTAAAAAATACCTCTTCACTAAAAAGACATCTGTTTTCATAAAAGACAATCTTTCACTAAAGGTAACTTTTCATAAAAAAGTTTTTAATTAATTTATTTTAAAATAAAATCCGATAGAAGATTCCTTTCCAAGTTTGTTGGACCCATTTCCTTAGATCATTACGTGTTGGGATCTCATCATAATCTGGAAAACTGCCAACCAGGCTTCTTTTCAATGAGTCTATCACACCATTGTCACTGTTTAGAGCATCTCTTGTAGTTCACTTGTTCTTTTGGACAACGCCCCTTTAAATCCCCTTACCTTTGTTCTCCTTTGTACTCGTTTCTCCTGCATGTGAATAGAAAATGGAGGGAAAATACCGGAGGAAAAATGAGTCCACACTAAAATGGAAAGTGTACTAAAAAATGGAAAGTTCACTAATTTTCCCACATTGGTGGGGGAGGAGAACTTTCCAGTGTTTTTAATAAGGAACACTTACACCACATGGTAAGTGAGGCAAAAACCAAGAAGTGCCTTGCGCCGTCGTCGCCGCTCGCTCGGCTCGGCTTTAGCTTCGTCTTCGAATTCGGCTTCGGATATCATTTTTTTAAACAAATTTTATTTGGAAACATAAAAAAACAAGTGAAATTTAATCCAAAAATCTGATAGAATTGTTTTTCTCTATGTGCGAGCTCATTTCGGATGCCATGCCAACACACGCACAATCCACCTCGAAGGGATGAGACCCTTCGAGGTAAAAGGCACACTGGTTCTAGTAATAGCGTGACCTATGCGTTCATCTATGCAACCTGCGGGAGCAGATGCGGTACAGTTAGTCACTAGAATTCGGATAGTGTCACCTGCGACTGCAGATCGGGCACAGTTCTAGCATAGACTGGGCACAGGTGACGTGACTGTACTGAATAGGTGCCTTTTTGCTGAACCAATACTTTCTTTCCAAAGGGACATCTTAAGACTATAAATACCTGACATATTCCACAGGTATAAACATGATTTTTGACAGCATAAACACTCTTCTTTTCTACAAAAACTCAATGTGATCATAAGCCGTTGAGTGAGTTCGATGAATCCAATAATTTGGGGTACCACTATTGTTGGATTGAATGTCATTATATCCTGGAAGGAAATTTCATAACCTCGGGTACAGTGAGGAGAATTATTCCTTAAGGACACTACGTGAAGTCGGGGGACTTGGCTTTAAATTTTTGTTTCATCTTATTTCTGAAATAACAACACACTTCTTGGATAGATTATCTTTAATCTTGTATTGAAGGTGTTGTGTAACTTGATAGGTGTTCTTATTTTGGACTTGAACTTGTCTTGAAGTTGTTGTGTGCCTAAATACAAATTTGTTCACCTGAAAACATTGAAAATATCAATCTTAAGAAATAATTCAAAATTTGTATAACTTGGTTTCTGGACATTAAAGCTTTAAGTTTTCTACTTCGTTTGAACTTAACTAGTGATTTGAAGAATAAAATCTTCATCACAAGTTAAAGATCACTCGATTGATGATTGAAAGTCATAAAAACTTCATTGTTAAACTAGAAACAAGAGGTGTTTAAAGTTACTACAACTTTATTAATAGTATTTTGATATACTATAGTTACTACCTTGTTGTGACAGGAAAATAACTATGGATAGTTAAGTGCATGATGATGCAATGACTGTGGAAGAAACTAGTGTTGCGACAACAAGTCGTACGAATGCTTTGATAGTAATGGCACCAACGGAGAAATTCGGAAAGTTCGCGGGTATTGACTTCAAATGGTAGAAGCAGAAAATGTTTTTCTACCTTACAACTCCTTATCATCAAAGATTCACATTTGAGGAAGCTCCAGAGGTGCCCGAGGGAACCACTGAACAAGAGCGATTTGTGATTGTGGAGGCTTGGAAACACTCTAATTTCCTTTGCAGGAACTACAACTAAAGTGGTATCCAAGATGATCTCTACAATGTGTATAGTGGAACAAAGACAACAAAAGAGTTGTGGGAGCACTGAAATAGAAGTGGAAAATAGAGGATGCAGGAACTAAAAAATTCTTCATTGCAATATTCCTCGAATATAAAATGATAGACAACAAGTCGGTTGTCTCCTAAGTGTAGGAACTGCAAGTGATCATCCATGATCTTCTTGCGGAAAGTATGAATTTGACAAATACCTTTGTTGAACAATTTAAAATTTTTCTTAGTATTCACATAAACTTTATTGTAGGTTTAATCGTGAATGAAGCATTTCAAGTAGCAATAATAATAGAGAAGCTACCACCTATGTGGAAGGACTTTAAGAACTATTTAAAGCACAAACGTGAGGAGATGTCTGTCAAAGATCTAATTATTAGATTGCACATTGAAGAAAACAATAAGGTTGTGGAAAGAAGGTCAAGAGGAAATCCTATAATGAATAGAGCAAATATTGTAGAAGACGACCACAACTCCAAAAAGCACAAGAAAGCAATCAACCCAAGAAGAAATTCAAGAAAAAATGTTTTAACTGTGGCTTGATTGGCCACAAGTCTACGGATTGTCGTTCCCCAAACAAAGAAAAGAAAAAGGACCAATCAAATGTGGTTGAGTCTAAGAAAGAAGTGAACGATCTGTGTACTATGTTGTCCGAACGCAACTTGGTGGGAAATACTCGCAAATGGTGGATGAATTTCAGTGCCACCCACCACGTTTGTGCTAATAAGAGTTATTTGGTAATTTTGGTCCGGCTCAAGGGAAAGGAAAGATATTCAAGGCTAACTCTACTACTACAAAAGTAGAAAGAACATGAAAAGTATGCTTGAAAATGACTTCAACTCACCAATGTACTGTATGTATCGAAGTTAATAAAGAACTTAATTTTCGTATCACTTTTTGACAAGAACATATTCAAATGTGTATTTGTTTCTAGAAAAATTGTACTTAGTAAAGGAGAATTGTATGTCGGAAAAGGCTACCTGAATGAGGGCCTATTCAAAATGAATGTTGAAATCAATAAAAGTTCAGTTTCTTCTTACTTGCTTGAGTCTTATGATTTATGGCATGAACGATTAGGAATTATCAATTACAAAACATTGCATGAACTGATTAACTTAGAAGTTTTGCCAAACTTGGAGTGTAATAAATCAAAATATCAAACGTGTGTGGAATCAAAGTATGCTAAGCCTTTGTAAGACCGTTGAAAGGAATTTCAATTCCTTAAACTTAATTCATACTAACATTTGTGATATGAAGTCAACACCATCTCATGGTGGAAAAAAATATTTTATAACTTTTATTTACAATTCCACTAGATACTGTTATGTCTATTTGCTAAATAGTAAGGATGAAGCAATAAATGCA
The DNA here is from genome assembly GCA_030864225.1 of Capsicum baccatum var. pendulum. Lineage (NCBI taxonomy): Eukaryota > Viridiplantae > Streptophyta > Magnoliopsida > Solanales > Solanaceae > Capsicum > Capsicum baccatum. The sequence goes on along the minus strand of CM061560.1, from coordinate 261,966,778 downwards.
TTTAGGTAATATAAAACCAAAGTTGAAAATCAGTTAGAGAAAAAGATCAAAATGATAATAAGTGATCGGGGTAAAGAATATGAATCTCCCTTTGCACAAATATGTGTAGAGAGTGGAATTGTCCATCAAACTATAAACCCGTATTCACCTCAATCTAATGGAACTACGAAAAGAAAAAACCAAACCTTGAAAGAAATGATGAATGCCTTACTAATAAATTCAGGTTTACTGCAAAACTTGTGGGGGGAAGCTATCCTTACGGCTAACTAAATACTCAATAGAGTGTCCCATAGTAAGACACAATCAATTCCATATGAAAAATGGAAAGAAAAAAAACCCAACTTGAAATATTTCAAAGTGTGGGGTTATCTACCGAAGGTCCAAGTTCCTATGCCTAAAAGAGTAAGGATAAAACCTAAGACGGTGGACTACATCTTCATAGGATATGCTAAAAGTAGAAAATCATGTCAATTTTTGGTTCATAAATCCAAACGTCTGGGTATCAATGAAAATATGGTAATTGAATCAGATAATGCTAAATTCTTTAAACAAATTTATCCATATAAAACTAGACATGAATAGTCTAGTGGGGGTTCTAAACGACCTCAAAATGAACCAAGTGAGGATGTACATAATGATGAGAATCCAAGATGTAGTACACGTCAAAGAATGCCAACTTTATTTGGATCAGATTTTGTAACATTTCCCTTAAAAAATGAGCCCCAAATATTTAAAGAAGCGATGACGTCTTCAGACTTATCCTTTTGGAAAGAGACAATCGATAGTGAGATTGATTCAATCTTCAGCAACCATACATTAGATTTTGTTGATCTTCCTCTAGGAAATAAAAGCTTTAGGTTCTAAACGGATCTTCAAAATGAAAATGAAAATTGATGGTACTATTGACAAATACAAGGTATGACTTGTTGTAAAAGGCTTTAAACAAAAGAAAGGCCTTGATTACTTTGATACATACTTGCCATTAATGAGGATAACTTCAATTCGGATGTTAGTTGCCTTGGCGGAAGTATATGATCTTGAAATCCATCAAATGGATGTGAAAACAACATTTCTAAATGGAGAATTGGAGGAAGAAATTTACATGAAACAACCTGAGTGTTTTGTGGTTCTAGGAAAAGAAAATTAGGTGTATAAACTTGTTAAGTCACTTTATGGATTAAAACAAGCACCTAAACAATGGCATGCGAAGTTTGACCAAACCACGTTGGCAAACATGTTCAAAATTAGCGAATGGGATAAATGTGTTTATATTAAAGACGCTCCAAATGACCAAGTCATTGTTTGTTTATATGTGGATGATATGTTGATCATCAATAGAGACATTTCTGACATAAATGCCATAAAATGAATGCTCGAGAACAAGTTCGATATGAAAGACCTTGGAGTTACGGATGTGACCTTAGGAATAAGAGTCCATAAGACTCCACAAGGGTTGGCGTTGTCAGTCTCATTATATCGAAGAGGTACTTGAGAAATTCAAGTATATGGAATTTGGTATTGCCAAGACTCCATTGGATGTGTGCTTTGCTCTTCGAAAGAATGAAGGTGAAAGTGACTCACAACTGGAGTACGCAAGAGTATTGGGATATTTAATATATATAATGAATTGTACATAACCAGACATAGCATGCACTATTAGTAAGTTGAGTCGGTACATGAGTAGTCCCAACAAAACTCATTGGATGACAATGAAAAGAGTTGTAGGGTATCTTAATGTATCATCCTGAGTCTGTACCTCAGACGCTATACGGTGCTTACGACTCCGAAGGACCACAAGCTAACCCATGACTGATATCTGCTGTGAGCACTGAATAATAATATTAAAAATAATGCAAAAAATAGGCTAAATTGCCATAAGGTTCAAAATTTGAATACTGATAATAATATCAACTATAATAATAATCTGCAAAACTGAAACTGTCTGATAGTCTAGTCTAAAAAGCCTCTATATGAATTTTCTGAAGTGGAGTTGATGGGAAAAGTCCCCAACTAACTCTAACTACTAAAATACTGAAATAACTACATATCCTTGATAGACGAGGACTCACTAATGAATCTGACACTACTGGATAAATCTAAATCTGTCTATGCGCGGTCAGGAACCTGAGCATCCAAACCTATGATATGAGACACCATAGTTCAAAGAAAGAGTATGTGTCAGTACGTTGAATGTATTGGTATGCTAGTGTCATGACCTGAACTAGGGCCTAGACGTGACGGACATCCCAAACTATGAAGGCCCAAACGTCCTACTCTATTTGGTAGTCATGCATAATATTCAAGTAATAAGAGAAGATGCGGAAATACAATCTGATAACTAGGACAAGGCCCCAAGTAGACCAAAACAAAGAAATAACATAATCTGAAATAACAGGCCTTCAGGAACAAAGAAGGCTCACCCCTGCACGAATCACTTCTCTCTGGATAGTCTACTGATTAGCTGGACCCCTAGACTGAGCCTCCGAACCTGGGAGGTAGGGGGTCAATAAAATTTTACCGGTACGCAGAGCAAATCCAAAATAATAATTTATATTCAACATATATGAGAGCAATTTAAAACATTTCATAAATATATTATATAGTAAAAAATCTCATGGGCATTTCTGAAAGACTCTGAAAAATCATTTGAACTCTGTGACACTCTTTCTTTTAATTCTGTGCTAGGTGGTACACCCTACAACTCTAAAATTTCATGGGCTATATGGATTCCGCCATTGACTCGATGGGGAAGCGTCCAACCCAAGTGTGCCGCAAGGTTTGGAGTCTCTGACTCTGCTACGCCATACGGTCGTCGCCAGCGTAAAAATAATATACCCGGATCAGCAAATTACAGTTTTAAGCTAATAGTTACTTGAACTCAATCCTTCTTTGGGTAACCACCTAACCCTCTTTAAGCCCATTTTTAACTCTTTAAAACATGCATTCTCTGAAAACATACTCTGTTATGGCTTACATACTTATGGTATCATCATAACATTGACTTGCAAGTCACATGTCTGGGCCATTATTAGAATAATACAATATTTGTTTTCAAATCATGAGATTCAGGACCACCATATCAAAAATTCTTTCAAGAAACTCATTCTTAAAAATTCATGTAAAACCATGCAAACAATTCTTTTTATAAACAATTCAACAAACAATAGTGGTCATGTCAAAAGTCTCTATCTCATGAAATTCTTCTCTTTAACACAAAACATAGTTATATCAAGAAACACACTCTCAACAATTCTACATCAATGTTCAAATACTATGACATTGAGAAAACATCTTTCAATTCACAAAACATGCATTTCAACTCTTTTTCCAACAAAACCCAAATCTTTAGTTTATCTCAAGAGAGGGAGTCCATAATTTATTCTCTCAAACAATCTTCAATCTCAATTCCATAAATATATGTATACATGTAAATCAATTTAGGGGGAAAAGACCACAAGGCCAAAGCAATAATAACATTGAAACATTCAGAATACATAATCAAAAATATAGTTTTCAAAACCTCTTTAAAACACATGCATCAAAACCTTTAAATCATGCTTTAATATTTTCAAGCCCATGTAGTTTTTAGGATAAACACCACATACCTAAATTTAGAAATTTGATGGATGATTCTTGAAGCCTACGGTATGGGAATTCCAAATCTTCAATCAGCTTTGAAAACTCACGGTTGAATCTTGAGTTATTTGGGTTATTAGTTTGAAACCCTAGAGAGTGTTCTTATGAATTTTTGAAGAAAATATGAATAATGTGGTTACTTGGGAGAAAAATTCTGTGTTTAAGCTGATAAGGGGTGGAAATTATCTAATATACCCTTAATGAGATAAAATAAAATACAATATAACTGGGAACCCGATTTTATGGGCCACCGCGAAGCGCCACAATCGTAGTGGCTCATTGGAAATTGATGAATAGATTCTTAAGGTCACCGCGGCGCGGAGACATCTTGTTGTCCTACTGTATGGGACCTGAAACTTCAGCGCAACGTGCCACAATGGCACTAGTCTACTGGAATTTGAAAATTATTAAATAGACCACCTCCACGATGCGCCAAACACCAAAATGATGGTGTTTTATGACTAGAACTTAAATTAGCCATAACTTCTTGCCCGGGTATCGGATTTGGGCGAATCTTATATCGACAAAAAGTTCATTCAATTTCCCACATTATAAAATTTTGAAATTAGAGAAATTATATATGATTTAAACTTTACTCACTTTGGAAGTCAAAATGAGACTAAGTCTCTTTGACACTATTTTAGTCATTTAACTCTAAGAGCATATTACCACGAGCTAACGCATGGATAATTTTTTTGTGGGGTGTTACAACTAGATGAGGTAAGGCTGAATGCAAAGTTTCATATGCATGAAAAATAACTGACTGAATGATATAGAGTAACTGAGTATGAGTGTACATGGATAACTGAAACTACTGAAAATACTGAGTATACAATACTGTGCATGTACTTGTATACTATAACTGAGATTTTACTGAAGCTGAGTTCTGGGTTTTGATAACTTAGTAACTGATATCTAAGATTACTGATAACTGAGTTACTGAAACTGATTGATTGTATCTGACAGTCCTGATTTTATAGCACTGAACTGAGTTCTATACTGAGACTGAAACTAAAACTATGGAAAGTAATCATCTAACCGACATGCCACAAATAAGATAACTAGGGTCCAACTTATAACCCCAGTTGGAAGGGTGTCAGTACCGTGCCATGGGTAAAGACAACTAAAGAGTTACCCTTATTTGGCAGGTACTCTAATGAGAATGGTGGTACCCTCAATTGGTTGGTTAAAAAACCACATCAACCCTTAATTGGTAGGTTGATGTCCCAAACTATGCTGGCTACGTAGTTTTGGAACACAAGGACTACTTCTAAGGATCACACCCTCTACTGGTAGGTGAGCCCCTATCCTTGGGTTCACTCGGTGCTGAATTCTAATCCCAACTGAATAGACACTGAACTGATTATTGGACTGTACTGAGTATGACTAAATTGTCACTGATCATATTGGCAGACTGAACTAGACTGAGTTTACTAAGTTCTGTATCTGACTGAGTACTACTGATCGTGACATTACTGAGACTATTCTATAACTAATGTAGCTCTAGGTAAATAGCTAGATTATCGGGTATTAGATACCCCAGGACTCGATAGTATGAAAAAGTAAAGCATGGCATGATCTTGAGAAATATAACAATGTACACTTGTCAACAATTCATTCATAGAGACATTTTATCAAACATTTATGGGGTATAAACTTGTACATATGCTAGCATGTCATGATTTCACCATTTAATTTACATGGATATTCCATTAAACACATGGATAGCACCACTTAATGCATATAATCATGGGCAACATGTAATCATTGTAACTCTAACACCCAAACTTACAAATTCAAGGGCTATAACCTGGGAACTACACAATTTAATATACATGCTATTTTAATTTCATGGAATCTACAATTAATCATAGATTGAAACTAAATTAATATCATGAACATGAATACAATCCAAATTCAAGCATTCAAATCATGAATCAATCATCGTGTAGTTTTTAAAAATGGATTCTTGGACTCTATGGGTGAAAGGAACCCATAGATGAACACCTAACATACCCGAATTGATAAGTTCTTGGCTAGTTTATTGAGATTTTCTCTTGATTTCTTGAAGATTAGGGTTTGCTAATTGAGAGAGAGCTTGTTGATTTTTGGGGAAAAAATTAATAAATAATGGGTTTAAAATATTTTTTAGGGACTAAATCTCATATCTGGGCATATTAAAATCATGGGAAAAGACTAGTTTAACCCTAGATGAAACTTTTAATTTTCATCAAAATTTTCTAACCTGGGCCCTTGGCGCGATGCCGTGTTATCGCGTCGTGTCACTGGAAACTGACAACTGGGAAAATGGCTAGTAGCGTGATGCGGTGGAATAGTGTGGCTTCACTGGAAAAAGGACAATTGTGAACTGGGTCTATGGCACGATGCGCCATCATCATGAAGCTATACTAAAATTTGACAACTGCCATTTGGCATTTTGGCTGGCCTCCGCGATATGGTGAAGTGTTAGTTGGCATACTGCTTTACAAAATATGCTATAACTTTTCACCCGGGTATCGAATTTGGGTGAATTTTATATTGTTAGAAAGATGAATGAATTTCCTATGCAATGGTAAGCTCTAAACTGAAAAATACGAGCTATTTTAAAAATTTTATATAGAGTAACTCATGTACTGAGAGTTAAATTAATCTAGGGAAATAAGGGGTTTTACAATATCTTCCCCTTGGGATCACTCGTCCTCGAATGAGACTGACTAAGATAAGAAACACTGATAGACTGAGTTTACTCACTGAACATGCATATCTGATGCATGGAATACATGAATGAAGCTACTGATAAGCTGAGTTTTTATACTGAACATGCATATCTGATGCATGAGTACTTGGCTTAACTGATTCATGAATGCATGGATGAATACGCAACGGTAAAGAATACCAACTTTATAATTGTAACTGAACATAGAATTGAGCAAAGCTAAGGAAGACTATTACCTTAAGTTGATTCTGAGTTTGCGGAGAATAGCTGAGGATACTTGATCTGCATATTTGCTTCTGCTTCCCAAGTAGCTCCCTTAACAGACTAATTTCGTGAAATAACTTTGACCAAAGGAACTTTTTTGTTCCTTAGTCTGCGAATCTGACAATCGAGGATCTGGACTGGAACCTCTTCAAAAGAGAGATCATTCTAAATATCTATGCCCTCTAAGGGAACTATGTTTTTTTGGTCACCGATGAATTTCTTTAGGAAGGAGATGTGGAATACTGGGTGTACTGAAGCTAGATCTGAAGTCAACTCAAGCTCGTAAGCTATCTTTTCGAAACGACTGAGAATTCTGTAAGGACCAACATATCGGGGACTGAGATTTCCCTTCTTGTCGGACCTCTTCACCCCCTTTATGGGAGAGATTTTCAAGAACACAAAATCACCAATCTCGAACTTGAGATCCATTCTCCTCACATTTATATACGATTTCTATCAGCTCTGGGTATCCCTAAGCCTTTCTCTGCTTAACTGAACCTTCTCTAAGGCATCAAATACTAAATAAAGCCCTACTACTGTGGCCTCACCTACCTCAAACCAACCAATTAGAGATCTATATCTACTACCATAAAAAGCCTCAAATGGATCCATCTGAATATTGAAATGGTAACTTTTATTATATGTGAATTCGATCAAAGGCTAGTGGTCATCCCAACTACCTTTAAAATCAAAAATGCTGGCTCTTAACATATTTTCTATAGCCTGAATGGTCCTTTCTGCTTGACCATTTGTCTAGGGTGAAGGTTGTACTGGGGTGAACTTGGGTACCAAAACCCTTTTGAAATGCTTTCCAGAAGTGAGAGGTAAAATGGGTACCTCTATCTGAGATGGTAGACACTGGGACTCCGTGCAACCTGACCAACTCTTTGATATAGAGTTTCGCATAGTCCTCGGCTGAATAGGAAGTATGAACTTGAAGGAAATGAGTGGATTTGGTCATTTTGTCTATGATAACCTAAATCGAATCATGCTGACGACGAGTATGAGGCAAACCTGTTTCAATGTCCAAGTTCACTTCTTCCCCATTTCTATGTGGGAAGACTAAACTCCCGCATGGACCCACTATGTTGTGGTGCTTAATCTTAACCTACTGACATGTATAGCACTTAGCTACAAACTCTGCAATATCTTTCTTCATCCCACTCCACCAATAGATCTCCCACAAATCATGGTACATCTTAGTGGCCCTGGATGAATCGAGTAATGCCCACCATGTGCTTCTACAAGAATTTTCTGCCTCAAGTCAAATACACCTGGCACACATAAAAGACCCCAGCAACGCAATACACCATCTCCGCCTTGGCATAAAACCTTAATTTTTTTTATCTCTAACTGACTCGTTCAGCTTAACTAGACTGGGATCTCTATCCTGCTTTTCCTTTACTTTGGAAACCAGAGATGATTTTGAACCATTCTACACCCATACACTACCCTTACTAAATCGACTAAGCGGACACCTAGTCGGGCAAGGTAATGAACTTCCTGAACTAACTTCTTCTTACCATTCTCAACATTAGCAACACTACCCATAGATAATCTAATGAGAGCATCAACCACTACATTGGCCTTTCTTGGATGGTACAGAACACTCATGTCATAATCTGTCAATAATTCTAACCACCTTCTCTGACGCAAATTCAAATCTTTCTGAGAAAAGACATACTGTAAGTTTTTGTGATCTGTGAACACATCAATATGTACCCCATACAAGTAATGTCTCTAAATATTTAGGTCAAACACTACAATTGCTAACTCAAGATCATGGGTAGGGTAATTCTTCTCATGGGGCTTAAGCTATCTAGAAGTGTAGGCTATGACCTTACCTCTCTACATAAGGACACAACCCAAACCTACTCTTTATGCATCATAGTACATAACAAACCCATCTGGTAGATTCAAAACTAGGGTTGAGGTGAGGCGAGTCTTCAACTCCTAAAAACTCTTTTTGCAGGAACCTGACCACTGAAACTTGACTTTCTTCTGAGTCAATCTAGACGGGGATGCAATAGACGAGAACCCTTCACCAAACTGACGGTAATAGCCCGATAAACCCAAGAACCTCCTGATATCTGATGGAGAAGTGGGTATCTATTCTTGACTGTGACTTTGTTCAACTAACGATAGTCTATACATATTCTAAGAGAACCATCTTTCTTACGCACGAATAAGACTGGTGCGGCCCATGGGGAAACACTGGGTTTGATAAACCCTTTTTTTAGTTGGTCCTTTAACTGTTCTTTTAATTCCTTAAGTTATGCTGGATCCATTCTGTATGGCGAAATAGATATAGGCTGAGTGTCTGGAAAAAAGTCTATTCCGAAGTCAATTTCTCTTTCAAGCGGAACTTTGGGAAGATCTTCGGGAAACACATCTGAAAATCCATTTACTACTGGAACTTACTAAAGACAAGGAATCTCTGAACTAGAGTCTTTTACTCACACAAGATTATAAACACATCCCTTGGATATCATTTTTCTTTCTCTAACGTATGAAATCAACTGACCCTTAAGCGTTGTAGTACTACCCCTCCATTCAAGGACTGGTTTATTTGGAAACTAAAAATGAACAATTACATTTCTACATTCAACTGAGGCATAGGATAAATGGAGCTAATCTATGCCGATAATGACATCAAAATCTACCATATCTAGCTCTACAAGGTCTGTTGAAGTAACTTTCTAATATATCATAACTAGAAAGTTCCTGTATACTCGTCGGGCTATGATAAATTTACTCACTGGGTAAAAACTGAGAAAGGCTCTGCTAGGATTTCTGGACTAACTCTGAAGTTAACATCTATATAAGAAGTTACGAAAGATAAAGAAGCTCCTGGATCTAGCAAGGTATAAACATGTAAATGGAAGATCTGTAACGTACCAGTGACCACATTAGGAGAATTTTCCTGATTTTGTCTGTACTGAAGTGCATAAATCTGTAACACCTCAATTTTTTGAACCGGAATGCTACATGGTGCTCATGACCCTAAAGGACAACAAGCTAACCCATGACTGATATCTGTACCTTTACACTGTATAATATAACATGAAAATACAAAAACATGTACTGAATGGCCATAAGGTTCAAATCTAAATAAACATCTGATAAAAATAATGTCTGAAATAACTGTCTGACATGCTGTAGTTTGGAAATCCTCTAAATTATCTGAATAAGGAGTTGATGGGATATGTCCCCAACTAAATCCTACTACTAAAATAAACTAAAAACTAAAATAATAATGAAATTATCAGTCCTCAAAAGATGAGGACTCACTTCTAACGTTGACTGCTAATACCAGAATCTACTTCTGATCCGGAGCTCGTGCCTCTGAACCTATGGTGTAACATAAGGGAAAGCACCATAGCATAAATACATTAGTACGTCTGAATGTACTGAGTATACGAGTTAGGTGGGCTAAATGCAATGTGTTATATACATGAACAATACTGACTAATATGAACGTGAGAATGCATACATGCATAAGTAACTATAACTGAACTCATGGAGATACTAACTACTGAATCTGAATATTGACTCATGACTTTACTAATACTGAGATACCGAATAGATGAATGACTATTATTGACAATTTGAATTATGAAGAACTGGTCTAGTTGACTGTGTCTAATAGTCCTAAACTAAATGCTGATAACGTAAGCTATAACAACTGGTATAACTATGATGATGGGCCTAACCAATGTAACTGATACTGAGTGACTGTATCTAATAGTCTAAATCATCTAATAATAATTAAGAGTGACTAATCTTGAGATCAGGCCTAACTAATGGGTGATCTCTAGAATTGATATGAGAATACTCAATTGAATTTGAGATTGAGATCAAGCCTATCTGACGGGTGACCTCTGTAAGTACTGATACTGAATAAATTAATAGGACACCATGGGTGGTCTTTGAATTTGTGGAACTATCTGAGTTCCTTACTGAGATTGATGACTGTATTTGACAGTCTAAATCTTCTAATAATAATTAAGACTGACTGATCTTGAGATCAGGCCTAACTAACGGGTGATCTCTAGAACTGATAAGAGAATACTCAACTGAATCTAGGATTGAGATCAAGCCTATCTGATGGGTGACCTCTGTAAGTATTGATACTGAATAAATGAATAGGAGACCAAGCCTATCTGACGGGAGGTCTTTGAATCTGTGGAAATATCTGAGTTCCTTACTGAGATTGATAACTGTATTTGACAGTCCTGATTTTTTATTTCTACTCTGAAGACTGATACTGAAACTATAACTGTGGGATTTCTCACTTAACTGATATGCCCTGAATCTAACTAGTGGGGTCTAACCTGTAACCCCAGCTGGAAGGGAGTCAACACTGTGCCACGGGTAGAGACCTCTACGATGGTCAAGCCTCTCTGACGGGTGAACCTGAATCGGAAGCCAAGCCTAAGGCAATATATAATAGTCAAGTCTAACCTTAATCTAATGGGTGACTCTTGGACCTGCACTGGTTATGCAGTTCTGGAGTACACGGATTGCTGTTAATGACTCTACCTCTCTAACAGGGAAGCCGTCATCCCTATACTCGCTCGGTGCTAGTTCCAACTCCCAACTGAAAGACTCTAAACTAATTAACTGAGCTAAACTGATTGACTAAACTGAACTAATTAGCTGAACTGGGTTGGAGTGAGTTAACTGAACTGATACTAGTGGTATTATTTAGCGGAGCTAAACTAAGTTTAGTAAGTTCCCTTAACTGAAGAAACGTACTGAGTTCTGAGGACTGACTGAGAGCATCATGATAACATGACATCGCTCTAGGCACACAACTATATTTTTTGGGTAAAAGTACCCCCAGGACTCGATGGAAGGAAACTAACACTTCTTGATCATAGGAATAACATTCACAATTCATAATACCATAAGTAGGGGATTCCATGCTACACATGATTTCATATTCTTGATCATGAAATATAATGCATATAATATGTACAAAATTGCATGATTTTAATTTCATGAGCATTCCATAGCATAACAACAATACATAATAATTTGCATGGAATTCATGTTGAGTCATAAGGGATAGAGCATGGACTTGTCATTTGGGTTCTACTTAGCTATATTGCATGATTTCTAGTCTCTTAGGTACTTTATCAAACACCTTGAATGAACTCTTTAAGGCATAGGTGTATTCACAAATTTACACCACATTAATCCACCCAAATTCATGGGTTCCAACTACATGATCATAATCTTCATGAAAATTCTTCAAATTCCCACTCTATAGCAAAAACAACAACATGAATACATTCATATCACCACAAAACATTCATGATTTAGTAATCAAAGATTGATTATTTAAATCCACAGATGAAAGGAATCCATTGATGAACACTATGCATACCTTAGAAGGAAGATTCTTGATGATTAACGGAGGAATTTCCTTGAAATTGGATCTTCAAGCTCAATTGTGAAACACTATTTGTTTTTATCCTATTTGTGCTCTTGCATAATGAACTTAAGATTTTAATAGGATTGTAATGTGATTAGGAGCTATATATTTTGTAGGGTTAAGTTTAGGGACGTGTAAGGAGAGTCAAAAGACTTAATTATCCTCAAAATAACTCAAAAACTAAGTGTTTTCATTGCTGAAATCATAAGTGTGCATCGCATGCCTCATCGTACATGCTAGGGTGTGCGCCGCACATGTTATCGCACAAGCATAGGTGTGCGTCACATATCCTATCACACACTTGAGGTTGTGCGCCGCACAACCTATCGTACACTTGATCCAGTAGCCATGTACGATTATTATGCGTCGCACTCCACTTTACAAGGCTATAACTCCTTGTTCGGGTGTCGAAATTTGGTAAAATTGGTATCGTTGGAAAGCTAATTCGATTCTCTTCAATTTGGTGGGTCTAAATCTGCAAAAACACCACATATACATTGAGTTATTCTCGTTCAAAGATGACCCTTGCGAAATCAAACACTAAAACTTGATGGATTCAAAAACTCTTAGCTTGCATTACATTAAGTGACTCATATGATCATGCTTAACACATCGTAAGCTATCTTATCACTAGGATACTCACTGTACGTCATGTACTCAAATATGAGTTATAGGATAGGAGGTTCATACATAGAAAAAAAATGGTTCACTTCCTAGCTTAGAAACATATGGGGTATTACAAAATCCTATTTGGGTATTGCCTACTGGTAGCACTGGAAGCGGCACCCTGCTGATTCAGGTGACCGAACTGAGCTAGAGGATGATTATACTAACCCTAAGAACCTGACTGAGGACAATCTCTGATTCTATGGCCTGGCTTGCCACACCAAAACAAACATCACTACCAACCGTGCAGATACCCTGGTGATTTTTGCCATATTTCTAACAAAGAAGATTTGTTCGGACACTTCTGACACTGACCTGAGATTTAGAGCCTGGTGCCTTATCTTTGTTACCATTTCTAAACTTAAGGACTGGAGTACTGGCTGAGGATGGAGCTAGAACTAAAGATTTTTGGCAAAACTAAGAATGCTTACCACCCTCTGACTTAGGCTAAGTAAAATTAAAGCTACCTATCCTAGCTCTCTTATTCTCCCCCTCTCTTTCTCCTGATTATTAGCCTTTTCTATTTATTGAGCATGGACCATGAGCCTAGATATGTCCATCTCCTTAATCAACATTGTAGTTTTGCACTCCTTAACCACACTCTCTGACACCTTAGATTCGAACTTGCTCATTCTGGACCTACTGTCTGCTACTACATGGGGAGCATACCTGGCTAATTGAGTAAACTTGAGGGAATACTCTTTCACACTCATACTACCATAACTGAGATTGATGAACTCTAACACCTTGGCTTTTCTCATCTCTAAGGGAAAGAATCTATCTAGAAAAGCAGTAGCAAACTCTTCCCACTCTATGGGCTCTGCATCTGTACCCCTGTCTACCTTCTACTCCTTAAACCACATATGAGCTACATTTTATAGCTACTAGGCAGCTAACTCAACACTCTTACTGGATGTCACCCCCATGATATCTGTGACTTTTTGAACTGGATCGAGGAACTCCTATGGATCCTCTTCAGACTTAGATCCTAAGAATAGAAGAGGATTCATTAGGGTGTAGTCCTGAATCCTAGCTGCAGCCGTATTGGACACTGGGTTGGCCTAAAAAACAGCTGGTCGTTCATTCTGAGCTACTACGAAATTGGCTAGAGTGGTGAATGCAACTCTAAATTCTGCATGGGAGACATGCTCGTCCAGGGCATTTGCCTGAACGGGCTGAGGTGCTGACTAATTTTTGGTCCTTCTCTCGTTAGTCTTTTTGGGAGGCATATTCTGTTAATGGAAGGAAGAAATGAATTAGACTGAGAGTTTAACTTGAGCTCATGCTCATTCACACGACATAAATACTGAAAGAAGGGAAACTTTTCCTAAAAACATCTCATATCCTTTTCTCCATAAGTGTGGCACACTACACACACATACACAAGACTCTACTAGACACGAATTTCAGAATCCCTAAGACTCTGTTGAACCTTAGGCTCTGATACCAAGTTTGTAATGCCCTGAGTCTGTACCCTGAATGACACACAATGCTTACGACCCTGAAAGACCACAAGCTAACCCATGACTGATATCTTCTGTGAGCACTGAATAGTAATACTGGAAATAATATGGAAAATAGGCTAAATTACCATAAGGTTCAAAACTTGAATACCGATAAATAATATCAACTATAATAATAATCTTTAAAACTGAATACTATCTGATAGTCTAGTCTGAAAAGCCTCTAACTGAACTATCTGAATGTGGAGTTGATGGGATAAGACCCCGATTAACTCTAACTACTAAAATACTGAAGCTACTAAAAATAAAAAAATAACTGTATATCCTCGATAGATGAGGACTCGATACTAAATCTGACATATTGGCTGAATCTAAATCTGTCTATGCGCGGTCAGGAACCTAAGTGTCTGAACCTTTGATATAAGACATCATGGTACAAATAAAGAGTATGTGTCAGTACATGGAATATACTGGTATGCTAGATAAGGTAAGGCTGAATACAAGGGTTTATATGCATGAATAATAACTGACTAAATGATATAGAGTAACTGAGTATGAGTGTACATGGATAACTGAAACTGCTAGAAATACTGAGTATGCAATACTGTGCATGTACGTGTATACTATAAATGAGATTTTACTATTGCTGAGTTTTGGGTTCTGAAAACCAAGTAACTGATATCTGAGATTACTAATAACTGAGTTACTGAAACTGATTGACTGAATCTGATAGTCCTAATTCTGTAGAACTGAACTGAGTTCTATACTGAGACTGAAACTGAAACTGTGGGAAGTAATCATCTAACCGATATGATCCAAATAAGATAACTGAGGTTCAACCTATAACCCTAGTTGGAAGGGTGTCAGTACCGTGCCACGGGTAAAGAAAACTGAAGAGTTACCCTCATCTGGCAGATACTTTAATGAGAACAGTGGTACCCTTAACTGGTAGGTTAAAACACCTCAACAACCCTTAATTGTAAGGTTGATGTCCCAACCTACACTGGCTACGTAGTTTTGGAACACAAGGACTGCTTCTAATGATCACACCTTCTACTGGAAGGTGAGCCCCCATCCTTGGGTTCACTCGGTGCTGAATCCTACTCCCAACTGAATAGACTCTGAACTGATTACTGGATTATACTGAGTATGACTGAATTGATTACTGATCGTATTGACTGACTGAACTGGACTGAGTTTATTGCGTTTTGTAACAAATTGAGTACTACTGATCGTGATATTACTGAGACTATTTTATAACTACTGTAGCTCTAGGTAAACAAATAGATTGTCAGGTATTAGATACCCCCAGGACTTCATAGCATGAAAAGTAAAGCGTGGCATGATCTTAAGAAATATAACAATGTACACTTGTCCACAATTCATTCATAGCGACATTTTATCAAACACTTATAGGGCATAAACTTGTACATATGCTAGCATATCATGATTTCACCATTTAATTCACATGGACATTCAATTAAACACATGGAGAGCATAACTTAATGCATATAATCATGGGAAATATGTAAACATTGTAACTATAACATTCAAACTTGCTAATTCAAGGACTATAACCTGGGAACTACACAATTCAATATACATACTATTTCAATTTCATGGAATCTACAATTAATCATGGATTGAAACTCAATTAATATCATGAGTACGAATACAATCCTATTTCAAGCATGTAATTCATGAATCAATCATCTTGTAGTTTTTAAAAATGCATTCTTGGACTCTATGGATGAAAGGAACCCATAGATGAATACCTAACATACCTCAATTGATAAGTTCTTGATGAGTTTCTTAGATTTTATCTTGATTGCTTAAAGATTAGGATTTGCAAAATGGGAGAGAGCTTGTTGATTTTTGGGGAAAAAATTAATAAATAATGGGTTTAAAACATTTTTTTAGGGACTAAATCCCATATCTGGGCGTATTAAAATCATGGGAAAAGACTAGTTTAACCCTGGATGAAACTTTTAATTTTCGTCAAAATTTTCTGACCTGGTCCCTTGGCGCGATGCCATGCTATCGCGCTGTGTCATTGGAAACTGACAATTGGGAAAATAGCTAGTGGCGCGACGTGGTGGAATCGCATGGCTTCACTGGAAAAGGACAATTGTGAACTGGGTCTATGGCGTGACACGCCATTATTATGGAGCAACAATAGAATTTGACAACTGCCATTTGGCTGGCCTCCGCGATGCGGTGAAGTGCCAGTTGGCACACTGCTTTACAAAATATCCTATAAATCTTCACCCGGGTATCGAATTTGGCCAAATTTTATATCGTTGGAAAGCTGACTAAATTTCCTATGTAATGGTAAGCTCTAATCTGAAAAATACTGGCTATTTTAATTTTTTTTATATAAAATAACTCATGTATTGAGAGTTAAATTAAGCTAAGGAAATAAGGGGTATTACACTAAAATACACTCAAGACTATGCTTTGCATTATAATAAATATCCTACGGTACTTGAAGGATATAGTGATGTAAATTGGATCACCGGATCGAACGAAGTAAAATCCATGAGTGGATATGTATTTACTATTAGTGGAGGAGTGATATCTTGGAAATCATCCAAACAGACATGTATTGCTCGCTCCATAATGGAATCTGAATTTATTCCATTGTATAAAGCTGGTGAAGAAGCAGAATGGCTCCAGAATTTATTGGATGATATTCCTTATTGGACTAAACCAGTGGCACCAGTATGTATACACTGTGATAGCCAAGCGGCAATAGGTAGGGCAAGGAGCATGATGTACAATGGTAAATCTCATCATATAGGACAAAAACATAATACCGTTAAAGAACTTCTCTCTAGTGGAACTATCACTGTAGACTATGTGAAGTCAAAGGATAATATGTCAGATCCACTTAGAAAAGGCCTATCTAGAGAAGGAGTTGAAAGGACATTTAGGGGAATGAGTTTAAGGTCTAGAACAAGTCAGCATGGCGGTAACTCTACCTAGAAGACTTGAGATCCCTAGAGATAGGTTTAAGGAGATCAAACAAAGTTGTGTCGATAGGTTCAACATTGTCGTTATACCCAACCCATTCTCATGATGTAGATAATGTTTAGAAAATGAGGATACAACTTATGGTATGAAATCTTTTAATGATTATCTAAATTTAGCAGATTTGACCAAATAGTTTATTCTACAAGATTGAACATTTAGAAATCACTTATGTGAGGGCAAAATGGAAGCCTCTTCTAGGAGAATGTTAGTAAAGGCCTATTCTCTAAGCTCTCAGGAAATCGGGAGTGCTTATGGCTGAAAAGAACAAAACCATGAGAACCATAAATGGTAAAAGGCTGGTTGTGCGACATGTATTATCCAGGTGTACATTAAAGTTTGATGGTTCAAAGATATCAAATCTACCGATTGACCTAGTGCATCCGATGCATGTTCACTACAGAAAGTTCAAAGGGAAACCCACTTATCCAGATGCAATCAGTCTTTGCTCAATGATCATATGCTTTCTATAAATTCTTCAAAAGATAGACATTCCCCATTCATGTGGGGGATTGTAGGGTTCAAGATATGTGTGTGAATGGAAAATAGAGAAAAAATAATAGAGGAAAAATGAGTTCACACTAAAATGGAAAGTGTACTAAAAAATGGAAAGTAAACTAATTCTCCCACATTGGCGGGAGAAGAGAACTTTCAAGTATTTTTAATAAGGAACACTTACTCCACATGGTAAGTGAGGCAAGAACCAAGAGGTGCCTCATACCATCGTCGTCGTCGCTCGCTTGTCTCTGCTTTTTCTTTAAATTCGGCTTCGGATATCTATTTTTTTGACAAATTTTATTTGGAAACTTGAAAAAACAAGTAAAATTTAATCCAAAAATATGATAGAATTGCTTTTCTCTATGTGCGGGCGTATTTCAGATGCAATGCCAATGCATGCACAACGCACCTCAAAGAGATGTTACCTTTCGAGGTAAAAGGCACACTAGTTCATGCAATAGCGTGACCTGTGCACATATCTAGGCTACCTACGGGTGCAAATGCGGTGCAGTTAGTCACTGGAATTCGGACAGTGTTAGCTACGACCATAGATCGGGCGTAGTTCTAGCACAGACTGGGCGTAGGTGATGTGACTGTACTGAATAAGTGCCTTTTTGGTGAACCGATGCTTCCTTTTTAAAGGGACATCTCTAGGTTATAAATACCTGACATATTTCTCAGGCATAGACATGATTTTTGACAGCATAAACACTCTTCTTTCCTACAAAAACTTAGTATGATCATAAGCCGTTAGTGAGTTTGATGAATCCAATAATTTGAGGTACCGCTATTGTTGGATTGAAAGCCATTTTATCCTGGGAGGAAAATTCCATAACCTCGAGTACAGTGAGGGGAATTATTCCTTAAGGACATTCCGTGAAGTAGGAGGACTTCGATTTAAATTTCTTTTTCATTTTATTTCTAAAATAACAACACACTTCTTGGATAGATTATCTTTAATCTTGTGTTGAAGGTGTTGTGTAACTTGATAGGTGTTCTTTTTTGTACCAGAACTTTTCTTGAAGTTGTTGCGTTCCTAAATATAGATTTGTGTACCCAAAAATATTGGAAATAACAATCTTAAGGAATTATTTGGAATCTGTATACCTTGGTTTCTGGAGATTAAAGATTTAAGCTTTCTACTCCGTTTGAACTTAACTAGTGATTTGAAGACATTAAATCTTCATCACAAATTAAAGATCACTCGATTGACGATTGGAAATCATAAAAACTTCATCTTTAAACTAGAAACAAGAGGTATTTAAAGTTATTGCAACTTTATTAATAGTATTTTGCTATACTAAAGTTACAGTCTTGTTGTGATAGGAAAATTACAACGGATAGTCAAGTACATGATGATGCAATAACTGTGGCAGCAACTAGTGTTGCCACAACCAGTCTTACGAATGCTCCGTCGGCAATGGCACCAGCGGAGAAACTCAGAAAGTTTGCGGGTATTGACTTCAAAAGGTGGCAGCAGAAAATGTTTTCCAACCTTACACCTCTTTGTCTTCAAAGGTTCACATTTGAGAAAGCTCTAGAGGTGTCCGAGGGATCCTCTGAACAAGAGCGATTTGTGATTGTGGAGTTTTGGAAATACTCTCATTTCCTTTGCAGGAACTATATCTAAACTGGTCTCCAAGATGATCTCTACAATGTGTATAGTGGAACAAAGACAACAAAAAAGTTGTGGGGAGTGCTAGAACGGAAGTACATGATAGAGGATGCATGAACTAAAAAGTTCTTTATTCCAATATTCCTGCAATATAAAATGATTGAAAACAAGTCGGTTGTCTCCTAAGTGCAGAAACTGCAAGTGATCATCTATGATCTTCTTGCGGAAGGTATGAATTTGAGAAATACCTTTATTGAACAATTTAAAAATGTTTTTAGTATTCACATAAACTTTATTTTAGGTTTGATATTGAATGAAGCGTTTCAAGTAATAGCAATAATAGAGAAGCTACCACCTATGTGAAAGGACTTCAAGAACTATTTAAAACACAAATGTAAGGAGATGTCTGTCAATGATCTAATCGTTAGATTGCGCATTGAAGAAGACAATAAGGCTACAAAAATAAGGTCAAGAGGAAATCCTATAATGAATGGAGCAAATATTATAGAAGACGACCACAATTTCAAAAAGCGCAAGAAAACTGGACATAAAAGCAATCAACCCAAGAAGAAATTCAATGGAAAATGTTTTAACTATGGCTTGATTAGCCACAAGTCTACGGATTATCGTGCCCTAAAGAAAGGAAAGAAAAAGGGCCAAGCAAATATGGTTGAGTCCAAGAAAAAAGTGGGTGATCTGTGTGTTATGTTGTCCGAATGCAACTTGGTGGGAAATCCTCGTGAATGGTAGATGGATTCCGGTGCCACCCGCCACATTTTTACTAATAAGAGTTATTTGCTAATTGTGCTCCGGCTTAAGGGAAAGGAAAGATATTCAAGGCTAACTCCGCTACTGTAAAAGTAGAAGGAACATGAAAAGTATGCTTGATAATGACTTAAGGCAAAGTGTTGATACTCACCAATGTGCTATATGTACCGAAGTTAATAAAGAACTTAATTTTTGTATCACTTCTTGACAAGAGCATATTCAAATGTGCATTTGTTTCCGGAAAAATTGTACTTAGTAAAAGAGAATTGTATGTCGGAAAAGACTACCTCAATGAGGGCCTATTCAAAATGAATGTTATGAATGTTGAAATCAATAAAATTTTAGTTTCTTCTTACTTGCTTGAGTCTTGTGATTTATGGCATAAACTATTAGGACATGCCAATTACAAAATATTGCATAAACTGATTAACCTAGAAGTTTTGCCAAACTTTGAGTGCAATAAATCAAAATGTCAAACGTGTGTAGAATCAAAGTATGCTAACCATCCGTATAATTCGGTTGAAAGGAATTCCAATCCCTTAGACTTAATCTACACTGACATTTGTGATATAAAGTCAACACCATCTTGGGGTGAAAAAAATATTTTATAACTTTTATTGATGATTGCACTAGATGTTGTTATGTCTATTTGCTAAATAGTAAGGATAAAGAAATAGATACATTTAGGAAATATAAAAATAAAGTTGAAAATCAGTTAGAGAAAAAGATCAAAACGATAAGAAGTGATAGGGGCGAAGAATATGAATCTCCTTTTACGCAAATATGTGTAGAGAATAGAATTGTCCACCAAACTACAGCCCCTTATTCACCTCAATCTAATGGAATTGCGGAAAGGAAAAATCAAACCTTGAAGGAAATGATGAATGCCTTACTAATAAATTCAGGTTTACCGCAAAACTTATGGGGAAAACTATCCTTACGGCTAATCAAATACTGAATAGAGTGCCCCATAGCAAGACACAATCAATTCCATATGAAAAATGGAAAGGAAGGAAACGTAACTTGAAATATTTCAAAGTGTGGAGGTTTCTAGCAAAAGTCCTAGTTCCTATGCCTAAAAGAGTAAAGATAGGACCTAAGACGATGGACTGTGTGTTCATAGGATATGCTAAAAGTAGAAAATCATATTGGTTTTTGATTCATTAATCCGAACATCCGAATCAATGAAAATACAGTAATTGAATCAGATAATGTTGAATTCTTTGAACACATTTATCCGTATAAAACTAGATATGAACAGTCTAGTGGGAGTTTTAAACGGCCTCAAAATGAACCAAGTGAGGTTGTACATAATGATGAGAATCCAAGACGTAGTACACATCAAAGAACGTCAACTTCGTTTGGTTTGAAATTTTTAACATTTCTCTTAGAAAATATGCCTCAAACATTTAAAGAAGCGATGGTGTCTTCGAACACATCCTTTTGGAAAAAGGCAGTCGATAGTAAGATTGATTCAATCTTAAGCCACCATATGTGGGAGTTGGTTGATCTTCCTCCAGAAAATAAACCTTTAGGTTCTAAATGGATCTTCAAAAGGAAACTGAAAGTTGATGGTACTATTGACAAATACAAGGCAAGACTTGTTGTAAAAGACTTTAAACAAAAGGAAGGCCTTGATTACGTTGATACATACTCGTTAGTAACAAGGATAATGTCACTTCAAATGTTAGTTTCCATGGCGGCAGTATATGATCTTGAAACCTATCAAATGGATGTGAAAACAACATTTCTAAATGGAGAATTGGAGGATGAAATTTACATGGAACCGCCTGAGGGTTTTGTGGTTCCAGGAAAAGAAAATAAGGTGTGTGAACTGTTAAGTCACTTTATGGACTAAAACAAGCACCTAAACAATGGCATGCAAATTTTTACCAAACCATGTTGGCAAATAGGTTCAAAATTAATGAATATGATAAATGTGTTTATATTAAAGACACTCCAAATCACCAAGTCATTGTTTATTTATATGTGGATAATATGTTGATCATCAATAGAGACATTTCTGACATAAATGCCACGAAATGAATGCTTGAGAGAAAGTTCAAGATAAAAGACCTTGGAGTTGCGGATGTGATCTTAGGAATAAGAATCCATAGGACTCCACAAGGGTTGTCATTGTCACAGTCTCATTATATCAAAAAAGGTACTTGAAAAATTCAAGTATATGGAATTTGGTATTACCAAGACTCCATTGGATGTAAGCTTTGTACTTTGAAAGAATGAAGGTAAAAGTGACTCACAAATGGAGTACACAAGAGTATTGGGATGTTGAATCAATATAATGAATTGTACATGATCAGACATAGCATGCGCTATTAGTAAGTTGAGTCAGGGCACGAGTAATCCCAACAAAACTCATTGGATGGCAATGAAAAGAGTTTTGGGGTATCTTAAATACACTCAAGACTATGCTTTACATTATAATAAATATCCTACAGTACTTGAAGGATATAGTCATGAAAATTGAATCGCCGGATCGAACAAAGTAAAATCCACGAGTGGATATGTATTTACTATCGGTGGAACAGCGGCCTCTTGGAAATCATCCAAACAGACATGTATTGCTCGCTCCATAGTGGAATCTGAATTTATTGCATTGAATAAAGTTGGTGAAAAAGTAGAATGACTTCTGAATTTCTTGAAAGATATTCTTTTTGGCCTAAACCACTAGCACCAGTATGTATATACTGTGATAGCCAAGTGGCAATATGTAGGGCATGGAGCATGATGTACAACGGTAAATCTGCCACATAAGTTGGAGACATAATACCATTAGAGAACTTTTCTCTAGTGGAATTATCACTATTGACTATGTAAAGTCAAAGGATAATGTGTCGGATCCACTTACAAAAGGCCTGTCTAGAGAAGGAGTTGAAAGGACATCTAAGAGAATGGGTTTAAGGCCTTGGACAAGTCAACTTGGCGGTAACTCTACCTAGCAGACCGGAGATCCCAATAGCTAGGTTCAAGGAGATCAAAAAATGTTGTGTCTAACAAGGTTCAACATTGTCGTTATACCTAACCCATTCTCATGATGTAGATAATTTTTAGAAAATAAGGATAAGACTTATGGTGTGACGTCTTTTAATGATTATGTAAATTTGGAAGATTTGACCAAATAGTTTATTCTACAAGATTGAACATTTAGAAATCACCTATGTGAGGGCGAAGTGGATGCCGCTTAAAGGAGAATGTTAGTAAAGGCCGATTATCTAAGTTCTCATGAAATTGGGACGTGTTCATGGCTGAAAAGAACAACACCATGAGAATCATAAATGATTAAAAGTTGGTTATGTGACATGTATTGTCTATGTATACATTAAAGCTCGACAGTTCAAAGATATCAAATTTACTGATTGACCGAGTGCATCCGATGCATGTTCACTATAACAAGTTCAAAGGGAAACCCATTGATCCAGATGCAATCAGTTTTCACTCAATGATCACATGCTTGTCTGTAAATTCTTCAAAAGATATCCATTCATCATTCATGTGGGGGTTGTTGGGTTCAAGGTGTGTGTGTGAATGGAAAATAGAGAAAAAATAGTGGAGGAAAAATGAGTCCACACTAAAATGAAAAGTGTACTAAACAATGGAAAGTCCACTAATTCTCCCATATTGGTGGGATAAGGGAACTTTCAAGTGTTTTAATAAGGAACACTTACTCTATATGGTAAGTGAGGCAAGAACCAAGAGGTGCCTCGCGCCGTCGTCGTCATCGCTCGCTCGGCTTCGGCTTTGGCTTTGGATAATGATCAATGAGATATATTTTTGTAGAAAAATCTTATTTGGAAACTTGAAAAACAACTTAAATTTAATCCAAAAATCTGATAGAATTGTTTTTCTCAATGTGTGGGCGCATTTCGGAAGCCATGCCAATGCATGCACAATGCACCTCGAAGGGATGCGACCCTTCGAGGTAAAAGGCACACTGGTTCACATAATAGCATGACCTGTGTGCACATCTAGGCGACCTGGGGGCATAGATGCGGTGCAGTTAGTCACTGAAATTCAGACAGTGTCACCTGTGGCCGCAGATCAAGCGCAGTTCTAGCATGGGTGCAGGTGACGTGACTGTACTGAATAAGTTCCTTTTTGCTGAACCAATTCTTCCTTTTCGAAGGGAAACCTTAAGGCTATAAATACCTGACATATTCCTTAGGTATAGACATGATTTTTGATAGCATAAACACTTTTTTTTTATACAAAAACTCAGTGTGATCATAAGCCATTGTGAGTTCGACAAATCCAATAATTTGAGGTACCGCTGTTGTTGGATTGAAAGCCATTTTATCCTGGGAGGAAAATTCCATAACCTCAGGTACAATGAGGAAAATTATTCCTTAAGGACACTCCGTGAAGTCGGGGGACTTGGCTTAAAATTTTTGTTTCATCTTATTATAAAATAACAACACACTTCTTGGATAGATTAACTTTAATCTTGTGTTGAAGGAGTTGAGTAACTTTATGGGTGTTCTTTTTTTGGACTTGAACTTGTATTGAAGTTTTTGTGTGCCTAAATACAGATTTGTGTATCCGAAAACATTGAAAATAACATTAGCATTTACTTGTGACTGTAAGTCTTTAATAATGAAATACTTTACTTCTGTCGATAACATGGTCCATCCTTCATTAAATGAGTTCTTTGGCAGAATGATGACTGATCTCTCTTCTCCCTTGATTGTGATAATCAAAATAAATCTCTCGAAATTATTGAACTTCAGAATGCAATAATTGTGGGTAGTTATATCTCCGCACATCCAAGTCTTGAATGATTTTCCTTTAATTTCTGAAGCCTCTTTAAATATTTTGCATACTCACTCTAAAGCAACTTTACTAAGTGGCATCCTCCTCATGTTGAGTTTGGCACTCTCTACCCTCTCAAACCAAGTTTCTGAAGTCGATTATGATTTCGTAAAGTCATAAGATTTTCCTCCTAAACGGAAATAGATCCTATTTACCATCCTAAAAATAAAGAAAAAAGTGACTTAAAGGGAAAAAAAAGAGATTGGACTCCGGTGAAAGAATTCCATCGGAGATTGGATGTCCTAACTTGAAGCTTTACCTAGGGAAGAGTGCCTAGGAGAAAAAGCCTAGTCTATCTCGAAGACACATATGTGTATGTCCAAACTTTTTCTTTTTCACTAATCATTTGCAGCCTAGAAAAAAACACTTGTTGTAACATTAAACAAATTAATAAGATTACATGATGCAATAATAATTTAGCAGCATAAATTTTTCTTCACCCGGTATTTACATTAAGCTAATGTAATTTACTATGGTTAAATGATTTAATGAAGTAAAATACATATTTATTAATTATGGTCAAGTAAAATAAACTCTAAAATACATGAAGTTCATGTAATTAGTATGGTGTAAACACCAGGTGTGGGTGCACAAGAAACTTAAGGTAGGGAAATGGATTGAATTAGAGGTTGAGCTAGGCTCAGTCTACGACTCTTCATAATGAGTTAGACTTAAATATGTTGAGATAATTTATAAATTATATTTATGTCTAACTTAGAAAATTTTTGGGAGGATCACTTGTTCTTGGGTTTGTGAAGTGCGTTCCTGTCTTTGTCATTTGAGATAAAGTCAACAGAAAATTATGATCGAATCCATGGTTTGAAGATTTATTTGACAAAGAAGGTTATCTTGGTTTCTTATACTGAAGTTCAATGAATCATTTCATCAAACAATAACAAAAGTGAGTTTTTCATAAGTTAAAGGGGAAAGCAAGGAGTAATTCCAATTTAGAAAGGAAAAGAGCAGTTTCAAATAATGGACTCCGAGGCAAGATTCTTGGTGTCCAAGTGTCAGGTCCCGATATGTCCCCCCAAAAGCTTCATTTTATTCATTCTAGCCTTTCCTTTCAATGAACTAAAAAGTGAGAGTTAGGGATCGATCTCAAGGTTTAATTTAAAGTCACGAGTCAGTCCAAATGCATTAGTAAAAGGTGAAAATCCAAATTACTTGCAGCCAAATATAACGTGTCAAAGGTCACTGAGTTTTTGTAAAAAGAAATATGTTATTTTACGCATCCAACATCTGAAAGTGTTTGCAAAGAAAGGTTGAATTGTGAAATACCAGATTCATAGGTCAATAAGTCGTACAATTTAACTCCCCCAAGTCAATATAAAAATAAAAGGCTAATTTTTGTAAGTGCAATTTCATCAACTCCATCATCAATTAATTCTTCTGAGCTTGATCCTCATGCAACAATCATAGATAATAGTTCCTTCTTTTTGGAGTCATATTTCTCCTTTAGCTTCGATGTCTTTTCATCTCTTTCCTTTTCGCTCAATGGACCTTGATCATGTGGTCTATCTTTTCACACTTGAAGAAACCAGCTTGAGACTTAAACATGGAACAACACCTACTACTTGTTCCTTTCTTGTTATGCCACTTTCCTTTCTTAAAAACCTTTAAAAAATCTCTATATTCTTCTCATACGCATTCGCAAAAGTGTCTTCTTAGTGGTGCAACCAGAGATCCTAATGTATTCGTCTAGTTCAAGTTCACAATTAAGAATATACTTGGTTGGCTTTTGCATTTTTTCCAAGCATTTGAAGTCAGCCTCATCATACACACTCTGTATGTCATTATTTTTAGCATCCTTCATCATGGGGCATTGTGGTCCATCAAAGACCCTGTTCTAGAGTTATATTATTTTGCACATCTAACATCTGAAAGTGTTTGCAAAGAAAGGTTGAATTGAGCAATAGACAATACATAGGTCAATAAATCGTACAATTTAACATCTGAAAGTTTGCAAAGAAAGATTGAATTGTGCAATAGCAGATTCATAGGTCAATAAATTGTGCAATAGCAGAATCTCTTGAGCATGTGGAGTAAGTGGGAGATAGTATTTAACGCCCCCAAGTTACTCCTCACCATTTATTTTTTCAAAATAATAGTACAAAAATACTGATAATTATATATTAAACTTTTACTAGGCTACTAAACGTAACTCTATCCTAATTTTATGCTAAATTTGTGTCATTTGAGCTATAAATATTACCGACTACATTTAGCGATTGACAAAATTCAGGTAACCATCAAATGGCATTATTTTAGCAGAAAATTTGGCTGAGATTGCAAAGTAGATCTAAAAAATGAAGTGAAATTATGTTTGATAAGAAATTCAACCAAGAAGGCTTATATTGTTCGTGTTAATGGGACTAATGGTACATTATAATTAATATAGTCTTTATGTTGTCACGTCAGTATTAATTGTTGATTGAAAATATATATGACAAATGAGTGAATCAGCCATTTTAAAAAGAGCAGGTGACTGGTAAACACGACAAAGGGAGAAACCATTGAGGGGTCTACAAACACAAAGGATATCAAAGTCATTTCATAGGCCATTCTTGATATAGTTACAAAAAAGTCTCGAGGTCAATAATTATTTAAAACAGACTAAAAATTGAGTTCAGGAATGACCCATCCATTTTAACTCACTTAATTGAAACAATACTAATATATTGTTATTACTGTTGGGTTCAAAATCGAGAGGACGTCATGTGGAAGCTTAAAGTTTGAAAATCATATGACGATGATAATGACAAATAAAAATATACTAAAAACATATATATTATTAATATATTTGGTCAAACGACCTACACATTAAAAAATAATATTGAAAAACACAAAACCTATTGGGAGAAATCTCCCCTAAACAAAACTCTTAAACGACTACATTGTAGATGCTTTTGTGTTATGATATGAGAAGGGGAGTCTTCTATTTATAAAGTCCCAAATCCTTTCCTCCAAGAAAGAGGTTAGCCAAATATGAAAAAGTTTCATATTTTCCTTTCAGAAAAAATAAAAGTAATTATGGTATTACTTTTATTTTTCATTCTAAGAAAAATAAAACTTAAATTTGATAAGAAAATCAGGGCAAAAACCCTAACAATTACCTCTTATACTACAATTTAAGTTCCAACTCAAAAAAAAGTACAAAATAAACTTCTAGTTTTGAAGAGAAAAGTCACTCTCTCTCTCACACACACTGATATATATATATATATATATATATATATATATATATATATGTATATATATATATATATGTATGTATGTATGTATATATTCCAAACTTTTTTCCTTTTTAGTAATCGTTTGCAGCCTAGAAAAGCAACACCTGTTGTAACATCAAACAAATTATAACATTACATAGTGCAATAACAATTTAGCAGCATAAATTTACCTACACCCGGAATTTATACTAAGCTAATATTGTAATTTACCATAGTTAAGTGATTTATTGAAGTAAAATGCATGTTTATTAATTATGATTAAGTAAAATAAACTCTATACGTTGAATGCTTATAATTGGTTTGGTGTAAAACACCAGGTGTGGGAGCACAAGAAACTTAGGGTAGGGAAATAGATTGAATTAGAGATTAAACTAGGCTCAGTCGAGGACCCTTTACAATGAATTAGACTTGATCTTGTTGAGATAAAATTTTTGGGCAGATCATTTGTGTTTGGGTTTGCAAAGTGTTTTCCTGTTTTTGTCACCTGAGTTAAAGTCAACTGAAAACTATAATCGAAGTCATGGTTTGAAGATTTATTCAACAAAGAATTGTGTCTTGATTGCTTATAATGAAGTTCAATGAATCATTTCATCAAGCAACAACAAAAGTGAATTTGGCACAAGTAAAAGGGGAAAACAAGAAGTAATTCCAATTTGGAAAGAAAAAAAAAAGCAGTTCCAAATAATGGACTCCTGAACAAGCTTCCTGATATCCACGTGTCAGATCTAGACGACTTATGTCCCCTGAAAGCTTTATTTTTTTCATTCTAGTCTTTCCTTTCAATGAACTAAAAGGTGAGAGTTAGGGCTCGATCTCAAGGTTTAGTTTGAAGTCACTAATCAGTCAAAATACATTAGTCAAAGGTGAAAATCAAAATTACGTGCAATCAGATGTAACGTGTCAAAAGGTCACCAAATTGTCATAAAGTGGAATATGTTATTTTGCACATCCAACATCTGAGAGTATTTTCAAAGAAAAATTGAGTTGTGCAATAGTAGATTCATAGGTCAATAAATTGTCATATTTGAAATGAAATCCCTACCTTGAGTGGATAGAAATTGAGATTTTTAGTCATGGCCCGAGCTAAGGCCCTAGCCGCGACGGGCATTCCGAAGCACAAAGGCCCAAGAGACCCCTTAGCATACTATCAAAAGTATAAATTATATGAAATGGAAGTGAGAAAGATAAATTGAAAACATGATAGTCCTATAATCAAACTTAAAACTTCTTAACACCAAACCATAAGAAAACCCAAGTCTAATATAAAACAAGTCTACGAAGCCTCTAATGCAATACTAGTCAATCTAGACCGGGACAAGCCCCCGGCCGGATCATAAAACAACTGAATTAATATATAAATAGAATACCTTCCGAAGTAAGGGAGGCTCACCGACTCTGAACTCCTGGACCAATTTACTGTTGCTGAACTGGACTGCGGGACGGAGCCTCAGATCCTACATTATGAGAAAATATAGTCGTCACAAAGGGCAGTCAATACTTGGAATGTATCGGTGTGCAGAACAATTCAAAAAAATAATATAACTTATGTAACATAGTCGAGAGCTTTATAAGTTAGCACATGGAGAATTCGAAAAATCATAAAAAACACGCTCTCATTGAATCATAAAACAACGTCAATTCATAAATAGTTGTAAAACACTTAATCCACCATTTTATCACACAATAGAACAACCCATAACATGCTAAGATCATAGATTTCACCATGTGAGAGGAAACTCTATAAATCACGTTCATAAATTTCTTTTCGAAATTCATATCACATGAACATGATTATAAATTAAGCTTACAGAAAAACCCCAAGATAATTACATACTTCCATCAAAATGGATTTATGATGCATGCACTTCAACGGTTTTCAAAACCCATTACAAATACATAAAAAAATTATACTTAGAAAATCATAAAGAATACATAATTTAGCCCATGATATTTAGAATCATTCTACAAACCTTTTGACGGAGAAAAATTGAAGAGAACGTAGAGAAATTGACCCTTGGAGATTAAAATCTTCAAACCCTAGGTGATTTCTCCTCTGAATGAAAGATGATTTGGGGATTTGAGAAGTGAAATAACGTGTTTTAAGATCTAAATTTCATCAATATATGATTAGGAATGATTATAGGATGATAATAGACCTTATTGCCCTTAAAATAACTCAAAACAAAATAGTTTTTGACACTCAGGGAAGGCTTGGTGGTGCCAAGACAAAGAAAACCTCAAGGTTTGTGGCGCATGGCCAAATCAAACCTGAGGCAGTGTCCTTTGGCGATTCTCCATGGCGTAGGGCCAACGGGGACCCTAGATAGGGTCCTATTCAAACACTCATAACCTTTGACTCTAAACTCGGATTAATGAACGGTAGGTGGCGTTGGAAATAAAACTCAAAGGGCTTTAATTTGATATATTATGAGCCACATAAAACCTCATATTCTAAGAGTAATGGTCTGTAACACCCCGCATTTTTGGGCTAGAACATAAACCGTCATTCCTACGTGTAGATGTTCCAAAAGGCCATAAATCCAATTCAAATTTTATGTGTTAATTATTAATATAGTGTGGTAATATATTTGAGCATGATTCGAGATCATAGAGGTCCCTTAACTCAAGGACTAGTTGAAGGCTTTCCTATCTTTCAAGTTTTAGTGAGCGTCAAAACTTGGGTCAACTTCAATTGACCATAACTCATTGTATATGATGAATTGGGTGGCTTACTATATATAAAATGAAAGATCTTTTAATTAGATTTCCAAAGATACCAATGTCACCCAAATCCAATATTGTAGCAAAATGTTATGCCCGTTTTACTCCAGCATATCAGCCTGGAAACTATCTGATGACATATCTGACGACTTATCACATTTTTGAAGACATTTCTGATGCATTATCAGAAAATGTCATCGGCCTTAGGCAGAAAATCATAAATTTCAGCTCCTAGGTGATGACCTAGGCTAATGGGCTATCACAGATCTGACGGCTTATCAGCCTTGGTCGTCAGCTAAAAATTTCAGCAACTGAGAAGTGATTTCATAGGGGTATTTTGGTCTTTCCCTTACTCCAAAAACCTTCTCCACGAATATAAATTGAACCCTAAGCATTATAATCCATATATTATCAGTTTTACAACATCTCAATCCTCTCTACTCTCAAGAACAAGATGAAAAATAGGGTTTCCTCTAAGATCAAGAAATCAAGAAAATCAATCCTTAAGTTCAAGATCTCCAAGAAACAAATCAAGATTCAAGTTTCCTTCCCTTCCATAGATCAAGAATTGATCTTCCTAAGTGAAGATACTCAAGAAACGGATCAAGATCCAGATTTCATCTATCTAGATCTGGGTTCCATCTTTCTGATCTTATAATTTAAGGTATATGGGGTTTTTCTAAAAATTAATGGGCAATGAAACATTATTTAATTCATGCTAAAGATTTAGAAATCATGATTTTACGGAAAGAGTTGAATTTTACCATTACTAGCATGTTTTGGAAGCTTTAATTAATAGTGTTTGGTCTTTAGGCCTTTCCCTAAATTGATTTAAAATTCTATATATATGTATGAATGTGTTTAATAATGTATATTCAATTGAGAGCATGAATTATAATGAAATCCCTCTATTGTTATGATTTTCTTTTACTTATGATATGCTATGAATCATTTTGAATGCATTTTGAAAAGCATGATATAAAATGTCTTGATTTATACTATGACTTGAATATCATTTTGGAATCAAAAGAGAGGGTTATGCATGTTGATAAATGTTGAATAAGCATATAATGAAAGAGTGCATGGTTTTGCCAAAAGCACATGACCACCATATGTTTGAAGAATTCTTGCATAGTTTTGACTTATGTTTCGAAACATGAAATCTCTTATACAATTTGCATATTTGGTGGTTTGAATTGAGTTTTTGATGAAAGAATCATGCATGACACATTATGGCTCAGAACTAGGACTTAAAAGTTTTGGTATGACGATACCAATTCAGACTATGCCATGGTAATTCAGAACATAATAGAATGCATATTTGAAGTCAGAATTTTTAGATGTTGAAACTAGAATAATGCATGATTCAGAACATGATAAAATTGGACATAAAGAGAGCTTAGGTGGTTCTCTGAAGAAGTCATGAGTTCAGACAACTCATTGCCCAAAACCGTGATTTGTCGATCCGGGTATATTATTATACACTGGCCTAGTGCACTATGGCGTATCAGACTCAGACACTCCAACCCTTGCGGCACACTTGGGTTGGGGGCTTCCCCACCAAGTCAATGGCGGATTCCATATAGCCTGTGGAACATCAGATTTGTAGGGGAGTGCCACGTAACTCAGAAGTAATACAAAGATCTAAAACTATTTTTGACAGAAAGGTTTTTTTATGTTTTTTCAATAATGCCCATGTGTTTTGAAAATTATATCTTTCATGATGTTTATGACTAGCTCTCAACTATTTTATTTATATAAAAGTTTTATTTTGGATTTCTCTACGTACCAGTACATCTGTATTGGCCAACCTCCCTCCAGGTTCTGAGCACAGTCTAGGGGTCTTGATAAGTAGTAGATTTCATCAGAAAGGAGTGAAGAGTACCAGTTGGTAAGCCTTCTATATTTCAGAATGCCTAGTTTCTTTCAGGTAATTATTATTTATGAGAGTTTTGGTCTACTAAGGGTCTTGTCCCAATTTTCAGACAGTTGTTATTTGATCATATAGTAGAGATTTCGCAGACGGTTTTCAGACGGTGTTTATTTGATAATGGATTTTATTCCTCATTGTTAAACTAGATTTAGATTATTACCATGTTTCTATAGCAGATTTTATTTTTGCATTTCCTATTTATAAATGAATGGTGTATATGATTACAAGTTAGAAGGGCTCTCGGGCCTTCATGGTTCGGGATGTTCGTCATGGCCAAGGCCCTGGTTCAGGTCGTGACATGGTCGCTGGAAGTTGACCTAAGAAAATCATCGACTAAAACTAAACCATAAGAAAGTGTTCAACTTAACTTTAAGCTAGGATACTTTAATTACATTACTCATTTCCAATGATGTTCTCTCACTAAATTATCATTATTCACACTTATTTCTAAGTAGTAACCATTGGGTTCGAGTCTCTATACATAGGAAAGATGGTTCAAACACTAGTCGAAAATGCAGGATGTCACACTTTTCGAGGTTCATTCATTTTGACAGCCTACTTTAAATGAATAGGAAATCTTCATTCTTATGTCTCTGTTGAAAGAAATTACTGAACACTTACATAGGTGAAGAAAATCAATCATATATAGATAGAAAAAAGATTGACATCTTTGATTTAAACAAAAGTAACACCAATATAACAACGATAAATACTTACTCGCATTGGGTATCAACAGACAACAATAATAGAACAATGATCTCTACTTTCAGTATTGCTTAGAAGAAGAATGATTCATAGTACTTCTAAAAAGGGAATTCTCGCTTTACTGATTTGAAAGAATGAATTTTAAAACAAATAAATCTAATAGAAACAAAGAATATGAGCAGGTGCCTTTCCCTAGTGCAGGACATCCAAGACCAAAAGGGAAAAATGATGCATATATCTACAAAATAGTATGATGCTGAACTGTAACGATCTGAGACTACCCCATAGTCGTAACACAGTGCTTGGAATAACAAGTTATCCTAATCTAATCCATGAATTGACATACTGTTGAGCAACTGATTTATAATATATTAAATAATTGGTTCTGCTATGCAAAAATATAATTATGACAAAATATGAATAGAATTATAATATGATACAATTTACAATCTGATAAAACTGAAGAGAGAACTGAAATTACATGACTGACTTTGACTGACATCTATCAAGCCTCTACTATACTGACTATAGATAGCTGGGACATGCCTCCAGCTACCACTAATCAATACATATGAGAAATAAAGTAAAGTACATAAGCAACATCCGACTGAAGTCCCCGAAATAGGAGAACTCATCACCTACTGACTGAAAACTGCAACTGTCTGATCATGATGTGTGGACTATAACTGGTACCTACATTATGAAACAATATATCCACACAGATGTATATGTGGATCAGTACTTCTGAAATGTACTGAGTAAGCGGGGGTGAATGCAAAAGTAAAATTGATTTTATATGAAATCTTAAAGCATGCATGCTAAGTATAAGTAGACTCACCAAGAGACAGAAATAGACTAAAAGATGGAATATCTTAAAACATGCATAAAAAATATAATTTGATAAGCTGGTAAATCGCTACACTTAGTTCCTTAAAACTTTACTTTTATAATAAAAGTAGAACTGAAGCTGGAAAATAGTAAAACATGGGAACTGTATGAATACTGGGTCTGAAACTACGTGATGGAAACTTTAATATCTGAGAATGCAAGACTAAGTGTATATGTGTTATGTTACTGAGATAAATCTGAAATTTGAAAGACTGAAAGTTGTAAAGTTGCATATCTAAAAGTCTGTACACTTAGTCAAACAAACCTGAACCAAAAATACACTGAATATTGACTGAGACTGTGGGAGCTATCATGTAACCAACATAAACCATGTGAGTTATCATGGAGTCCAACGTCTGACCCACATTGAGGAGGGTTGTTCTATCCTTGCCATTGGAATAGAACCTGAACTATAGTAATCACTAAACTAATGTCTCAAAGGATGAGGGTGTCATGCCTGACTGACGAGGGACCCCTCAAAATCTATGGTGGCACCATAGGTTTGGAACTTAGGGACTAGTACTAATGTCTCATGCTTAACTGACTGGGGAGATGCTATCCCTACGTTCACTTGGTGATAAATCCTACTCCCAACCGAAAGACACTAAAATACTAACTGGACTGATAACTAATAACTGATAAGCTCAGCTTATGGTATTCTGAAAATAATAGGCATACGAATTCTGAGGTAATTATTAATATTTAAACTGATAATGCTCAACATGATCATGTTGTTCTGAATATGATATTAAAATCATGATCTGACTTACTTGTTTCTTAAAAAATAGAAATAATGTAAAACATATGGGTATCGGGTGTTCATAACCTGCCAACACTGAATAATTATAAAGTATAATGTTAAAGCTTAAAACTTTGGGATTGAATCATGGTTCAAAGACTCAAAAGTATAGACATTTCATCAAACACTTGGGAATCGTGAACTTGAATATGGGAATGTCTTAATCATGTGAGCATAGCATGATTACATGACTAAATCAATAATAGGGGATTCAACATGGAATTCACTTAAAATAGGACATGAGAAACTGAAATTCATAGTATGGAAAGGTCAAAGCTTGCATGGGATCATACATGGGATGAATCAAATTAAAAAAACCATGGAAACATGAAATTCAATCTTTATTGAACACATAAAATAACATAATGATAGAAAAATCATTCTTTAATTGAAAGAAAAGGGTTTTTGGGTTCCTTGAGTGAAAAAGGACCTATGGATAAACTCCCACATACCTTAAACCCTTAATCTTAGGAAAGAAGCACCATTCTTGAAGTTTTCTTGAAGGTTCTTAAAATTGGGAACTTGAATTCTTGGTTTCCTAGGAAAAAAAGGAATTAAATTTGTTCTTGGGGATGACTAGGGTTTTCTTGAGAGGAAAATTTGAGAAGATGGGCAAAATAATGCCCTAACTGGTGCCCAAATCATATTATGAACGATTGGATTAAGGTGGAAAAAGACTCAATTGCCCCTCAATCATTTAAACCAAAAATTTGTAATTGGAATGCAGATTAAAGGCTCATCGCGATGCAGTCTTATCACGATGGCTTACTGGTTTTGACAAAAATGATCATAACTTTTCGCTTGGGTATCAGATTAAGGCAAAATTGGTATCATTGGAAAGCTAATTAAATTATGTACAAGTTGGTGGGTCTTGAGATGAAAAATTCCATATATGTCAAAAGTTATACACGTTCAAAGTTAACCCTTGTAGGATCGAACACCAAACTTTGAACGAACCAAAGGCTCTTAACTCAACTTTGTTAAAAGTGATTTTTGTGAACATTTTTCACCTTATAAGCACTTCACATAAAAGGATAAAGATTATGACACATGCATTCAAATTATAAATCAAAAACTGGACACAACACCCTCATTGTGATACGGTATATGTGCCAATGGGAATAGCATCACGACGCAAGGCTAGCGCATCGAATTGTTGGATTCGTGATCGAAAAATGACCCAAACCTCATCCAAAAAATCCTAAACTCCCCCGAGACATAATTATTACATCCATTAACATGAATTAACTTAAAAACTAATGTCTCGAGGTCAGAAAGATCAAAATAAAAATCCTCAAAGTTTAGGGGCCTTGAAAATGGCTATCCCCAATACTTACTAAAAATTTCAAGCCTTAAACCCCTTATGCAAGTAAGAGCTAAATCGAGTTATGATTAGTATGGGGTATCACATAAACAAACAATGTTAAGGCGCTTCTAGTTGCACGTTGAACTAAAAATGACATATGTTTATAAACTAGTAGAGAAATCGAGGTTCATGTTGTACAAACTATCCACACAGGTCGAGTACAACAATAGAGAAGCATCACTTGACTGGATTCTTCGAATGATCAAAGGGATTGATATCATACTAAAACAAGTTCGATGGGCCATCATCTATCAGCACCAAATGACTTTATGAATCAGTATCTTTGCTATTCATTTATAGGTGAAGGAAGTGATACCTCCAATGATGTCATATTTACAAATGACTCGTCATAATCCCTAAAAGTACTAAACTCAGTTTGGATGGTGGTGAAATCCTAGAAAGTCAAACTATCTACACTAAAGCTCGAGTACAGCAATAGAGAAGCATCAATTGACTAGTTTTCTTTGTTTGATCAAAGGGATTGACGACAGACTAAAATGAGTACAATCGGGAATCATATATCAATGCTAGACTTCTTTATGGACCAGTCCTTTTGTTGTTTATCAAGAGGTGGAGGTTGCTGGTTTGATACTCTAATGACATTGTATTAACAAATGTCTGATCATAATTCCTGAAAGTACTCAACTTGGTATGAATGGTGTTTTAACTAGACAGTCAAACTATCCATAGTGCAGGTCAAGTACAGTAATAGAGAATTATCACTTGGCTGGTTTTCTTTGTTTGACCGAACAAATTGATAGTAGTTTGAAATGAGTATGATATGCATCATCTGTCAGTACCAGA
Organism: Capsicum baccatum var. pendulum; assembly: GCA_030864225.1. NCBI lineage: Eukaryota > Viridiplantae > Streptophyta > Magnoliopsida > Solanales > Solanaceae > Capsicum > Capsicum baccatum. The sequence continues at coordinate 261,929,403 of CM061560.1, read as the reverse complement.
GATGCCTAGAGACTACTAGTTTGATTCTCCAATGCTGTCAGCTTCACAAATGCATGTGTTGTATCGAGTAGACAATCTGTATGTTTACATAATATACACTTCAATCTATATGCAAGATTGTTTCAAGAACAAAACCTTCAACATAATTTCAAAATGAACTATCACATAAGTATGTTTATCAACTCTTTTTAAAGAAATAAGATAAAGTAGAAGTAGAACCAAGTCCTCCGATTTCATGGAGTTTTCTTAAGGAATTAATTCCTCTCAAGTACTCGAGATTGTGGAATTTTTTCTCCAAGGTTAAAATAGCTCACAATATGAAGGTAGCAGTACCTCTAATTTTTAGATTACGCGAACACACTCTACGGTTGATGATCACAAAGATTTTTTGGAAGAAGAAGAATCTTTTTCGTCACTTAAAAATTATTTCTATACCTGAGGAGAAGTTCAGGTATTTATAGCCATCAAGTGTTCCTTCAGAAAAGAAGTAGTGTCATTTCCTCAAAGGGTTGCATCCTTTCGAGGTGCGTTTTTGTATTCATTGGAGAAAATATTTCATTGGATTTTTGGATTAAGAAATTCACTTGTTTTTTCCAAGTCTCAAATAAACTTTTTCCAAAAAATTATCTGAATCCGAAGCTGAGCGAGCGACGACGGTGCGAAACATCTCTTGGTTCTTGCCTCACTATCCATTTGAAGGTGTTTTTCTTAATAAAAACTCAAGAGAGTTGCTTTCTCCCACCAATGTGGGAGAAGTAGACTTTCCTTTATGTGAGTAAGCTTTCCTTTTAAGTGAAAGCTCACTTTCCCTCTAACGATTCCCTCCATTTTCCATTCACACATCCAACTTGAACCCAATAATCCCGCACATGAATGGGGAATGGCTATATTATCAAAATTTATGGAGAAGTATGTGATCAACAAGAAAATGTTGATTGCATCTGGATAAATGGGTTTTCCTTTGAACTTTTTGTAGTGAACATGCATCGGATGCACTCGGTCAATTAGTAGATTTGATATCTTTGAACCGTCAGACTTTAATGTACATCTAGACAACACATGTCACACAACCAACCTTTTACCATTGATGGTTCTCACTATTTTGTTCTTTTCAGCCATAAACACGTCTTGGTTTCACGAGAGCATAGAAAATAGACCTTTACTAACATTCTCCTTGAAGAGGCTTCAACTTCACCCTCAAATAGGTGTTTTCTAAATGTTCAATCCTATATATTAAACTATTTGGTCAAATTTTCCAAATTTAGATAATCATTAAAAATCTTCACACCATAAGCCTTATCCTTATTTCTTAAACATTGTCTACATCATGGGAACGGGTTGGGTATATTGACAATGTTAGACCGTCAGTCACAACTTTGTTTGATCTCCTTGAACCTAACTCGTGGAATCTTCAGTCTACTAAGTAGAGTTAATTCCATTCTGCTAGGCCGTAAACCCATTCCCTTCTATTTTCTCTTAACTCCCTCTCTAGATAGGCCTTTTATAAGTGGATCGGATACATTATCCTTTAACTTCACATAGTCAAAATCGATAATTCCACTAGAGAATAGTTCTCTAACGATATTATATCTCCATCTTATAGGATGAGATTTACCATTATACATCATGCTCCCTTCCCTACCTATTACCTCTTGGCTATCACAATGTATACATACTGTAGCCAATGGTTCGGGCAAATAAGTAATATCCTCTAAGAAATTCTGAAGCCATTCAACTTTTTCACCGACTTTATCTAATGCAATAAATTTAGATTCCATTGTGGAATGGGCAATGCATGTCTATTTGGACGATTTTCAAGAGACTGCTCCTCCACCTAAAATAAATACATATCCACTCGTGGATTTTACTTCATTTGATCCGGTGATCCAATTTGCATCACTATATCCTTCAATTACTGCTGGATATTTATTATAATGTAAAGCATAGTCTTTAGTGTACTTAAGATACCCCAGAACTCTTTTTATTGCCATTCAATGAGTTTTATTGGGATTACTTCTGTACCGACTTAATTTACTAATGGCACAGGCTATGTTTTTCCATGTACAATTCATGATATATATTAAACATCCCAATTCACTTGCATAGTCCAACTGTGAGTCACTTTCACCTTCATAATTTTGAAGTGCAAAGCTCACGTCCAATGGATTCTTGGCAATAACAAAATCCAAATACTTAAACTTGTCAAGTACTTTTAATGTAATGAGACTGTGATAACGTTAACCCTTATGGAGTTTTATTTATTCTTATTCCCAAGATCCCATCCGCAACTCCAAGGTATTTCATACAAACTTGCTCTCAAGCATTCATTTTGTAGAATTTATGTCAGAAATGTCTCTATTACTGATCAATATGTCATCCACATATAAATAAACAATGACCTTGTGATTTGGAGTATCTTTAATGTAAACACATTTATCACATTAATTTATCTTAAATCCGTTTGCCAACATGGTTTGGTCAAACTTTGCATGCCACTGTTTAGATACTTGTTTTAGTCCATAAATCAACTTACCAAGTTTACACACCTTTTTTTCTCTATCAAGAACTACAAAACTCCCGAATTATTTCATGTAAATTTTTTCCTCCAATTCTCCATTTAGGAATGCTGCTTTCACATCTACTTGATGGTTTTCAAGATCATATACTGCCCCCAAGGCAATTAATATTCAAATTGATGTTATACTCATTATAGGCGAGTATGTATCAAAATAATCAAGGTCTTCCTTCTGTTTGAAGCCTTTTATTACTAGTCTTGCCTTGTATTTATCAATAGTACTATCGGCTTTTATTTTTATTTTGAAGATCTATTTAGAACCTAAAGATTTATTTTCTGGAGGAAGATCAACCAATTCCTAAGTATGGTTGCTGAAGATTGATTCAATCTCAATATTGACTACCTCTTTCCAAAAGGATGAGTCTGAAGATGACATCGCTTCTTTAAATATTGAGGCTCATTTTCTAGGAGAAATGTTACAAAATCTGATCCAAATGAAGTTGACATTCTTTGGCGTGTACTACATCATGGATTCTCATCATTATATACATCCTCGCTTGGTTCATCGCGAGGCCATTTAGACCCTTCACTAGACTGTTCTTGTCTAGTTCTATACAGATAAATATGTTAAAAAAAGTAGTATTATTTGATTCAATTACCATATTTTTATTGATATCCGGATGTTCGGATTTATGAACTTAAATTAGACATGCTTTACTAATTTAGAATATCCTATGATTACACAGTGCATAGTCTTAGGTCCTATCTTCACCCTTTTAGGCATAGGAATTTGAACTTTTGCTAGACACCCCCACACTTTGAAATATTTCAAGTTAGGTTTTCTTTCTTTTTATTTTTCATATGGAATTGATAGGTCATATTATGGGGTACTCTATTGAGTATGCAGTTAGCTGTAAGGATAGCTTCCCCCTATAAGTTTTGTGGTAAACCTGAACTTATAAGTTAGGAATTCATCATTTCTTTTGAATTTTGGCTTTTTTTTTTTGCAATCCCATTAGATTGAGGTGAATACGGGGTTGTAGTTTGATGGAAAATTCTATTTTCTGCATAAATTTCCATAAAAGGAGATTCATATTCTCCATCCCTATCACTTCTTATTATTTTAATCTTTTTTCTCTGATTTTCAACTTCTATTTTATATTGCTTAAACACATGTATTGATTCATCCTTACTTTTATCAAATAGACATAATAATACCTAGTTCATTTGTTAATACAAGTTTTAAAAAAAAAATTCTGCCATGAGATGGTGTTGACTTCATACACAAATGTCTGTGTGGATTAAGTCTATGGGATTGAAATTCCTTTCAACAGACTATTTAGCATACTTACATTTCACACACGTTTGATATTTTGATTTATTGCACTACAAGTTTGGAAAAACTTATAAGTTAATAAGTTTTCGCAAAGTTTTGTAATTGACATGTCCTAATCATTCATACCACAATTCATAAGACTCAAGCAAGTAACAAGAAATAAAAATTTTGTTGATTTCAACTGTCATTACATTCATCTTAAATAGGCCCTCAGGGAGGTATCCTTTTCCTACGTACACTTTTCTTTTACTAAGTATAATCTTGTTTAAAACAAATACACATTTTAATTCATTTTTGTCAAGAAGTGATACAGAAATCAAGTTCTTTCTCAGCTCCGTTACATAAAGGACATTGTTGAGAGTCAACAATTTTCCTGACGTCATTTTCAAGCAAATTTTTCTCGTCCCTTCAACCTTAGTTGTTGTGGAGTTTGCCATATAGACCTTCTCCTCATCTTGATCCAGAACGTATGTAGAAAATAACTCTTTGGTGGTGCAAACATGGCGGGTGGCACCAGAATTCATCCACCATTCTCTAGGATTTTCCACTAAGTTGCATTTGAAAAGCATAGCACATAGATCATCAATTTTGTTTTTGGATTCATCCATGTTGGCTTATTCCTTCTTCTTGCGTTTCTTTGGGGCACGACAATCTACTGACTTGTGGCCAATCTTGCCACAATTAAAGCATTTCTCCTTGAATTTCTTCCTTGGAGGATTACTTTGTTGTCCATCTTTCTTCCGTTTCTTTGAGTTGTTATGGTTGTCTTCCACAATGTTATCTCCACTCATTGCAAAATTTTCTTTCGATCTCCTCTCGGTGACTTTGTTGTATTCCTCAATGAGCAACCTCACAATGAGGTTTTCGATAGTTATCTCCTTCCTTTTGTGTTTCAAGTAATTTTTGAAGTCCTTCCACAAAGGTGGCAAACTTCTCTATTATTGTTGTAACTTGAAAGGTCTCTTTCACAACCAAACCTATAATAAAGATCATATGAATGTTGAGAAAAAATGTAACATGTCCAAATAAGGTATTAACTAGATTCATACCTTCAACAAGGAGATCGTGGATGATAACTTACAATTCCTATACTTGAGATACGACAATCTTACTGCCAATCGTCTTGTATTCAAGGAAACTTGCAACAAAGAACTTCTTAGTTCCAGTATACTTTGTTATATACTTTCGTTATAGAATATTACACAATTCTTTTGATGTCTTCATTCTGTTGTACACGTTGTATAGATCTTCTTGGAGGTAACTTAGTATATAGTTTTACATAAAAAATTTGAATGTTTTCATGCCTCTATTATAACAAACCGCTCCTTGTCTGATGTACCTTCAGGAACTTCTGGAATATCTTTAGATATGAACTTTTGAAGAGACAAAGTTGTCAAATAGAAGAACATCTTTTGAGACGAATGTTTAAAATCTATATCCAAAATTTTTTTAGGCTTCTCCACTAGTACCATAGCGGGTGGCGCAGTTGTGCGACTTATTATAGCAACATTCGTTACTGCTACTCTTGTCCCACCATAAGTTACTTGACCACCAATAGTCATATTTCCTATCACAAAAAGTCAATCAACTTTAGTATATCAAAATACTTATTATAAAGTTGTAGCAACTTTAAAACTACTTGTTTCTAGTTTAACGATAAAGATTTTATGTCTTCTAATCATTAACCGGGTGCTATTTAACTTGTGATGATGTTTTTCTGTCTTCAAATCACTCATAAACATAGTAGAAAGCATAAATCTTTTTTCTCTAGAAACCAAACAATACAAATTATAAATTAATTCCTTAAGATTGTTATATCGGGTACACAATTTGTATGCTTCCACAATATACACTTCAATTTAAGTTGAAGACAGTTTCAAGAACAACAATGAAGTTTAACACCTTCAACACAAGTTTAAAATCAACTATCAAATCTACGTGAATTTAAAAAAATTTGTGCACTGAACTATCCTTTTATTATGACAAGCACATACATATATAAATACCTTTGTTTTGTCTCTTGAGTCTTATGTAATCCTCTTTCCCCTTCATAATAATGTGTTGAGTCTAGAATTAAGCATTGAATAAAGAAGACAGACATTAAAAGATGTTCAATAAACATAAAATCAATAAATATTTTGAACAAGAGGATGTGTAAATAAAAATTCAGTACTTGGACAACATTTTGAGCAGAAATTGCATCTTGAAAATGTACAAAACCACAACAATATCCATCCGACGTTCAAAAGAACTTATTATAAGGTTTAAGAAAATGATAAACCAACAATAATAACAAAAAAAAGTACATGAAAAATATATACCTCATAAGTTTTGAGTTGAATGTCATGCATGTGAACTGGTCCAAACTCTTCGACAACAGCGTGGAGATCACTTTATGTTGTGTTTGATGACAATCCTCCAATATATATCGATTTATCTATAAAATGTAAACGTATAACTCAACAATTGAATTAAAATTCTAAAAGCTCCATCAACTATTTGATTAAAGCAATGCAAATTTACATTGGACATCATCATAATTGTCTTGTGCAACATTGGTTGGAGGAGCTGCAACTTTCTCCACACCACTTGAACTAGACATCAATGCCTACACAAAGCTATTGGATTGAGTTTTTTTAGGTGTTGTTGGGAGACCAATATTTGCAGCAATACTATCAATCTTTTGTGGTGTATTTTTTGGTGATGAATGTCTACCTTGCTTTATCTATAGAAAATAATTTACGAAAAGTTTTATGATCTCTACATAAGTACTAGTATATGATACAAATGACTAATAAAAGTATGACTAACCATTGAAGCATAGCTAACTTTCGGAGACTCATTAGAAATGATTGGAGCCGTCTCGACAAGTACTTGTTCTTCTTTTGGGCTTGAAGCAACAATATTTTCAGCTTTGCTCTCAGTAGCTAGTATTCAAATGAAGAACAACTTAATATAGTAATAATAAAGGTTAAGTTATACACTGACAAGTCAAATATCTTTACAATAAGACCATAATAATGATCAACAAAAATTAAAGTTGACATAGTGCCGAAGCAATTGGAGAAAAAAATGTCAAAAGTAAAAGGATATACCTAAAGGAGAAATTGGAGCATTTTCATCTACCTTTTCCTCACGATTTTTGAAGATTCTTCTATGCTGATAAATTCAAAAATATCGTTCAACACATAATATCCCATCTCTTGTGGAGTAAGAAAAAAAGTTTGAGAAAACTTTTTTCTCGACTCGTCTTGCCCTATCAAGGACCCTGTCACCACTACAAGAACACCTCCAGCAACAGATGATTGGGAGTCAATAGTTGTGACTTCCACCTTGTTACTCTTAAAGTGAGATGAAACTATAAATTCGTGTATGCCCTGAAATTATATAGATATCAAAAACTATTAATACCCCCTTTGTCAAAAATAAGAAAATGTTAAGCCAAAAATTATTCAGTAAAAAATCAAGCTTCAATGATAATGATAAAATTAAAAATAAAAATAAATTTTTATTCAAAGTTAAAGATACTGAAACTTTAATGATAAATAACAAACACTTCTTGTGAGAAATTACAAACAAATATTCCACAAAGTTGTACAATAACAATTATGGCACAAGTAAAATATACAATAAGGTCAATCTGAATTCAAGGCCTATATGTATACATTGATCATTTTAATTAATTTATCAATGTATTAGAAGCATGTACGACATAGAAACACTATATGATTCAAAGGCCTAACAAACTATTCATCATAAATCTTAAGCAAGTAAATGTACAACGTAGAAACACTATAAGATTCAAAATCCTAACAAAATGTTCATCATATATTTTCTTATAATATAATACTTACTTCAGAAGTTGCCACATACTTAATTTGACCATGTGGCAATGGCCAATTTAGGACACTATTATTCTTGTAAAATCGATATGACTAATGGATTAAATTCTGTAAAATATGATAGTATTGATTCACGAAAGAGATGGAGACAGTTTCAACAGTGTGCTTGGTTGATTGAGTTACCATTTTTTGCACTGCAATAAATTAAATAAATAGATAATTAATCAAAACTAATTTAATTAATTTAGATAAAAAAAAAACATATAGTCAAAGAATGATATATTTTAAATTAAAAATAAAAAGTTATAAATGCAAATGAATAGTTTAAAGAGCGTAAACATCTAGGCAAAGACTTTTTATCTATCATTAGGTAAAAATAATTTGATAATTAAAAAAATAATAATAAATAAAGATCCTTTTGAATTATTCAAAAAAATTATGTCAAAGTAAAATCTCTTTTGAGTATGCTACGATAATCATCATATCACAAAAAATAAAAGTTATAAATAATCATCAAAAATATTTAAAATATAGATATAAAATTAATATTTCAATTTTTAAATATATATATATATATATATATATATATATATATATATATCAAAATCAAAATGGAAATATAATATAATTCTCCCTAAAAAAATCAAACTAAAAGAAAATCTAATAATCCAAGATCTTGCAGAAAGTTGTGCTATTAATATATGTATAAATATTAACTTGACACAAGTCAATCACAATTTACACTACTAAAAATTTGAATTTTGATGATCGAAAATTCGATGCAAAATCTATTAGAAATGTTTTTAACAACGCCAAAATGCAAATTTTTGATCAATGAAAATTTCAATAGGAGGTCCGTCAAAGACGTTTTCAACAAGTCAATTTCTATCAAAAAAAAATCTTAGAAATTCATGTTTTTAGTATGTCTATATTTGAAAAAATTATATCACCACAAATATAAGTTTTTTTCTTAATGATTGTGTAAAACTAATAAAGAAAAGACTGATCTTGATATATGATAAACTCAATCAAGAAATAGAATTAAGAAATCATGAATCCAAAGCCGAAAAAAGAATATCCTTAAAGGAAAAAAAATATTCTTTTTATACTTAAAATTTGTTAAAAGGTCTTATATAAAGAAAAATCACAACAACCACAAAGAAGGAGAAATCTTATTCTTTTTTACCTTTTTGATTTGACACAACAGTAAAAAGAAACAACATACAAAATTATTCTAAAGAAAAAAAGTTTCTAAAATCATCGGATTTTGAAAGAGGGCGTTAAAAACAATCAATGCATATTAATATTCAAAGAAATGTTCTTTAAAGGCGGAATCTAAAATTCTAAGTGAAAAGCATAATAAAAATAGTAAAAAAAATAATAATAATTTACTTTTTCTTTAAATTTAATGCTACAGTAACAAAAAAAATAGTATCATAGAACTTAGCAAAAGTTCTATAATCATCAAATCTAAAAAAGAAAAAAGTTACAATGTCAAGATTGACAAAAAAAAACAACAACATCAACAAATCAATAACTCAAAATTGGAAATCTTACAAAGTCAATTTATTTATATCAATCATTCGGAAAAATCAAGAAAAAAACATAAAAGATTTTTCAGAAATCAAAAGGAAAACTTTGAAAAAATGTATACAAGAAAACATCAAAAGTAGGAATAGACAAGAGAAAAGAAACTAGTGAAAACCTCTTAATAAAAGTTACTGAAATTAGAAAAATCAAATAAGGTACAAAGAGAAAAGAAAAAGTAAGTGATGAATTAATCGTGGCAGAGAGAAAAATATCAAGGTTGTAATTCTTGGGTAGATTATCTACAATCTCAACTAGAATTTTATGTATCAATGTGTACTGAATTATTAAATATATTCCTTATATGTATATTATATTTTTTAAAAATAAAATAAAGTAGGTATTTGAACATGAATTTATTGATATTTGAAAAAAAAATAAGTAATACTTGAAATTAAATTGAAAAAAAAAAGAAATTTGGAGTCGTGTCTGGACATAAAAACATAGTTGAAGTTTTATAAATGAAAATATTTAAAAAGATAAATATTATTTGGAGTTACATTTTAAAAGTGGTATTTAGAAATCGAAATTATATATCTGAAGAAAAATTATTGGCTAGTTTAAGCTTGGTACTTTGTATAAGAACAATTAGGCTACAATCAGAAATGAACTAGCAAATGAAAATAAAAATTATATTATGCATATTTAAGTCGAACATTATTGTTTATATATTGAATATTGAATGTCTTTCTCGAAATTTATATGTTGCCTTTGACGACAGTTATGGAACAATATATTATGTTATAAATAATTGTCTAAGATTTTTAATTGTTGATAATATACAAAAATAATTATTTTAAAATATTTATTTATGCATACATGAATTCTACTATGATAAAAAAAATTCTTTAGTCGAATTTCTTTATAATGGTATTGATGTCATTTGGTCGAATAATTATTTGACTTCTATAGTGAAATGTTATAAAAAACAACTCAGTTTTTTAAAAAAATTGATTGATATAGTAAAATGTTGTTACAATTTGATTGTATCTCGTAAATTAATTTTTTAAAATTATCTAATTTATTGAAACCCCTAATTGGAGCCTTGGTGTAACTAGTAAAGTTGTTGTCATGTGACCAGGAGGTCACAAGTTCAAGCCTTGAAAACAGCCTCTGACATAAATAAAAGGTAACGTTGCGTATAATACACAATTTAGGCTGTAGTGGGCCCCTTCCCCGATCCCTGTGTATAGTGGGAGTTGTAGTGCACCGAATTGTCCTTTTTATTGAAACCCCTAATCATAATTTAGGCACAATTTTGAAGGTGTGCTTTCCTTGTATTGTCTCTTTTTTGTGTGTGTTGTTTAATATCTAATATAACATTGATTTTTTAAATTATTTTTTAGGTTTCGAATTTCTTCATATGTGCTTAAGTTTTAGGGATCAATAAAATTGAGTCTCAACAAGTTTAAACGAATCAAGTAATTTAGGAACTCATGAAAAAAATTTAAAATAATATAAGCAAACTGTAAGTTACCTCTTCTGAGAATTTTGCGATAGCACTTCACCAACATGAGTTGTGGTATAGTGGTGGAATTGCGTCACCTTTAACCAGAGGTCTTGAGTTTGAGCCATGTATATAGATGGAGAAAACCTTGTTGGAAGCGCCACACCCATAATAGCCCTACAATGCGCGACCCAAATAACTCGGGGTTCCAATTCGAATATCAAACACCGAGTGATAAATAAAAAAGAAACAAAATTGATGATACTTCAATAGTCTGAAATCTTCAAGCGATCATAGAAAAGATGAACTTCTTCAACTGAATCTACAAAAATCAAGTAAGATAAATCGTTCTATTAATTTTGAGTCATACCAGAGAAATAAAATGATCCAGGAGATCAAATTAGAATCTTTGTTTAGTCATGAGGGTTCATCGAGCAGACATATATAAAAAGGCGACTTCAACAAAGTAAGATAACTTGATTGATCATTCACGTCAGAGAACTTATTTTTTTACCGTATAAATTTATTATGACAATATCTCAGGTCTTAGTCGCAACACTCACCGGCGGATTGAATTGGTAAAAGGAAAAAAAGTGAATAAGGAAATACAAATTGTATGATATATGAAATAATTTTTATTTAATTGATAATCAAATAAAACAGATAAAAAAAATTATCAAGGTCCCGCCCAAGGTTTTGCTAAAGTGGGACCTAATAGTTGATGATGATCTGGAGTTGTTAGATATGTTTTACAGAAAAAAGTTATTTGTCTGTACACCATCAAATAGTAATTTATTAAAATTAAGTATTTAATTTAGTTTTATTTTATATATTTAGCATTCAAATTTCAACATACAAATTAAAAACAAAATATTATTAATAAATATATTTAGCTAAATTATTATTCACTTGTTCTTAAATGAATAATTAATTATTATTCGGCTCATTGAGGTACAACAGTAATTTGGTGAAATTGAAAAAAAAAGGCAATTAATATCTTTTTGATATTTTAAAATGACAAATATTATAGATAATTTTTTTTTACTAAAGTGACAAATACATACCAGACCCGATCCATTATCTGTGTTCTTAGGGTTTTCAGTTTTTTCACACTTTAAAATACTTAATAAAATTTAATTTTAAGATTTTTTGTCTAATATATATATTGATGGTTATGTTCAATTTTTATTTCTGATTGTGAATATAAATTTTATATTTATAAAAATGGCGATTTAATATTTTGTTATAATTTAATTTCTATACACTAATTTATATACCATTGGAGTAAAATGATGCACAAATGAATACATGATCTATTTGAATGTAATTTTTAAAAATTGAAAAAACAATAAACAATCAATTCATAAAAATACTATAACAAAACACAGGATTTCTAGTATATACTATACTATTAACAATAAAAGTATAATATAGGGAAAGTGAAAATTCACATTTGAGCACACCATTTCAGAAGTGAATATAATTTATGTCACTAAAGTTTAATTAAAACTCAAAGTGATTAATTTTAAAGCTTGTTAGAATTACATGAAAATAAAAATTACAAATACCGGTGATGTTTAGGGAGTACATTAAAAGTAACTTAACTTCTATTTCCATAATTTTAAGTTGAAAATTAAGAGATGTGCTTTTAATTTTTTTCTTAAAAATAGTCAACAAATCGATTTGATTTCATTAATAAGATATTAATCCAAATCGTATTTATTATTTCACATTAGCTCCTCTGTGATGTCAGCACATCATTGTTGAAATAATAAATGCGGTTTGTTTGGATTAAAAGCTTATTAATGAAATCAATTATATTTGTTGACTATTTATAAGAAAAAAATAAAAACTAAATTTGTTTGTTGACCACTTAAAATTATGACAGTAAAATTCAAGTTAATCACATTGTAATCCTCAAATTGTACGAGCATTTATAATTTCAAGCTACTTCTCATTCTAACTAGTTTTGAAATTAATCATTTTGAGCTCTAGTCAAACTTAGATGACATAAATTATTTTCACTTTTAAATTTTCCCTTTGGCAATCTGACAATCTTTATTTACAATTCAAGAAGTATTTTAATCTATGTCTTATGTATTTCGTATTATGAATTTATCTAACTCTCATTAATTAATAAAAAATCAATTAAAAGGCATAAATTTTTTTTATTTTTCAAATTCATTTTGGTTTAGGGACGTAAAACGAGAGGGTTGCGCTAAAATTAAAATGATTAAGATTTAAGATGCACTCAATTAAAGGTCAAATTGAATTTAATCAGCTCCAATTTATTTTTAGGTTAAAATAGACAAGAGTGCTTTGACGTTACGAATTTTTGTCAAAAATATCAAAAATTGCACATAATAAATTTGTTCTAACCTTAGTGATGCTATTGTATGTTGCATCTCTTGAGCATGTGGTGTGAGCGAGAGATAGTATATAACTCCCCCAATCAATTCCCACCATTTACTTTTTTGAAATAATAGTATAAAAATACTGATAATTCTATATTGAACTTTTACTAAGCTACAACGCTAAATTTGCGTCAGTTAAGATGTAAATATTACCTGCTAAGTCTATTGCCTAACAAAACTCAGGTAACCATCAAATAACACTATTTTACCAAAAAATTTGGCTGAGATTGCAAAGTAGATCTAAAATCGAAGTGAAATTGTGATTGGTAAGAAATTCATCAAAGAAGGCTTATATTGTTCATGTTAATCGACTAATGGTACATTATAATTAATACGTTCTTCATGTAGTCGCATCAACATTAATTGTTGATTAAAAATATAAATGACAAATGAGTGAATTAATTGTGGAAGAGTTGGTGAGTGATATACACAATCAAGGGAACCCATTGAGGGATCTAGATACACAAAGGATACCGAAGTCATTTCATATGTCATCTTGATATTCATGACAAAAAGGTCTTGACGTTAATATTTATTCGGGTAAAAATATAATTAGCTTCTAAAGTTGAACCATTTTTTTAAAAAGACACTTGAACTTTGCGGGTGTTCTAACCCTAAATAGTTTTAAACCGATATTAATACATCATTTCAAAGCCATCTAACATAGAGCGTGATTCTACTCTCTTAAAAGAGCGTGTAGAATACAAAAAAGGATTTTAACGTTATTTTTACAAGTTTTTCCTTACAAAAATATTTTTCTAATTTTCTTATATATTTTAACTTTGTTTTCTTATTCTTTTTCCTTTTCTTTCATCTTTCTTCTTCTTAAAATTCTTGTCATCTCTAATGGACTTTCCACTTTCAATACCACATAATTTTCGCTGATAACTCTACCGGTCCTTTTTACTATCACCATATTTACTTTCTTTAATTTCAAGTTCTTATTTCAATTTTTTTTACTTATTGAACAATTTTATAAAACTCAATATATTTCAAGATGATTAGGAGTATTATTTTTATTTACATTTTCATACGCTATTTACGAGTTTTGAAAAATTCATTGATTCATTTACAAAAAAATTCAATTTTGATATTATTTTTCTCAAAATCTTCATTGCTAAAACTATATTAAAATGAGATAAATTAATAATGAAGTCTTCAAAATATTGAAATTTGTTTATATAAAAGAATGATTAATTTTATATTAATAACTTACTCAAAGTTGGGAAAGTGCTAAAGAAATTTTTTATAAAAGCACTCTCTAATTGCTGTGTAAATGGCTAGCGGAAATGGAGGGAGGTTTTACAAAGAAGAAGAAGGGAAAAGTCAAAGGGGATTGGTTGTAGAGAAGATATGTGGAGTGGAAAGATTTGTAGAAAGAGAAAAGGAAGTCAAAAAGTAAAAAAGAAGAAAAAGAAGGAAAAAATGTAAAGAAGAAAAACTAAAAATGAAAAATATGTATTTTTTCATTAAGTTAGACGTGTCAAGTTTTAATTTGTATATGTTTAGCATCTATTTTTTGAAACTAAGATTTGTCCAAAAATATTATAGTAATAATGATTCAAAATTGTTTAGCGGGGTATTAGGATAAAAGGGAAAAGTCAAAGGGGATTGGTTGTAGAGAAGATACGTGGAGTGGAAAGATTTATAGAAAGAGAAAAGGAAGTCAAAAAGTAAAAAAGAGGAAAAAGAAGGAAAAAATGTCAAGAAGAAAAACTAAAAATGAAAAATATGTATTTTTTCATTAAGTTAGACGTGTCAAATTTTAATTTGTACATGTTTAGCACCTATTTTTTGAGACTAAGATTTGTCCAAAAATATTGTAGTAATAATGATTCAAAATTTTTTAGCGGGGTATTAGGACACCGACAAAATTCAAGTATCTTTTTGAAAAAAAGGATCCAACTTTAAACGAGTAGTTATGTTTTTCTCTATTTATTCAAAATGAACTGAGAATTAGTTGAGTCATGACCCATCTATTTTAACCCCTTAATCCAAAATATACTAATATATTACTATTACCCTTGTAATCACAATCTAAGTTCCAACTTTTTTTAATAAAAAAAAAGAATATAAAATATCAAGTTCTTGATTTTTGAAGAGAAAGTCACCATACATATACACCAACCAAGTAACATATACTACATATGTCCAAACATTTTCTTTTCCAATAATCGTTTGATAACTTGTGTGGTAAAATAGATCTATTACAAATATAATAGAACTATTTTTATTTGTGCGTGGATATTTCTTAACTTCTCTATATATTTTTATTTTGAGTTTATTTATGTTAGTTTTATCGATATTCATATCTTGGGGGTGATTATATGGTAATTGGTTAAATGTTTTACTATAGTATTCTTTATTTTTTTCCCTTAGTTTTTGTAATTCTTCTATATTATTTTGAAGGTATTCTAAATATTCTATATCTTTTGTTTCAAAATATCCAATTAAATTATCTTTCATAAGTTTTTCTAATAATATTATTTCTTCCATATTTTGTCTCCAATATTTTAAATATTCATAGTCTATCATTTTATCTTGTAGTAATTGTAGAGTTACAAATTTCTGTATAATAATTTATCCTAATTGTAATGTATATCTAATTCTAGATTTTCAATGCTATTTATTATCTTGTGTTGTTCTTCTCGTAGCGAGTTTTTAAAATTATATAAACTATTACATGTACTTTTTCCTAAAATTTGTAGGATTTCTTCTATCCATATTAATTTTTCTTTTAGATTCTCCATTATTTTTCTAATTCGGTTTCTATAATTAATTTCTTCATTTAGATTATCTTGATTTTCTCTAGTTTTTCTAATATATTCTAACATTTCTTAATCTGAATAATATCCATCTGGGTAATTATTCAGGTATAACTGTTCTATCCAATTTATAGTTTCAATTTCATAGTCTAATACTTTTGCTAATCATATCTCTAAGTATGTATAAGATTAATATTTTAAGATTATCTATCATTTAAAATTTGTTAAATACTTTATTATAATATTTTTTTAGTTGTTTGTTTTAATCTCATTAATTCTTCTATATTTTCACTAAGAAATTGTATGTATTTTATATCTATTTTCCAAGATTCTAAATATACATAATTTATCATAGTTAGTATGTGGGTTTAGTATGTAAGTATTTATAAGAGTAGTTCGGTAGGTGTGGTGTATAATTAATTCTAGTCATAAAATATCTATCAAATATTTTTTTCAATATGATTTTTCTTATATCTACTATTTGTATATCCTTAAGTACCTACAAAACGAGTATTTTAAATTTATCTACCATTTTGTCAGATAAATAATTATCCATTTTTCATAAAATTGCTATTTTCAAAATATTCCCTTCAATCATGCACATAACAAAATATGATTACTTTAGATTGCTATATACTAGATTATTATTAAATAACATATTCTTCGGTCACTATTAACATGGTAATCTGGATACTTTTCCCTTAAACAACGCCTCTACTCTGGTTACTCCCCTATCACGGCTTTCCTGCCTCACCGGTTTCACCTTTAGGATGGCATAGTTCTTAGGGATATTTTTCCTTTTCCACTTTGCTAATAAATTTCTTAACATGCTATTTTTCAAATAATTCTACTATAAAGCAACTAACATGAACTTATTTTATCATATCATGATTGTTGGAAATTTATGAATTTAGCTATTCATAATAGTAAATGAATATACCTGTTCTGGTAGTTTTGATAATTATAAGCTTTGTTCCTCCATAGATTTTTCCATTGAAATATACCTGTTTTTTAAATAATCAAATTATTTGTTGTAGACAAGAGAGAGTTTTTTGCTTCAACGTATGAAGGCTTGCCTTCATCTGAGCAAATGCTCTTCTATTTATATTTTTAAGAAAACCTGTAAACATTTTACATTTTTACATCTGTCCTAATCTAACTTTACACGTTACCTACCTACTTTACAAAAGTCTTTACACCTATCTATAAAAGTAGGAAAAAAAAACTTTACAAAGGTGCTAAATTATTTCTACAAAAGGACAAAACTTAGTAATGATATTTTGCCAAAATGTCAAAAAGTAAACAGTAACTAATAAATAATTTACGTAAATGAATTAAGAAAGATAACTAATCTTCCATATGTCATTTTCTAGCATTAATTTGTCTTCTTTATGTCACTTCCTAGGATTAACTTGTCTTCTTTTTATTATTACTCCATCTTCTTTTTATTGCTCTGTATCTCCATTATTTCTTCATATCTCGCATCTTCCAGCTGTCGCTTTTATCTTCTTCTATTCCAGTTGAACTTCTGGGACAATATTATCTTCTCCATTATATTTTGAACATTGATGGTCTGGATATTTATGTTCAATTAACTTGCGATATCTAGTTAATAATTCTTCTGAAATAAATTTTTTTCTAATGGCTCTGGCGATAGGTTTTTTCTTTGGATTAAGTAACATCAAGATCCATTGCCTAACGTATTCTATATCTGCTTCTCATAGTTCCTTTGAATTTGAGTATACTATTATATTACCTCTTGAATAATAACTCCATAGGGGATTTCTGTTGCGATAAGTGTTTGCTAACTCTTGAAGAATTGTGGATAGTCTGATAATTCTCTTATTTGCATAAAAATTTGGTATCTCAATTCTAGGTATTTCTGGTTGTGGAATAATATTTTCTGGTATAATCATAATCTCGGGTCATTCCTATTTTTACAACTTGTATAGGTGATTTAACTTCATCAACAATATCTCTGCTGGTGCCGTGTAAAATTTTATAAAAAATAGGTTACCTTTGATTATTCTTTTAAAAATGTTAAATGAATCATATATTTGTGGTATATTAGATTTTTCATTTCTGGCTTGGGTATATATGGTACTAAGTAGTCCATATTCGTAACAGGTTTTAACTAGATTTGGATTGGTTTTGGGTAAAGCAATTAGCTTATTGTATTCGGATAGCTTCTGGGTTATGTAATTTGTATGTTGTTCTTGGATGTTTATAGCTCTAGGGTTAGTATTTAAGAAGGTTTGTATTTTGTAAATATTTTCTATGTATGTTCGGGCTGTATAGTTGTAGATCTTTTTATCTTGGTTTAAATTGTCTCGGTAAGTGGTAATTTGTGGGGGCATGAACATGGTATCTTTTGGTGTATTTGGAATATATGGCTTGTCAAATAGCTTGTCATATTTGTGTTTTTCCCAAATCCTTTGCTTGTACCTGCAGAAGTAGATTGATAAATGTTATGGGTTTTACGGAGTATCCCAACGTCTCCTTCTAGTTCTGAAATTTTAATGTCTTCCGATCGACATAGCTCTGGAATTTTAATGTCATCCGATCGACATAGCTCTGCACACTACTGAGTTAGCTGATTTGTAGCTTCAGATTCAGTTTAACTTCATTAGTCTTTAGCTTTTCTATTTCACTACCCATACTGTCCACTATCATTGAAAGCGTAGTTGGGGTTTTGAATATCTTTTCTAAAGTATCATCTTTTATTATATCAGTCTGTGTAGCTTTGTCTTGATATGTAATATGCAATAACATTTTTGTTAGTACTAATTACTTCAATTGTAAATGTAAAATTTAATATATTCAATACTAGTCTCCGAATCTCTTTTGTTGTAACTGAATTTTTTATTTTCTTTGTTAGCCACCAACATACCTGTGTATTATCTATTCGTACAATAAACTTGTTATATACAATATATGGCTCAAATGCTAATAAACATTTATATAATGAGCATAATTATTTTCTATTTATTTCTCATTTTATTTCTGTTTCATTAAACGTGCCAGAGTAGTATCTACAATGGTGTTCTAATTTTTCTTCTTCATATCTATATTTAAGTACTCCTCCATAACTACATTCACTAGCATCTGCTTCTACTATATATATAAATTTTCTATTTTCGTCTGGAAATTGTAATTTTGGTAATTCTTTACAAAGTATTTTTATTTTCTGAACTTGTTTTTTATCTTCTTCATTGTAATTATATTCTACATATTTTTTTAATTTTTTCTGTAAAGGCTTTAGGTTTTCTGCTAATTTTGGTATATATTCTCTTACTTGGTTTACTAATCCTGAAAATGATTGTAATTTCTTTTTTATATCTAATTCTTCTTTTGAATTTATTATTTTTTGTACTATATGTTGTTACATTTTTACTCCACTTTTATCTATTTGTATTCGTAAAATTCTATTTGATTTTTCATAATTTCAGTTTTCTTCTCAATTAAACTTATTCCCAAATTTTCTATTATATCTGTAAATTGTTCTAATGACTTTAAATGTTCTTCTTTTATTTTTGTATATAATAGTATATCATCTATGTGTACTATACAATTAGGGAATTGTTTAAAATAACTATCCATAAAATGTTGATATCTACTTGGTGCATTTTTATATCCAAATGGTAGTACATTCCATTCATAAAATCCTTGTGGTACAGTAAATGCGGTTAATTCCTTAGATTCTTATTCTAACTTTAAATGGTAAAATTCTAATTACAATCAAATTTACTAAAGTAATTATATGTAATACTCCGAAAAAATTTTCGTTGAAATTTTGTGCGTAAACGTGTTGGGTTCTATCTTCTAGAATGAGTTATAAATGTTTTATGCGTAATGTCTTAGATTATGACCCACCATTGCATAGAGTATCGAATAAGCTTTCTAACTATATGTGGATCATCCAAAACGGAAACCCGAGCGACGAGTTATGAACATTCCGATCAAATAGTGAATAGTAGTAAATAGTAAAACATGCAGGAAAAAGTACTAAGGCCTGACGTATTTTTGCTCCAACTTTAAACTATCATAACTCCTTATACGTAATGATCTGGGTGATCTACTATATATCAACGTAAATCTCTGCGAGTCCTCTTTCCAATGAAATTGTTTTCATCCAATTTGTCTATTGGAGCAAAAAGTTATGGTCGATCTACTTCAGCCTATCAAAAGCGAATTTTTGGATCAACTTCAAACGATCATAACTCCTCGTACACAATGATCTGGGTGATATACTATATATCAATGGAAATATATGAGAGTCCTCTTTTTAATGAAATTGGTTTCATCCAATTTGAATATCGGAGTAAAACGTTATAGTTGATCTACTTCAGACTATCAAAATAGTCCATCAAAGGACAGATTCGAGAATTATTTGATTTTTAGAGGCATTTTGGTCATTCCCCTCACCCAAAATCCGTCCAAACCCTATATTAAAGCCTATTAGAAGCATTATATGTTATATTTTATCAAATTCCCTCAAAAAGAAAACCCCAAGCTCCTACATCTAACTTCAAGAACCTCCAAAATTCACCATTAATTCTGCAAATTTATTCAAGATTCCAAGTTCCTAGTTCAAGAACTCCAAGAACCATCATTCAAAGGCACGATTAATATCTCAAAAACAAGTATAGATCTAAAGTTCATTATTCAAGGTATGTGGGATTTTTCAAAAAGAACTCTCTTTCGTTCTTGTGCCCAAAAGTAATTTTCTTTACAAAGGCATGATTTTTATTTGATTTTTACGAATTTGAAGCATGAACCTATATCTTATGATGATTATTATGAAATCTTGATGTTTATGATTTTGAAAGATGAATTTACATATGTGGAGATATAAAGCATGAATCTTGAACGATATTTATCATGATTTTGATATTTGGGTCGTGAATCTCCATTGGAAATTGTGTTTATTTTGAGAAAGTGTGTGTTATAAGCACGTTGATGTTGAATATTTGAGATATTTTGAACGATTTGACCTTTTGGTCTGAATGGAGTTGTTTAGAACTCGAGTGTGAAAGAAATCCACAACGTGGTTGATTTTGATAGATGGGAAGCATAATGGCTCCCAATGTATATTTATATATTACTGAAATTGTTGTGTTGTGGATTGTCTTTGAAATGATCTAAGCTAAGTCCGGGAGAAATCTTTAGCACCGAGTGGGAGGTATAAAGCGACCTTACTTTCCTAGAACTACGTGCCCCTGTAGGAGTGAGCCTGAGGCTGATTTATATAGTGATCACTAGTTTGTGTGGATTTAATATCGATAGTCCTACTTCGATGGCAAGGATAGGACGGCTCTCCCCAACGTGGGTTGTACGTTGGACTCCATGTAGCTCACATAGTTTATGTCGGTTATAGGATCTCCCAGTGTGTGTGTGTTTTCTTTGTCTATGGTGAATGGTGAAGTGATTTGAAAGTGAAATTGTGAAAGTTATTCTTTCGAAAGATTTAAATGATATTTACATTATGAGAATCGATATTCTTAATGAACTGAAAGTGATTGACAAATTATATGATGACTCACATATGTTATTGTACTTATTTCATCCTCTCATGATTATGATGATTTTCTTCGGGCTATGTGAGTCTTTCATACATTCTGCATATTTCTTATAAATATTTATGATGATGATGTTTATACAACTACATAAACCCCCATATACTCAGTTCTTTTCCATGGTACCGACCCACATCTTCGGATGTGGGCTGCATTTTCTCGAAATGTAGGTTCAGGTGCTCAGTTCCAGGTTCGACAGTGATTCATTGGGCACGCTGTTCTACATCTTCTGTTGTGGTGAGTCCTCATGTTCCGAGGACGTGATGTCTGATGTTGGTTTCACGAAATTATTTACATTTGATAACTGAGTATGAGTCAGTTGGGGCATGTCTCAATGACTCGCTGGTTTTATTGATTTTTTTAGAGGCTTGTCAGACTAGTATAGATGGTGGGAGTTGACTAATAAGTCGTATTTTGATATCTTTCTGAAATTCTTTTATTCTTGGATGATGATTACTCTGTTGATATTTGAGGGTTATTTATGGAAACCCCATTGATTTGTGTTGAACTGAATGAAAATGGCTCAAAGGGCTAGCTTGGGGATACTCGTAGCCTCAAGCACCGTGTGACGCTCCGGGACTCGTTTTCTGGGGTGTTACATTATATCCTTGTATTTGTCTTATTTTTAATATCTTATTTGGTATTGGGTAATTATATGTCATAGCTTTTGCATTGAAATTTCTATAATCAATAACCATCCTATTTTTTCCTCTTTTTTGTTCACTATGTTTATTTACTATAAATGCTGGGCTATTATGTTTACTATTACTTTTTTGTATATATTGTTTTTCTAATAATTCTTCTATGTGTATTTTAAATTCTTTTAAATCATCAAAATTATATGTTAATGGTTTTTGAGTTATTATGCTATTTCTATCTATCAATTCAAGTTTTATAGTAGTTTTATGTTTTTCCAATCCTTTTAATGATCTTCACTATATAACTGTTCTAATTTTTTCTTAATTATTTCTATCTTATTTATTGAAAATATAGTTATTTCCTTTTTATTTATTGAAAATACGACTAGTTCTATTGTATCTTCAGTATTTTTTATATTTTCTAATTTTTGTGTAATTTTCTCACTCCCTTCTATCCAATCAGTTTTCTTTCTTTTTTTATCAGTAATTCTTTTTGCTCTTACTTTCTGGTTACATGGTGTTGTAAACCACCAAGCCATTCTAGTTGTTATATGTGGGTATAATTTATCTAGAAACGACATTCCTAAAAGCATATCTTTTGATGTTAGCTCATAATTATAGATTTCTTCTATTGTTAATATTTTATCCCATACTTGTGTTTTTACATTCTTAGCTTTATAAGTAATTAAACTTCCTTCGTTATTAAATCCTTTAACTATTATTGGTGTCTTTAATTTATCCCATTTACTTTTTGGTAAACAATTATATCTACATAAATTAGCTTCTGCTCCTGTATCTATCATAGACGTATAATATCTACTGTAATACCCTTCTACTACTATCTTCATTAATACATATATTTTCATATCATGTTAAAGCTCTTCTTAAGAATAATTTCTTTATGTTGTACGTTATGGATAATTGTGTATGTTCTATATTGTATGGTTTTACTTGTTCTAGCCATTTTATTCCTAATATTATGTCTGCTTTTTGCATTTCTTCCTTTATTTCAAATTCTATTTTTATTTTTCTAACTCCTATTGTTATTTTCTTTTCTGCTATATTTTTAGCGTTTATTAAGCTTTTTGGTAGATCTAGACATATATTATTGTCAGATTTTATTTTCTCATTTTTTATTAGATATCTTGCAATATAATTTTCTTCTTGTCCTGTATTTAAGAGTATTAAATATTTTTCTCATTTATTGTTCCTATTATGTAATATTGGTTTAAATTAGTTGTTAAACTTGTTTCATAACTTGTTCTTTTTGATGAACTTGATGATTCTGGTTTTTCATAAGGCATTCTTTTTGTTGTACTTATTCTATCATTTATTATTTTTAAATTTTCTTCTATATCTATGTCTCTATAACTATAATCATTATTATCAATTATTTTTACAAATTGTTCAAAAGGACTTTCTATTTGTATTTTTTTAATTTTATTTTTTCCCGTTATTTTATGTTTTGTTGTTAATACATATAGTTTTTTACATCTTGCTATAAATATTTTACTTCCTGGGGTTAGTTCTATTTCTGATATTTTCCAATATAATACTAATGATTTATATATATTTTCATCTGTTATTGCTACTGAATAATTTGCACTTATTATAAATTTAAATTTTTGGTATATTAAATTTCTTTTATGGCAGTTATTATACTTTTTTCTATAGGTTTTATAATTCTATCATCTGCTAGGTATAATTCAATTGGTGTATCTATTCCTTCTTTAAAACATGTTTTTATCAATATCTCTGTTCCTCCAAGGTGTACATATTTTATTGGGTCTTTACTTTTTATATCGTTTATTTCTTTATTAATTATTCTTTTTGTTACTAGTGGTATACTAGCTCTTTCTTTTACATATCTACAATCTATTACATGTTCTTTTTGACTTATTACGTAGTATTCTTCTTTTTTTCTACTAAATATATTTTTTATTGTTGGTATTTTAAATATTTTTTCTGCACTTAAATCTAATTCTTTTCCTTTTATTTCATCAAATATATGACTATCAAATATTATATTTTGATCTTTTCCTTCTTCATTTAAATATTCTTCCTTTGTTATTATTTTTATATCTTCTGCAGTTATTTGGTTTATTCTTATATCTTCTTCAGTCATTTAATTCATCTAATTCACTATCTATTTCATTATCTGTTTCATTCTCTGAAATTTCATATATACTATCTTCACTTTCTTCTGTATTATATGTTCCTTTATAATAATATTTTTTAAATGTGCAAGGATACTCATCTATGTAACACATATTATATATTGCTAATTTTAACATTAAATTCCTATTTATATCTTTCTCTTCATTTTATTCTTCTTCTGTTGTTGTCATGCTGCTAAATTTGTCTTTTATAGCTATTTCATATTTTTTAAATAATTTTATAGGTGTTAATTTAGTTGTAGTTGTTGATGATGTTTCTTCTGTAGGTTTGTCAGTTCTTGATACCCTTTCACTATTTTCAGTTAGATTTAAAAACCATAATTTCACTGTTCCTATTAGTGTTCTTTCTATATATTCTGGTTCATCTGTTACGTTTATATTGTTATCTAATAATTGTTTTGTCATATATCCTATCCATAATTGTATTATTTTTTCTGTATCTATTACACAATCTAAGTCTAAAAAGTTATAATTTTTAGTAACTATTTGTTTTGGTGTTCATTTGTCATATTTATCTTTTAGATTATATCTTTTAAATTTATTCTTATAATATGTAGGTTTTCTTATTTCTGATGTTCTAGGTATTATATTTTCATTTTCTTTTTTATCAAGAGTATTTATTTTTGTGTTTCTATTTTCTAAGTGTTCTTCATTAATTATTTCTTGTTTTTCATTGATTTCTAAATTTTTTGTATTTTTTAAGATTTCTGTATATGTTTTAGTATCTTCCGAATCATAATTATCTGTTTCTTCAACATCTATTGTATTTATTTCTAATTCCCTAATTTCTATTTCTTTATTGTTTATTTCTAATTTTTCTTTAAATTGATTTATCTCATTTAATAAATTTTTTTCTTTATCTTTTTTTTTCTTTTTGTCTTTTTTCATACAAATCTTTGAGCATTTGTAGTTCTTTTTCTAATTCAGCAATCCTACTATTTTTAGTTTCTTCTATTTTTCGTATTTATTCTGTAGTTTGTTGTTTTATTTTTTCTATTTTCTTTTTTCTATCTATTTCTTCATTTTATTTTTCTATTCTTACCATAGCTGTCAATTTATCTTCTAATTTTAATTCTTCTTTTTCTAACATTAAATATAAATGTTTACCTATTTTCTTATACCTTCTTCCTAGATTAGAAAATACTATTTTTTTTATTTTTAATCCTTCATGATTTTCATATATTTTTCACCTATTATAAATTCTTCTTTGTTCATTTTTTATTTAATTTTTAATAGATCATGTTGGTATGTATATTCTAGACTATCTATTGTCGATTCTAAATTTGATATTTCTCCTTTTTGTGCATTTATTGAGTTTTTACTAACTCCGAAAATTATGTTATATTGTAGTCTTTCTATCTTTATTTTTAATTCTTACGTTTTTTTAGATATTATTTGATTTAATTCTTTATATTTTGGTAATTTTTGTACATTATTCATCTAAATAATATTTTGGGGAATATCTAAGTGTAGTTTTATCAAATAAGTCATAATTAATAAATTAATCCAATAAATCCAAATATATACTACTTCGGTAACTTTAAACAGCATAGGCTTTGATACCAATTGTACGGGGATGCGGATAACTTGTGTGGTAAAATAGATCTATTATAAATACAATGGATCTATTTTTATTTTCTCGTGGATATTTCTTAACTTCTCTAAATATTTTTATTTTTATTTTGAGTTTTCTATCCAATTTGTAGTTTCAATTTCATAATTTAATACTTTTGTAATTTTATTCTCTTAATATCTTCAATTTCTATATTTAATTAATTTATTATTTGATTAATTTATTGATTATGACTTATTTGATAAAACTACATTTAGATATTCTCCAAAATATTATTTAGATGAATAACGTACAAAAATTACCAAAATATAAAGAATTAAAGCAAATAATATCTAAAAAATGTAAAGAATTAAAAATAAGGATAGAAAGACTACAATATAACATAATTGTCGGAGTTAGTAAAACTCAATAAATGAACAAAAATAAGAAATATCAAATTTAGAATCGGCAACAGATAGCCTAGAATATACATACCAATATGATCTATTAACAATTAAATAAAAAATGAACAAAGATGAATTTATAATAGATGAAAAAATATATGAAAATCATGAAGGATTAAAAATAAAAATAGTATTTTCTAATCTAGGAAGAAGGTATAAGAAAATAGGTGAACATTTATATTTAATGTTAGAAAAAGAAGAATTAAAATTAGAATATAAATTGACAGCTATGTTAGAATAGAAAAAGAAAATGAAGAAATGGATAGAAAAAAGAAAATAGAAAAAAATAAAACAACAAATTACAGAAGAAATACGAAAAATAGAAGAAACTAAAAATAGTAGGATTGCTGAATTAGAAAAAAAACTACAAATGCTCAAAGATTTGTATGAAAAAAAGACAAAAAGAAAAAGAAGAAAACGATAAAGAACAAAAATTATTAAATGAGATAAATCAATTTAAAGAAAACTTAGAAATAAACAATAAAGAAATAGAAACCAGGGAATTAGAAATAAATACAATAGATGTTGAAGAAACAAATAATTATGATTCGGAAGATAGTGAAACATATACAGAAATCTTAACAAATACAAAAAATTTAGAAATCAATGAAAAACAAGAAGTAATTAATGAAGAGAACTTAGAAAATAGAAACATAGAAATAAATACTCTTGATAATAAAGAAGATGAAAATATAATACCTAGAACATCAGAAATAAGAAAACCTACATATTATAACAATAAATTTAAAAGATATAATCTAAAAGATGAATATGACAAATGGACACCAAAACAAATAGTTAATAAAAATTATAACTTTTTAGACTTAGATTGTGTAATAGATATAGAAAAAACAATACAATTATAGATAGGATATATGATAAAACAATTATTAGATAATAATATAAATGTAATAGATGCACCAGAATATATAGAAAGAACACTAATAGGAACAATGAACTTATGGTTTTCAAATCTAACTGAAAATAGTGAAAGGGTATCAAGAACTGACAAACCTACAGAAGAAACATCATCAACAACTACAACTAAATTAACACCTATAAAATTATTTTAAAAATATGAAATAACTATAAAAGACAAATTTAGCAGAATGACAACAACAGAAGAAGAATAAAATGAAGAGAAAGATATAAATAGGAATTTAATGTTAAAATTAGCAATATGTAATATGTGTTACATAGATGAGTATACTTGCGCATTTAAAGAATATTATTATAAAGGAACATATAATACAGAAGAAAGTAAAAAAATAAGAAAATTATATTTTAATAAATTACCTGAACCATTTAGTTCAAAAATAATAAAAAGTTGGGATGAAGCAAACATAGTAGATACTCTAGGAGCAAGAATAAAATTTTTACAACAATGATATAGAAACCTATGTGAAAAATATAGAGAAGAACTAAATACGGAAAAAATATTAATAAGAAATTTAGCATGTTGCAAAGATAAAATAGCACCTCAATTTGGATGCGAAGAAAGATATTATAAGAAAAGAAAAATATATAAGAAATATAAGAAATACAAAAACTTAAAATATAAATATAAGAAACCAAGAAAAAGATATTATGTAAAAAATTATAAACATAAACGACCATATAGGAAAAATAAATCTATAAAAGAATGTATTTGTTATAATTGCGGAATATTAGGACATTTAGCTAGAGATTGTAAATTACCTAAAAACTCAAAAAATAAACAAATATCAGAAATAAAAATAGAAAATACAGAATATATGCAGATAGATTATGTAGATTACGAATTAGAAAGTGAAGATAGTATATATGAAATTTCAGAGAATGAAACAGATAATGAAATAGATAGTGAATTGGAAGAATTAAATGACTGAAGAAGATATAAGAATAAACCAAATAACTGAAGAAGATATAAAAATAATAACAAAGGAAGAATATTTAAATGAAGAAGGAACAGATCAAAAAATAATATTTGATAGTCATATATTTGATGAAATAAAAGGAAAAGAATTAGATTTAAGTGCAGAAAAAATATTTAAAATACCAACAATAAAAAACATATTTAGTATAAGAAAAGAAGAATACTACGTAATAAGTCAAAAAGAACATGTAATAGATTGTAGATATGTAAAAGGAAGAGCTAGTATACCACTAGTAACAAAAAGAAAAATTAATAAAGAAATAAATGATATAAAAAGTAAAGACCCAATAAAATATGTACACCTTGGAGGAACAGAGATATTGATAAAAGCATGTTTTAGAGAAGAAATAGATACACCAATAGAATTATACCTAGCAGATGATAGAATTATAAAACCTATAGAAAAAAGTATAATAACTGCCATAAAAGGAAATTTAATAAACCAAAAATTTAAATTTATAATAAGTGCAAATTATTCAGTAGCAATAACAGATTAAAAAATAGATAAATCATTAGTATTATATTGGAAAATATCAGGAATAGAACTAACCCCAGGAAGTAAAATATTTACAGAAAGATGTAAAAATCTATATGTATTAACAACAAAACATAAAATAATGGGAAAAAATAAAATTAACAAAATACAAATAGAAAGTCCTTTCGAACAATTTGTAAAAACAATTGATAATAATGATTATAGTTATAGAGACATAGATATAGAAGAAAATTTAGAAATGATAATTGATAGAATAAGTACAACAAAAAGAATGCCTTATGAAAAATCAGAATCATCAAGTTCATCAAAAAGAACAATTTATGAAACAAGTTCAACAACTAATTTAAACCAATATTACATAACAGGAACAATAAATGAAAAAGAATATTTAATACTCTTAAATACAGGACAAGAAGAAAATTATATAGCAAGATATCTAATAAAAAGTGAGGAAATAAAATCTGACAATAATATATGCCCAGATCTACTAAAAATATAGCAGAAAAGAAAATAACAGTAGGAGTTACAAAAATAAAAATAGAATTTGAAATAAAGGAAGAAATGCAAAAAGCAGGCATAATATTAGGAATAAAGTGGCTAGAACAAGTAAAACCATACAATATAGAACATACACAATTATCCATAACATACAACTGAGAGAAATTATTCTTAAAAAGAGCTTTAACATGATATGAAAATATATGTATTAATGAAGATAGTAGTAGAAGGGTATTACAGTAGATATTATACGCCTATGATAGATACAGGAGCAGAAACCAATTTATGTAGATATAATTTTTTACCAAAAAGTAAATGGGATAAATTAAAGACACCAATAATAGTTAAAGGATTTAATAACGAAGGAAGCTTAATTACTTATAAAGCTAAGAATGTAAAAACACAAGTATGAGATAAAATATTAACAATATAAGAAATCTATAATTATGAGCTAACATCAAAAGATATGCTTTCAGGAATGTCGTTTTTAGATAAATTATACCCACGTATAATAACTAGAATGGCTTGGTGGTTTACAACACCATGTAACCAGAAAGTAAGAGTAAAAAAAGTTAGTAATAAAATAAGAAAGAAAACTGATTGGATAGAAGGGAGTGAAAAAATTACACAAAAATTAGAAAATATAAAAAATACTGAAGATACAATAGAACTAGTCGTATTTTCACTAAATAAAAAGGAAATAACTATATTTTCAATAAATAAGATAGAATAATTAAGAAAAAATTAGAACAATTATATAGTGAAGATCATTAAAAGGATGGGAAAAACATAAAACTACTATAAAAATTGAATTGATAGATAAAAATAGCATAATAACTCAAAAACCATTAACATATAATTTTGATGATTTAAAAGAATTTAAAATGCACATAGAAGAATTATTAAAACAACAATATATAAAAAAATAATAGTAAACATAATAATCCAGCATTTATAGTAAATAAACATAGTGAACAAAAAAAAGGAAAAAGTAGAATGATTATTGATTATAAAAATTTAAAGCAAAAACTATGATATATAATTACCCAATACCAAATAAGATATTAAAAATAAGACAAATACAAGGATATAATTACTTTAGTAAATTTGATTGTAAATCAGGATTTTACCATTTAAAGTTAGAAGAAGAATCTAAGGAATTAACCGCATTTACGGTACCACAAGGATTTTATGAATGAAATGTACTACCATTTGGATATAAAAATGCACCAGGTAGATATCAACATTTTATGGATAGTTATTTTAAACAATTACATAATTGTATAGTATACATAGATGATATACTATTATATACAAAAACAAAAGAAGAACATTTAAAGTTATTAGAGCAATTTACAGATATAATAGAAAATTTGGGAATAAATTTAAGTGAGAAGAAAACTGAAATTATGAAAAATCAAATAGAATTTTTAGGAATACAAATAGATAAAAGTGGAGTAAAAATGCAACAACATATAGTACAAAAAATAATAAATTCAAAAGAAGAATTAGATACAAAAAAGAAATTACAATCATTTTCAGGATTAGTAAACCAAGTAAGAGAATATATACCAAAATTAGCAGAAAACCTAAAGCCTTCACAGAAAAAATTAAAAAAGTATGTAGAATATAATTACAATGAAGAAGATAAAAAACAAGTTCAGGAAATAAAAATACTTTGTAAAGAATTACCAAAATTACAATTTCTAGACGAAAATAGAAAATTTATATATATAGTAGAAGCAAATGTTGGTGAATGTAGTTATGGAGGAGTACTTAAATATAAATATGAAGAAGAAAAATTAGAACACCATTGTAGATACTACTCAGGTACGTTTAATGAAACAGAAATAAAATGAGAAATAAATAGAAAAGAATTATGCTCATTATATAAATGTTGATTAGCATTTCAGCCATATATTGTATATAACAAGTTTGTTGTACGAACAGATAATGCACAGGTATGTTGGTGGCTAACAAAGAAAATACAAAATTCAGTTACAACAAAAGAGATTCGGAGACTAGTATTGAATATATTAAATTTTACATTTACAATTGAAGTAATTAGTACTAACAAATATGTTATTGCAGATTATATATCAAGACAAAGCTACACAGACTGATATAATAGAAGATGATACTTTAGAAAAGATATTCAAAACCCCAACTACGCTTTCAATGATAGTGGACAGTATGAGTAATGAAATAGAAAAGCTAAAGACTAATGAAGTTAAACTGAAGTCTGAAGCTACAAATCAGCTAACTCAGCAGTGTGCAGAGCTATGTCGATCGGATAACATTAAAATTCTAGAGCTATGTCGATCGGAAGACATTAAAATTCCAGAGCTAGAAGGAGACGTTGGGATACTTCGTAAAACCCATAACATTTATCAATCTACTTCTGCAGGTACAAGCAAAGGAGTTGGGAAAAACACAAATATGAACCTAAACAAGCTATTTGATAAGCCATATATTCCAAATACACCAAAAGATCCCATGTTCATACCCACACAAATTACCACATACCGAGATAGTTTAAACCAAGATAAAAAAATCTACAACTATACAGCCCGAACATACATAAAAAATATTTACAAAATACAAACCTTCTTAAATACTAACCCTAGAGCTATAAACATCCAAAAATCACATACAAATTACATAACCCAGAAGCTATCCGGATACAATAAGCTAATTGCTTTACCCAAAACCAATCCAAATCTAGTTAAAATCTGTTACGAATATGGACTACTTAGTACCATATATACCCAAGACAGAAATGACATATCCAATATACCACAAATATATGATTCATTTAACATTTTTAATAGAATAACCAAAGGTAACCTATTTTTTATAAAATTTTACATGGCACCAACAGAGATATTGTTGATGAAGTTAAATCACCTATACAAGTTGTAAAAATAGGAATGACCCGAGATTATGATTATACCAGAAAATATTATTCCACAACCAGAAATACCTAGAATTGAGATACCAAATTTTTATGCAAATAAGAGAATTATCGGACTATCCACAATTCTTCAAGAGTTAGCAAACACTTATCGCAACAGAAATCCCATATGGAGTTATTATTCAAGAGGTAATGTAATAGCATACTCAAATTCAAAGGAACTAAGAGAAGTAGATATGGAAGACGTTAGGTAATGGATCTTGACGTTACTCAATCCAGAGAAAAAACCTATCGCCAGAGCCATTAGAGAAAAATTTATTTCGAAAGAATTATTAACCAGATATTGCAAGTTAATTGGACATAAATATCCAGACCATCAATGTTCAAAATGTAATGGAGAAGATAATATTGTCTTAGAAGTTCAACTGGAATAGAAAAAGATAAAAACGACAGCTAAAATATGCAAGATATGAAGCAATAATGGAGATACAGAGCAATAAAAAGAAGACAGAGCAATAATAAAAAGAAGACAAGTTAATGCTAGTAAGTGACATAAAGAAGACAAGTTAATGCTAGAAAATGACATATGGAAGATTAGCTATCTTTCTTAATTCATTTACGTAAATTATTTATTAGTTACTATTTACTTTTTGACTTTTTGGCAAAATGTCATTACTAAGTTTTGTCCTTTTGTAGAAATAATTTAGGACCTTTGTAAAGTTTTTTTTTTTTCTACTTTTATAGATAGGTGTAAAGACTTTTGTAAAGTAGGTAGGTAACGTGTAACGTTAGATTAGGACAGATGTAAAAATGTAAAACGTTTACTGGTTTTCTTAAAAATATAAATAGAAGAGCATTTGCTCAGATGAAGGCAGGCCTTCATACGTTGAAGCAAAAAACTCTCTCTTGTCTACAACAAATAATTTGATTATTTAAAAAACAGGTATATTTCAATGGAAAAATCTATGGAGGAACAAAGCTTAGAATTATCAAAACTACCAGAACAGGTATATTCATTTACTATTATGAATAGCTAAATTCATAAATTCCTAACAATCATGATATGATAAAATAAGTTCATGTTAGTTGCTTTATAGTAGAATTATTCGAAAAATAGCATGTTAAGAAGTTTATTAGAAAAGTGAAAAAAGGATAAAAATCTCTAAGAACTAGGCCATCCTAAAGGTGAAATCGGTGAGGCAAGAAAGCCGTGATAGGGGAGTAACCAGAGTAGAGGCCCTGTTTAAGGGAAAAGTATCCAGATTACCATACTAATAGTGACCGAAGAATATGTTATTTAAGAATAATCTAGTATATAGCAATCTAAAGTAATCATATTTTGTTATGTGCATGATTGAAGGAAATATTTTGAAAATAGCAATTTATGAAAAATAGATACTTATTTATCAGACGAAATGGTAGATAAATTTAAAAGACTCATTTTATATATACTTAAGGATATAGAAATAGTAGATATAAGAAAAATCATATTGGAAAAAATATTTAATAGATATTTTATGACTAGAATTAATTATATACCACACCTACCGAACTACTCTTATAAATACTTATATACTAAACCCACATACTAACTATGATAAATTATGTATATTTAGAATTTTGGAAAATAGATATAAAATACATACAATTTTTTAGTGAAAATATAGAAGAATTGATGAGATTAAAACAAACAACTAAAAAAATATTATAATAAAGCATTTAACCAATTTTAAATGATAGATAATCTTAAAATATTAATCTTATACATACTTAGAGATATAGAAATTATAGATATTAAGAGAACAATATTAGAAAAAGTATTAGACTATGAAATTGAAACTATAAATTGGATAGAACTGTTATACCTGGATAATTACCCAGATGGATATTATTCAGATTAAGAAATGTTAAAATATATTAGAAAAACTAGAGAAAATCAAGATAATCTAAATGAAGAAATTAATTATAGAAACCGAATTAGAAAAATAATGGAGAATCTAAAGGAAAAATTAATATGGATAGAAGAAACCCTAGAAAATTTAGGCAAAAGTACATGTGATAGTTTATATAATTTTAAAAACTCGCTACGAGAAGAACAACACAAGATAATAAATAGCATTGAAAATCTAGAATTAGATATACATTAAAATACAATTAGGATAAATTATTATACAGAAATTTGTAACTCTGCAATTACTATAGGATAAAATGATAGACTATGAATATTTAAAATATTGGAGACAAAATATGGAAGAAATAATATTATTAGAAACACTTATGAAAGATAATCTAATTGGATATTTTGAAACAAAAGATATAAAATATTTAGAATACCTTCAAAATAATATAGAAGAATTACAAAAACTAAGGGAAAAAAATAAAGAATACTATAGTAAAGCATTTAACCAATTATCGTATAATCACTCTCCAAGATATGAATATCAATAAAACTAACATAAATAAACTCAAAATAAAAATAAAAATATTTAGAGAAGTTAAGAAATATCCACGCACAAATAAAAATAGATCCATTGTATTTATAATAGATCTATTTTACCACACAAGTTATCCACACCCTCCTACAATTAGTATCAGAGCTACGGAAGTAGTATATATTTATATTTATTTGATTAATTTATTATTTGATTAATTTATTAACTATGACTTATTTGATAAAACTACATTTAGATATTCCCCAAAATATTATTTAGATGAATAACGTACAAAAATTACCAAAATATAAAGAATTAAAGCAAATAATATCTAAAAAATGTAAAGAATTAAAAATAAGGATACAAAAACTACGATATAACATAATTGTCGGAGTTAGTAAAAACTCAATAAATGCACAAAAAGAAGAAATATCAAATTTAGAATCGACAATAGATAGTCTAGAATATACATACCAACATGATCTATTAACAATTAAATAAAAAATGAACAAAGAAGAATTTACAATAGATGAAAAAATATATGAAAACCATGAAGGATTAAAAATAAAAATAGTATTTTCTAATCTAGGAAGAAGGTATAAGAAAATAGGTGAACATTTATATTTAATGTTAGAAAAAAAAGAAGGGAGTAACCAGAGTAGAGGCGCTGTTTAAGGGAAAAGTATCCAGATAAGCAACAGTTATTGTAACATCAAACAAACTAATAACATCACATAATCCAATAACAATTTAGCAGCATAAATGAAAGCCTTAAGCTAAAGCAGTTCACAAGAAAGAAAAATATTTGGGGCAAGCCATGTTAAATTTAACTGGGTAAATTGAACTAGGCTCGGTTGAAAATCCACTTAAAATGGGTTACACTAAGGATTGAGATTTAACCGAATTTTAAATTATCTTATGCCCAACACAAAATTTTTTTAGTGAATCACTTGTGTTTAAGGCTCATTTTTGTCAGCCTAATGAATAGGAAATTTGTGATGTATCATTGATATTATGGCTCTATAATCAATTATTTATAGGCAGAAAAAAGATGATACCTTAATTTAACCACAGGTGACACCAGTATAATAATGATAAACACTTACTTGCATCACGTATCAACACACAACAATAATATAAAACAATGATCTCCAGTTTTAGTATTTTTGAGAAGAATGATCCATAATAATTCTACAAAGGGGATTCTCACTCTATTCAATCCAAGAATGAATCTCGATAGGTGGAGGTTGCGCATATTCTCTGAAAGTACTCAACTCGATTGGATGGTGGTTAAATCCTAGATTGTTACTTCAGCTCCATGAGCAACATGCATATATCCACTGGAATTGCCTTTAATTTCTTTTTTATTTTGGTTAAAAAGACTTAAATTAATAGAGTTAAGGGGGTGGGATGGGTTTGTGCTCCTATAAGTGACAGGAGCCAAAAACAAATTGTTTGGAGCCACATCCCTGCCCGATAGATTAGTAGTAGAATGCTTAATAGTATGTATAAATAGTGTTCCACAATTATCAGCTAAGATAAATTCAACAACATAAGAAGGCATAGTTGGCATAATTGTAGGACTTTGTAGAAAATGTGCCTTAGTTTCCTCTTTTGCTAGTAGATTAGCTACTGCATTCTGCTATTTGTAGATCTACGTTGAAGTGGTTGCTCCTAGGTCCCTCAGTAATAACCTGCACTCAGTGAAAATACTATGATATATTGGGTGGTTGTTAATTAGTATATGGATAATAGCAGCTGAATCAGTTTCAATAATAAGGGGACTAATATCATTAGTTTTGGCAATGAGTAACCCCCTACTTAGAGCTAGGAGCTCCACCATTATGGGGGCGGTGTGAGGGATATTGTAAGACCCCACAAAATTCTAAGCTTGACTCAGTCCGTTAATGCTTGCCAAGGGGTACCAGACTTAGAAAATTCTAGCTAAATTTTCAAACTTAGTTTATTTTTAGCCTTCGAAAGTTGGCAATCTCACTTTGCAACCTTAAAGTCCTTTAAATATCTATAACTTAGTTAATTTATGATCAAGGATGTCAATAGGGATTCCCAGATTAGTTTTAGATTTTTTGGACCTCGTTTAGACCAAGTTCTAGTGTCCAAGACAGTGAGTCGACGTGATGTTGGCGCGTCGCGTCGTCCATCGAATCAACAAATAAAATGTTCCTCAAATCAAGGCAATATTTAGTGAGCCAACACGATGTCGATGCGGTGCATTGGCTATCGCGTTGGTGCCAACGACGCAATGCGTCGACTAGCGCGTAGGTACCCATTTTTCAGTCATTAAAACAGTCGTGACCCTAGGGTTATTTCAATATTTTCCCACTCCTATATAGCCCTAAAACACGAGATTCAACCATTATTCACCAAAAATACACTTGTTTTCTCTCAAATTCTCTTAAGAACAAGCATTAGGGTTCTTAGTTCAAAACTCGAAACTCAAGAATTTCACCGTCAATCTACTTAAAGTCAAGTATTAAGGTATGTTAGATGTTGATTCATGGGTCCCTTCCACCCATGAAGTTCAAGAATCCTTTTTCTAAATTCAAATATTATATATTTATGAGTTTTCATGAATTATGTGAATTGATAATCATGTTCACGTTGTTGTTGGGTGTTGATTCATGTCTTAGATTACAATTTTCAAGATTTGATCCTAGTATGTGATGACTTACATAATATTCATGATAAATCCTTAAATTTTGCAAGGAAGTTGATGTAGACATGATGATTTAGATATATTGATTGTTGTATGACCAAAGCATGCTCCCCATATGTTCGATAAAAGGCCTATGTGAATGCGATAGATTCATTATAGCATGTTGATGAGAAATCTCCAATTATGTATAAGTTAATGCATGCCAAGTATTTAATGAAAGACCTTATTGAATGAATCATGAGATATTAATACGCTTCTCTATACATTTACAAGTTTATGGCTTTCAAGTGCTAGATGAAATGCCTCATTGATTGTTTTGTGAATGATAGACCATTGTCATGTTATTAAAAAATTGTCATGTTTTATATTATCCATGCTATCGAGTCCTGGGGGTATTTAATACCCGATAATTTAAATGTATGCCTAGAGACAGTGTCAGTTTTAAGACAATCTCAGTTGTGCCACAAGCAGTAGAAATCAGTCAGTTACAGAACTTAGAATAACTCAGTAACCCCATTATCAGTCCAGTCCAGCTCAGTAAATTAATTTAGAACTTAGTAGCATTCAGTTTAGTTAAACAGTACGATCAGTAACAGCTATGAACTAGAAAATCAGTATAGTGTCTTTCAGTTGGGAGTAAGATTCAGTACTGAGCGAGCCTAGGGATGGGGCACACCCGTTATTGAGGACTGGGTCCCTAGAAGAAATCCCTAAGTTCCAGAACTATGTAGACAACGTAGGTATGAGATGTCACCCGTTAGATAGGATTGACATACTCAAAGATCACCCACTAGTTTAGGACTGATTTCAGGGGTCACCCGTTAGACTAGAACTGAATCTATAGCAGTTGTATTTACTCATGGCATGGTACTGAAACCCTTCCAGTTGGGTTACAGGCTAGACCCCAATTATCACAGAAAGGGGCATGTCGGTTAGATGACTACCTCTCACAGTTTTAGTCTCAGTCTTCAGAATAGAACTCAGATCAGTATTACAAAAATTAGGACTGTTAGACACAGTCACTCAGCTCAGTTAAGAAGTTAGATAGTTTTATAGATTTAGAGATCACTCGCTAGATAGGTTTGATCTCAGATTCAGCCAATCATTTTCATTATCAGTAGATTTAGAGATCACCCACTATATAGGCCTGATCTTAGCTTCAGTCAATCAGATATCAACATCAGTAGACTCATTTTTTAGAAATCCAGTTATTATAACTTAGTACTCAGTGGTACTGCAATTTCAGTTATAGTTTATGCACTCATGCCTGCATTCTCACTCAGTCATGTTCACATTACATAGTCAGTTACAGTTCATGCATATGAACCCTTGTATTCAGCCTTACCTCATCTAGCATACTAGTACATTCTCATATAGTGGCGCATACTTTTGTCTTATGCTATGGTGTCTTATACCATAGGTTTAGAAGCACGGGATCCCGAGCACCCTTTGCAGTTCAGATTCAGCCAACAACAGTAGACTTATTAGTGAGTCTTCATCATTCGAGGATGTTCTTTATTTTATTATTACATTAGATTTAGCATTTTAGAAGATGGAGTTAGTTGGGGGATTGTCCCATCAACTCCTTAGTCAGACAATTTAAAGGCTTCTTTAGACTAGAGTACTTTCAGATAGTTGTTTTAGTTTTGTTATTTCTGTACTTTATTTAGTTTTATTTCAGTATTGAACCTTATGGAAAGTTTTTCTCCAGTTTTCTGCAGTTTACAGTATATTATTCAGTGCTCAGTTATAGATATTAGTCATGGGTTAGCTTGTGGTCCTTTGGGGTCATAAGCACCGTGTAGCATTCAGAGTTCAGAATCTGGGGTGTTACAAATTTTGTATCAGAGCCTAAGGTTCAACAGTGTCCTAGAAAGTCTGAAAAGCTGCATCTAGTAGAGTCTTGTGCATGGGTGTGTTGCGGGCCACATTTATGTATAGGAGGCTATGAGATGTTTTAGGAATAGTTTCCCTTCTTTGAGTATTCATGTCGTTCGAGTGAGCATGAGCTCCAGTAAAACCCTCAGTTTAATCTGTTTCTTTATTTTGTTTACAGAATATGCCTCATCACAAAGTTAATGCCCGTAGAAATGATAACCAGCCACCTTAGGTCGAAGATCCTTTGAATGAGAATGTGTCACATACAGAGTTTCGGGAAAATTTTTAGGCGCTAGCCCAAGCTATGACAATAAATATTCAGGGTAACCGTCAGGATACAGCCCCACCTCAACAAGATAGAGATTTAGCCACAGCCAAAATCAAAGATTTTATGAGAATGAACCCACCAAAATTCTTTGGGTCAAAGGCAGGTGAGGACCCACAACTTTATCTTGATGAGGTGAAGATCACCCAAATTATGCATGTTTCTGAAGAGGAGAGTGTAGAGTTGGCATTCTATAGGCTGAAGGATGTTGCTTATGATTGGGTAGTGATGTAGAAGAAGAATAGAGGGGAGGATGCAGCTCCCATGACTTGGCAGATATTTCTGGAGGCGTTCTTAGATAAGTTTTTCCCACTTGAGATAAGGGAAGCTAAGATAGAAGAGTTCATAAATCTGAGGCAGGGATCTATGACAGTGAAAGAGTATTGTCTCAAGTTTAACTAGTTGTCTAAGTATGCTCTTGATCAGATGACTGCCCTAGAGCAAGCATGAGTAAGTTTATGGTTTGTGTGTTTGGGTTGGTGGTTAAGGATTGTAGGACTGCTAAGCTCAATAGAGACATGGATCTTTCTAGATTGATGATGCACGCTCAGTAGATTAAGACAAAGAAAGCCAAGGAAAGAGAGAGAGTAAATAAAAGACCCAGAATAGGTAGTTTTAGTTTTTCTTAGCCAGGGTCAAAGGGTTGTAACCATTCTCAGCATAGTCAGAAGTTTTCAGTTCCAGCTCCATCTTCAGCTAGTGCACAGTACCAAAGTTTAGGAATGACAGTCATGATAGGACGCCAGTCTCCAAAACCCAAGGATCCGCTTTGCGAAGAGTGTGGTAGGAATTACATAGGTGCATAGAGAGCGGGCAATGAGGTATATTTTGGATGTGGTAATCCAGGCCACAGGCTACGGGAGTATAGATTTTTTGATCATAGGGGTAAAGATTAACGTCAACAGGGCGCCACTTCCAGTACCACTAATGGTCAGCGTCAGAATAGATTTTATGCACTTCAGGCTCACTATGATCAGGAAAGTTCCCCTAACATAGATTCAGGTAAATTATGAGTCTTTCATCTTCGTGATATGCTTTGTTAGATCCTTTTTTCCCAGTTGAGCTTAAGTTTTCAACATGAGTCAGTCAGTAAAGCCACAATTCAGTTTAGCAGTCAAGCAGTCAAATTCATATGGTTTATTTTTCCCATCTTTCCATCTAGTCATATTATTACAAGTCTCAGGAATGTAACTATTCCTAGATAGAACATCCTAGTAGTCGCGAGTTCAACTCAGTTCATGAATCATGCATTAGTTTCAGATCCCAGATATTCAGTCATGAATCAGTTCGTAGGTGCCCTGTGCATCATACCAGTATCTCAGTGAAGTAAGCATTCTTAGAGGGACATAGTGTCCCAAGGGGGAGATTGTAACACCCCTGAAAATGGGTCCCGGAGTGTCACATGGTGCTTGAGGCTACTAGTAGCCCCAAGCTAACCCTTTGAGCCATTTTCATTCAGTTCAACATAAATCAATGGGGTTTCCATAAATAACCTCAAATATTAACAGAGTAATCATCATCCAAGAATAAAAGAATTTCAAAAAGATAACAAAATAGACTTATTAGTCAACTCCCAACATCTATATTAGTTTGACAAGCCTCTAAGAAAATCAATAAAACCAGCGAGCCATTGAGACATGCCCCAACTGACTCATACTCAGTTATCAAATGTAAACAATTTCGTAAAACCAATATCAGACATCACATCCTCTGAACATGAGGACTCACCACAACAGAGGATGTAGAACAGCGTCCCCAAAGAATCACAGTCGAACCTAAAACTGAGCACCTGAACCTACATTCCGAGAAAATGCAGCCCACATCCAAAGATGTGGGTCAGTACCATAGAGAGTAACTGAGTATATGGGGGTGTATGCAGTTTTATAAACATCATCATCATAAATATTTATAAGAAATATACAGGATGTATGAAAGACTCACAGAGCCCGAAGAAAATCATCATAATCATGAGAGGATGAAATAAGTACAATAACATATGTGAGTCATCATATAATTTGTCAATCACTTTCAGTTCATCAAGAATATCAATTCTAATAATGTAAATATCATTTAAATCTTTCGAAAGAATAGCTTTCACATTCCACTTTCAAATCACTTCACTATTCACCATAGACACAAGGAAACACACACACATTGGAAGATCCTATAACCGACATAAACTATGTGAGCTACATGGAGTCCAACGTACAACCCACGTTGGGGAGAGCCGTCCTATCCTTGCCATCAGAGTAGGACTATCGATATCAAATCCACACAAACTAGTGATCACTATATAAATCAGCCTCAAGCTCACTCCTATGAGGGCACGTAGTTCTACGGAAGTAAGGTCGCTTTATACCTCCCACTCGGTGCTAAAGATTTCTCCCAGACTTAGCTCAGATCATTTCAAAGATAATCCACCATAAAACAATTTTTGTAATATATAAATATACATCGGGAGCCATCATGCTTCCCATCTATCAAAATCAACCACATTGTGGATTTCCTTCACACTGGAGTTCAAAACAACTCCATTAAGATGAAAAGGTCAAATCATTCAAAATATCTCAAATATTCAATATCAACGTGCTTATAACACACACTTTCTCAAAATAAATCACAATTTCCAATGGGGGTTCATGACCCAAATATCAAAATCATGATAAATATCATTCAAGATTCATGCTTTATATCTCCACACATGTAAATTCATCTTTCAAAATCATAAACATCAAGATTTCATAATAATTATCATAAGATATGGGTTCATGCTTCAAATTCGTAAAAATCAAATAAAAACTATACCTTTGTAAAGAAAATTACTTTTGGGCAGAAAAACGAAAGAGAGTTCTTGTTGAAAAATCCCACATACCTTGAATGATGAACTTTAGATCGATACTCATTTTTGAGATGTTAATCGTGCCTTTGAATGATGGTTCTTGGAGTTCTTGAACTAGGAACTTGGAATCTTGAATAAATTTGCAAAATTAATGGTGAACTTTTGAGGTTCTTGAAGTTCTTGAACTAGGAACTTGGAATCTTGAATAAATTTGCAGAATTAATGGTGAACTTTGGAGGTTCTTGAAGTTGGATGTAGGAGCTTAGGGTTTTCTTTTTGAGGGAGTTTGATGAAATATAACATATAATGCTTCTAATAGGCTTTAATATAGGGTTTGGACGGATTTTGGGTGAGGGAAAATGACCAAAACGCCCCTAAAGATGAAAACAATTCTCGAATCTGTCCTTTGGTGGACTGTTTTGATAGTCTAAAGTAGATCAACCATAACGTTTTACTCCGATATTCAAATTGGATGAAACCAATTTCATTAGAAAGAGGACTCTCATATATTTCTGTTGATATATAGTATCTCACTCAGATTATTATGTACAAGGAGTTATGATCGTTCGAAGTTGACCCAAAAAATAGCTTTTGATAGGCTGAAGTAGATCGACCATAACTTTTTGCTCCGATAGAAAAATTGGATGAGACCAATTTCACTAGAAAGAGGACTCGTAGAGCTTTCCATCGATAGATAGTAGATCATTCAGATCATTATGTACAAGGAGTTATGATCATTTAAATTTGGAGAAAAAATACGCCAGGCCTCAGTACTTTTTTCCTGCATGTTTTACTATTTACTACTATTCACAGTTCGATCAAAATGTTCATAACTCGTCGGTCGGGTGTTCGTTTTGGATGATCCATATATTTTTGGAAAGATTATCCGATACTCTACGCAATGGTGGGTCATAATCTAAGACATTCCACACGGAAAATTTATAATTCATTCTAGAAGATAGAACGCAACACGTTTACGCACACAATTTCAATAAAACATTTCCTGGGGTATTATAGAGATACCCTATGATTTCTCCAATGATTTCACGTCCTTAAATCCATCTAGTTTCACGCTCAAATTTTATTTACAAACTCGATATCAGTCACCATTTCATATTCAGTCATGTATTCATGAGTCAGGTCTCTATGCATTAGATATACATGTGCAGTATGAAAATGCAGTAAATTAGTAATTTCAGTTATATAGTCATGCTTCAGATGTTCTTGTCCAGAAAGTAAGTTCAGTCTATCAGAAATCTCTGCATAGTTAGTCCCATTCAAGGATGAATGTTCCCAAGGGGGAAATATTGTAAGACCTAGCAAAATTCTAAGCTTGACTCAGTCCGTTAATGCTTGCCAAGGGGTCCCAAACTTAGAAAATTCTAGCTAAGTTTTCAAACTTAGTTTATTTTTAGCCTTCGAAAGTTGGCAATCTTATTTCGTGACCTTAAAGTTCTTTAAATGTCTATAACTTAGTTAATTCATGATCAAGGATGTCAATAGGGATTTCCGAATGAGTTTTGAATATTTTGAACCTCGATTAGACTAAATTCTAGTGTCCAAGATAGTGAGTCGATGCGATGTTAGTGCGTCACATCGTCCATCACATTAACAGATAAATATTCCTCATCTCAAGGAAATTTCCAGTGAGCCAATGTGATGTCGACACGGTGCATTGACTATCACATCGGTGCCAATGACACGGTGCGTAGACCAGTGCGTCGGTACCCAATATTCAATTATTAAAACAGTCACGACCCCAGGGTTGTTTCAGTCTTTTTCTCACCCTTATATAGCCCTAAAACACGAGATTCAACCATTATTCACCAAAATACACTTGTTTTCTCTCAAATTCTCTTAAGAACAAGCATTAGGGTTCTTAGTTCAAGACTCAAAACTCAAGAATTTCACCATTATTCTTCTTAAAGTCAAGTATTAAGGTATGTTAGATATTGATTCATGGGTCCCTTCCGCTTATGAAGTTCAAGAATCCTTTTTCTAAATTCAAAGATTATATATTTATGAGTTTTCATGAAATATGTGAATTGATAATCATGTTCATGTTGTTGTTGAGTGTTGATTCTTGTCTTAGATTACAAGTTTCAAGATTTGATCCTAGT
Source organism: Capsicum baccatum var. pendulum (assembly GCA_030864225.1). Lineage (NCBI taxonomy): Eukaryota > Viridiplantae > Streptophyta > Magnoliopsida > Solanales > Solanaceae > Capsicum > Capsicum baccatum. The sequence goes on along the minus strand of CM061560.1, from coordinate 261,884,996 downwards.
ACGTGATGACTTACATAATATTTATGATAAACCCTTAAATTTTGCAAGTGAGTTGATGTAGCCATGATGATTTAGATGTATTGATTGTTGTATGGCCAAAGCATGCTCCCCATATGTTTGATAAAAGGCCTATGTGAATGAGATAGAGTCATTATAGCATGTTGATGAGAAATCTCCAATTATGTATAAGTTAATGCATGCCAAGTATTTTATGAAAGACCTTATTGAATGAATCATGAGATATTAATATACTTCTCCATACATTTAAAAATTTATGAATTTCAAGTACTAGATAAAATACTTCATTAATTTTATTGTGAATGATAGACCATTGTCATGTTATTCAAGAATTATCATGCTTTATATTATCCATGATATCGAGTTTTGGGGGTATTTAATACTCGATAATTTAGCTGTGTGCCTAGAGCGAGTGTCAGTTTTAAGACAATCTCATTCGTGCCATAATCAGTAGAACTTAGTCAGTTACAGAACTTAAGATAACTCAGTAACCTCAGTATCAGTCTAATCCAGCTCAGTAAATTAATTCAGAACTCAGTAGCATTCAATTCAGTTAAACAGTACGATCAGTAACAGCTCAGTCAGGCCTAGTATGAACTAGGAAATCAGTTCAATGTCTTTCAGTTGGGAGTAGGATTCAGCATCGAGCGAGCCTAGGGATGGGGGCACACCCGTTAGTGAGGATTGGCTCACTTGAAGAAATCCCTAAGTTCCAGAATTATGTAGTCAGCCTAGGTATAAGATGTCACCCATTAGATAGGACTGACATACTCTGAGATCACCCGCTAGTTTAGGACTGATCTTAGGGGTCACTCGTTAGACTAGGATTGACTCCATAGCGGTTGTCTTTACTCATCGCACGGTACTGATACCATTCTAGCTGGGGTTATAGTTTGTACCCCAATTAGCTCAGAAAGAGGTATGTCAGTTAGATGATTACCTCCGATAGTTACAGTCTCAGTCGTCAAAATAGAACTCAGATCAGTATCACAGAAATAAGGACGATTAGACATAGTCACTCAGCTTAGTAAATAACTTAGATAGTTCTGTAGATTCAGAGATCACCCGTTAGATAGGTTTGATCTCAGATTCAGCCAATCATTTTCATTATCAGTAGATTCAGAGATCACCCTCTAGATAGGCTTGATCTCATCTTCAGTCAATCAGATATCAGCATCATTAGACACAGTTATCAAAAATCCAGTTATTAGAATCCAGTACTCAATAATATAATGATTTTAGTTATAGTTTATGCACTCATGCCTGTATCTCACTCATTCATGTTCACGTTACATAGTTAGTTATAGTTCATGCATATGAACCCTTCCATTCAGCCTTACCTTATCTAGCATACCAATATATTCTCATGTGCTGACGCATACTTTTCTCTTGTGCTATAGTATCTTATACCATAGATTCAGAAGCACAGGATCCCGAGTACCCTTAGCAGTTTAGATTCAGGCAGCACAGTAGACTTGGCAGTGAGTCCTCATCATTCAAGGATATTCCTTATTTTATTATTGCATTAGATTTAGCATTTCAATAGATGGAGTTATTTGGGGGATTGTCCCATCAACTCCTTAGTCAGACATTTTTTAGGCTTCTTTAGACTAGATTACTTTCAGGAAGTTATTTTTGTTTTGGTATTGTTATACTTTATTCAGTTTTATTTTAGTATTAAACCTTATGAAAAGTTTTCCTCCAGTTTTTTGCATTTTACAATATATTATTCAATGCTTAGTTATAGATAATAGTCATGAGTTAGCTTGTGATCCTTTGAGGTCATAAGCACCGTGTAGCATCTGGGGTTCAGAATCTGAGGCATTACAGAGATGCTGGTAGAAGCCTAGAATCCATTCCCTATTGTGGTTCCTAAAGACATCTCCCAGCCTACCTGGTCCTATATTACCCACAATAGATCCATTAGTAGCAGAAGCAATGACATTATTTGCCGAGATAGTCTTTTTATATCTATTAAAGGCGTTGTCACTTCTTATTAACCAAATAGTCCATAGACAGTGTGGGAATAGTATGTCCCAAGTTGGCCATGGATTAAAAGTTTTCTCTCTCAAATATTTCCACAAGTTATATCAATTACTAGAATTTATATTGTCCCAGTTTAGGTTAGGCTTAAAAATGCTTTTATTTGCCAATGATGCCTGAAAATGGGTTACATTTTAGAAGTGGAAGAAAATATGAATGGCATCTTCCACACTATGGTTACAAAAGTGTTATTATTGGGTAAAATTAATGCCAATGTGGTTTAGGTAGCTATTAGTAGGGAACCTAGTATACATGATAGTTAAAGAAAGGTTTTGACCTTGTTAGGAGTTGGGGCGTTCCATACTAGGTCGAAGTTCCTATCCTGACTGAGGGATAATATTTCTAAGGAATGAGTACTTGTTGTTGGTATTGAACACAACATTGGATGTATAGTCCCATATGGGCTTGTTCTCATCAGTGCAATTTATGGGGATGGGTGTGCTAATAATGATGTCTTTGATATCAACAAGAATTTTAAAGGAGAAATTGGTGAAATCCAGTTTCCATTATTATACAAGTCTTTCATAGTGGTGTTGGCTTCCTAAGTGTTAAAAGGGACATGGATGATGCTCCTAATTCTTCCTAGATAGGGGATCCAAGTATCCTTAAGAAACTTTACTCTATCACCTCTGCGAACTCTGCATCTAATCCCTTTGAGCAGTTAGCCAACCTTTGCAAATATTTTGTCAAGTCCTATAGGTTATGCTCATGCTAGAAGGGATTCTGTTGGGAACATAGTATTTGGATAGCAAGACCTTACCCCATAAGCTATTTGGGTAGTTAATATCCTCCAGTCCAAACTTGCATGAAGTGATCTATTTTTGAGCTCACTCTTATGTAGGCCAGGCCACCCTGAGCCTTACTGAGGTAAGAATATTATAGTTTAAAAGGTGGAATCTTTTTTCTTACCACAGCTAAATTCTATTGAAGGATTTATTGATTTTGTTGGGGATTTTGATATACTGTAAGACATGGGTAGGCATGGCACTAAGGGTATATTTGTCAAGGATAGTTCTCTCTGTCATTTTTAGGAACTTAATCTTCCACACAACTAGCTTAGTGTTCATGTTGTCAATTATGAACTGAAAATCATTATTCCTTGGTTTGTGGTTAAAGATGGGAAATTAAGGTACTTTAAAAAGTAGCACTGATTTGTATATTAAGAATTTGGGAGCACACTTCAGAGTTGGTAGTAGAGAAGTTTTTAGAGTAAACCACCTTAGATTTGGTGTGGTTTATGGTTTGGCCAGAGAGATGGCTGAAGGTTTTGAGAATCTTTGACAATGGTATGGTAATTTCTTACATTGGCTTTGGCAAGCAAGGTGAGGTCACCAATAAAGAAGAGATGTGAGAGCTTAGGCCCACTGATGGAAATTCTTATAGGAGTACAATTTTTATCTCTTAACTTCAACATCTATACCCCTAGAAATCCTTTACATACACAGAATAAAGGGATAGAGATACACAGGGTCACCGTGTTTGATACCTCTTGAGGGTTGGAAGTAAGCAATTCTTCTCCCATTCACTAAGGCAACTTAGATATAGTGTTGACACAGGACATAATGAGCTTAGTAACGTTAGGAGGGAATCTAAAAAAGTGCAGGGTATCCTTTATAAAAGACCACTCCAACTTGTAAAAGACTTTCTCTAGATCAATCTTAAGGATTATTTTGGAGTGTTTTCCTTTTATTCTCCCAAAATAGGTTATGTACTCCTGAATAATGATGGCATGGTCAGAAGCTCTCTTATTGTCTAGTAAACTAGATTGGCTTGGACTTATGATGGTTTGAAGTTAGGGCTTAATCCTATTGACATTGATCTTTGTCACAACCTAATAGCTAGTGTTACAAAGCCCTATAGGTTTGGAGTTCTTTAGGGTGGAGGAATTCCTGCATTTAGTAATGAGACAAAGAAGTATGTCATTATTGTTAGTAGGCATATTATTTCTAGAGAATACTTCTTTGCAATATGAAATAGTCTTAGGGCTAATTTCAGTTTAATACTTTTGAAAGAAGAGAGGATGGAGGCCATCAGGTCCAGGTGCTTTCATGGGCTTACAATACTAGAGGGAAAGGATAATTTTAGTGTCACTTAAGGGCGCTGCTAAGTTGGTGATGATGTCCTCCGTAAGAACATTGACAGAGTGGGTGGGTACAAAGTGGTTGTTAGGATAAAGGCTTTGCTTAGTGGTATAAAATTAGGAGAAGTGATGTAGAACACGGTAGTTAATATTCTTCTTTCTTATGTAGGTGTTACATATATCATCATGGAGCTTATTGATCCTATTCCCTTTTCTTTTATTAATAGTAGAAGTATGTTTCCCTTTCTTTGCCATCTAGCTGCTGCTATCGCCGGTGGGACTAGGGTTCTCACCGGCTCGACTTCGGTGATGGTCACCAGAACACATATTTGGTAATGCCAATTTGACGCTCCAACGACAGCGATATTCGACGATGCTCTGATGGCTACTTTCTAGCGATGCTATTTCCAACAACCAACTTCAAAATCAAATTAACGGTACCATCAACACGTAAGAGTACCCCGGTGACATCTAAACTTTAATATTTAGATACTTTTACTAGTTATTAGTTTTACCATTTTGTTTGTATTATTTTGTTTCTTATGAGTATAGTTGTGACTATCTGTTTTCGCTTATTGGGGGATATCTATTATGTTGTTCTAGCTGCTAGGTAGGATAGGGTATTTTGTGCGTGCCTACTATTTCTCTATTACTTTTCTATTTTCCTGCTTTACTATTATTTCTTTGTTTTGTTATCTATCGGTCTATCAGTTTGGGGATTTATTTTAGTTCTTAAGTGGTGGCTGTAGGGGTTGATAGTGGAATAGGGTTATATTCGAGGGGGTTAGGGTTGGGGACGGTTCTGGGTTGGGGTAAAGAGGGAAGGGTAGGGGTAGGTATAGGGTCTAGGTTGGGTGTTGGGGCTAGTACGAGAGGTGGTAAAGGTAGCCAAGAGGCGAGAGAAGATAGGTTGAGGGTAAGGTCTTGAAATATAGGGACCCTTCAGGGTAAGTCCATAGAGCTGGTGAAGATTCTCAAGAGGAGGAAGATTAATATTATGTGTGTTTAGGAGACTAAGTGGGTAGGGTCTAAGGCTAGAGATGTTGATGGGTATAAGATATGGTACTCAGGGAGTGACAGGCGTTGGAATAGAGTAGGGATCTTAGTGGATAAGGAGCTTAGAGAGCAGGTGGTGGAGGTTAAAAGGGTTAGTGATAAGCTGATGATGATAAAGTTGGTCATTGGGGGGTTTACGCTGCATGTGTGTAGTGTTTATGTACCACAGGTGGGCTTGGAAAAGGTGGTGAAAGTGAGGTTTTGGAAGGCTTTGGATGAGGTGGTGAGAAGCATGCCTAGTTTGGAGAGGATTATCATAGCGGGGGACTTCAATAGGCACATTGGGGTTTTGCCAAAAAGTTATGACGATGTGCATGGAGGTTTTGGTTTCGGTGATAGAAATGTTGAGGGAGTGGCTCTGTTGGATTTTGCGAGGGCTTTTGGGTTGGTGGTGGTGAATTTAAGCTTTTCGAAGAAGAAGGATCACCTGATTGCCTTCTGAAGTGCAATAACCAAAACTCAGATTGACTTTCTGCTGTTAAGGAAGGGGGATAGGGTTTTGTGTAGGGACTATAAAGTCATTTCGAGTGAGAATCTTTTGACTCAGCACAGGTTTCTGGTGATAGACTTGATTATGAAGAAGAGCAAGAAGAAAAGGGACTGAGAGGGTCGGCCTAGAATTAGGTTGGGTGGCTTGATGCCAGATAATGTGTTGGAGATAGAGAAGAAAGTGGCGGGTTTAGGGGACATGGATGCTATGTGGGATAAGGCTTCTAGTTGCATCATGGAAACTGCTAGAGAAGTACAGGGTATTTTGAGGGATCAGACAGGACGACATAAGGGGGACTAGTGGTGGAATGAAGAAGTTAAGAAGAAAATAGAGATTAAGAAGGGGGAATATGTTAAGTTGATTGAGAGTAAAGATGCAAAGGAGAAGAGGGTGAATAGGAAGGTCTAAAAAGTAGTAAGAAAAGAGGCTAAGCTAGCAGTTACGACGGCTAAGAAAGAGACATTTGAGAGGTTGTATGTGGGGTTAGAGGAAAAAGGCAAGGAAAAAAGGTTGTATAGGCTAACTAAGGCTAGGGAGTGAAATGGTCGGGACCTCGACCAAGTGAAGTGCATTAAGGGGAAGGATGGTAGAGTTTTTGTAGTGGATGTCCACATTAAAAAGAGATGGCATGAGTATTTTTCATAGTCTTTTAAATGAGGTGAGGGACAGAGGCATTGAGTTAGGAGAGCTGGAGCACTCGGATGAGAGTCATGATTTCAGTTATTGTAGATGTTTTAGGGTTGAGGAGGTCAGAGAAGTTATTCGTGCAATGTGGAGGGGAAGATCAATGGGGCCTGATGAGATTCTAGAGGATTTTTTGAAGTTTACAGGTAGGGTAGGCTTAAGGTGGCTGACTGATTTGTTTAACAGTATTTTTAAGACGACGAGAATGCCGAGGCTAGGAGGCGGAGTACGATGATTTTGTTATATAAAAATAAGGGTGACATTCAGAGTTGCACCAATGATAGAGATATCAAGCTATTGAACCATACTATAAAGATAGGAAGATCGTGTCTATTTCTAAGAATCAGTTTAGTTTTATGCCTGGTCAATCGACAAAAGAGGCAATCCATCTGGTGAGGAGATTGGTGTAGCAGTATAGGGAAAGAAGGAGAGATTTGCACATGGTGTCATCGACTTGGAGAACGCATATGAAAAAGTTCCTAGGGAGGTTCTTTGGAGATGCTTAGAGGCAAGAGGGGTTCCGATGGTGTACATCAGAGCTATTAAGGACATGTACGATGGAGGAAAGACTTGGGTGAGAATGATGGAAGGGGACTCAGAGAATTTTTCAGTCGTGATAGGGTTGCACCAGGGTTTGACTCTTAGTACATTCCTATTTTTGTTACTGATGGACATGTTGACGCTATGTATTCAAGGGGAGGTGCTGTGTTATATGTTATTTACGGATGATGTAGTGTTTATTGATGAGACGCGGGGGTGTGTGAATGAAAAATTGTAGGTTTGGAGGCAAACCTTGGAATCTAAGGGGTTCAAGTTGAGTAGGTCCAAGACGAAGTATATGGAATAAAAGTTTAGTGACTTGAGGCAGAAGGACAATGTGGTGGTGAGGCTGGAAGTATCTTGGGTCTATGATTCAGGGGAATGGCAAGACTGATGAGGATGTCTCTAACTATATTGGAGCATGTTGGATGAAGTGGAGGATCACCTCAGGAGTATTGTGTGATAAGAAGGCGCCACTTAAGTTTAAAGGCAAATTCTACATAGTGGCAATCCATCCAGCTATGCTAAATGGAGTAGAGTGTTGGCCGATCAAGAACTCCCATATTCAAACAATGAAGGTGTTGGAAATAATAATGTTTCGTTGGATGTGTGGACTTACTAGAGGGGATAGAGTTAGGAATGGGACAGTCTGGGAGAAGGTGAGAGTGTCTTTGGTGGAGGACAAGATGCGAGAAGAAAGGCTGAGATGTTTTAGGCATATGATGAGTAGGGGAACGTATGCCCCAGTTCGTAGGTCTAAGAGGCTAGCATTATATGGCTTCATAAGAAGGAGAGGTAGGCTAAAGAAGTACTGGAGGAAAATGATTAGACATGATATGGAGAAGTTTCATCTTACTGAGGGCATGACCCTAGATAGGAAGGTATGGAGGTTGCGGATAAGGGTAAAAGGCTATGACACGTGCGCGGGTTATAGCAAGTAGTTAGAATAGTTAATGTATAGCCGGGTTAGTAATCCTAGGACTGTGTCCATAGGTGGGATCCCCTAGTCAAGAGGGTTTAGGTGTGGCGGGTGCCTTTGGTCTATGAGTGTATGTTACTACTAGGTGGGTGTCATTTTCCGGATGCCCTATTTCTTATCTCTTTTTTCATATTGCACTTATTTATCTTATTTCGTATTGCTCTGATTTCTATTTTATTTTAGTATGTCTTATTCCTTTTTATGTTATGCCATCCATCTTGTTGCATGTTTCATTACACTCTTGTTTACTATTCTCTATCTTGAGCAGGGGGTCTATCAAAAATAGCCTCTACTTCTTTGGAGGTAACGATATGGACTGCGTACATTTTACCCTTCCCAGACCCCACTTTGTGGGAATACACTGTGTTTGTTGTTATTGTTATTATAATAGTGGAAGCATGGATGAAGGATGTATTGGCATCACCTACAGTGAACCAAGTAATTCTGGATTTCATTTTCCAAAAACCCTTTTCACATTTTAGGGGGGCCTCATAGTCATACAAGAAGTCATTTTCCACGTTTTGAAGAAAAGCGATAGTATGGTAATTTCTAGATTTTTGAATACAGTCTAGCCTAGTTGTAACTATTTTTTATCTTGTGAAAAATGTTGCCAAACATATCATGGTTCCAATCAGAGGATTTAATTTAGAAATTTGAATAGCTTGTTGGAGATTGTCATGATGTTTGAAGCAGTTATTCACAAGAATTTTAAAGCAAGGGTGATTGCATCACAGAGGTTCAAACCTAAAGGATTTATTATTATTTCTTTGGATTCTTTTAGAGAGGGAAATAAGAAGAGGGCAGTGGTCAGACTTAGTTCTGGGTAGGTGTGTTACCAGGGACTCTAGAAAGTGGTTTATCCATGAATCATTGGCAACACACCTATCTAGCTTTTAAGTATAAGGTTTTCCTATTTCGATGCCTCTTATTGGTCTAAGTATACTTACACCCCCTTAAGCCTAAGTCCATCATATTGTAAAAATTTAAGCAATCCCAGAGTCTGCTAACTCTATTATCATTGATGGGAGCCCTCCTAGTTTTTCATTGTCTCTCAAGACTTCGTTGAAGTCCCCACCAATCAACTAATCCCCATTATATATGAATGAGATGTGTCATAGATCATCCCTAAGGGTGCCACACATATTAAAGTTTAGGCAACATAAATAGTAAAGAATAACCAAAGATTAAGGATAAATAGTAAAGAATAACCAAATATTAAGGTTAGAGTTTACCTTAACAATGGTATGTATCCCTTGGACAAAAATTGAAAATTTTTGAAGCTTAACAACATCCTCCTTCCACATGATTACAATTCCCCCTTTTCTACCTGTTGTGCTGGATTCTAAGTGGGAATCGAAATAAAGAGTCTCAGTGAGGTGCTTATGGTCAACTATTTTAGTTTCTAGCAACACAACCATAGTAGTATTATGACTTTTTACCTAAGCCTCACACTGCCACCTAAAGCTTACAATTTTAGCCTCTCTAGTGTTCCAAATAATGAAATCCATATATTAATTAGGTTAGGGGGTTGACTTAGCATTAACCTCTTCCCCTTATCCTTCTAGGGAGGCTTTCCCTGTTCTAAGTACGGTCTCAAGGAGACTGTTGCGTTGGATTGGTCTATAATTTTCTCAGTGCCAACTTGAAGGTCTTTATCTCCTTCGCATAGATTACTATGGTGGTTATGCTGTAGGGATCTTCGTAGTCTGTATGAAGTTTTTTTTCTAGGATGAAGAAGCCTATGTTTGGGTCCCTAAAGGATGCTAAAAACTACTCTAACTCAGCTTTTATCTGTTGGAGTTCCTCTAGAACTGATGGATTTGCTTTTCCTAGTTCTTCTGCTCCGCTGACTGACTCTATGGCTTGCATTAGTATTTGATTGTTCTGGGATAGGGTAGTCGGAGGTATCCATGATATAAAATTTAGAGTTTCCATTTCGGATAGGTAAGAAGAGTTGAGTGTAAAAGGGGAGACTCTTGAACATATTACTCATAAGAGAGTTGAATTTTTTTGAGTTCATCATGTTCTGAATTTCCAGCATTTGGGCTTGCAACATTAATTGAGACCAAAGTTGGTACCCCAATTACTGCACTATTTGATCCACTCCCTCCTTATAATTTGTGCCATCCATTTTGAGTCTTGTATTATTAATACTATTGGTTGATCTCCCACTATAACATAGTGAGAGATTAACTTTTCTTTCAATATTAGTTTCGCCTAAGATATTGGGTTTCGATTAGGTGGCTGGGGTACAGTGACGAAGATTAGCGGCTCTTTTAAATTCACATTTGTTGAAGGAGGAGGATTTGACATTGAGAGTTGTAGTGGTATTTAGTGGTGTTGATATGGGTTTTAGGTTTATTAGCCCAGGATTAGAACTAACAAGGAGGGAGGAGTTAATTGACTTAACTGCTTAGGTTATGTCAACCATCTCAGGGTGATGGATATCCCTAGAAGAAATGGTGATAATATCCCTAAAATGTGCAGAGTCGAAGGAGTCCATTAGAATATCCATAATGTCGGTGGGGTTTGAAACCTCTTGGGCCACCGGTATTAAATGTGGTAAAGTGGAGGTAATTATGGGGATAAGTGGGGTGGGTGGGAGATTTAATACCTTTTCTAACAAAAGGGTGAGAATTGAATTTTTGGTGGTAGCTTTTGGCAGCTGCTTTTTTGAAATTGGGGAGAGTGGACCCTTCTTCAACAATTTTCCTTTTTTCCCTATGGAATTGTTCTTACCCGAACTTGTAATTGTGTTTGTATGGATGCTGATTTTGATGTGAGGGGAGACAGGAATCGAGGAACTAAGTGTCTCTATTTTTTTGATATGTCCTCAAAAGAATGTCACCTTTCTTTATTTGGTAACTATTTAAAGACACAATTCTACTTTTATTCTTATTTGTCCCATTGAATTAAAGATAATACTAGTACAATTTTTTAATAAAGGACAATTTGGTAAACATCACCAAGTCTTTTCTTATTTCTTAAACTTTATATTCAGTCAAAATATGCCACATAAATTGGGATGGAGGAAGTATAATTTAAGCCTAGTAGCTTACACAAACACTAACTTTAGTTGCCACTCTTTTATCCCTTCTTGTGTAGTTCTACTACTGGTAACCTTCTCCCCACTGTCCGATGGAGAGGTCATATCTCGTTGTGATGTAAAAAATCAAATACAATATGAACATTAAGGGGAGTCTTAAAGCAATGATGAAATTGTCTCTATGATATATAGTCATTATTTCAAATTTTGGAATCAACAATTGATACTTGTGTCACACCCCATTGAGGTGAGATCCTTCCCTGGACTGTACGTGAATGTGAAAAATTTTGTGCACTGAACTATCCTTTTATTATGACAAGTATATACATATATAGAGTACCTTTGTTTGATCTCTTGAATCTTATGTAAGCCTTTTTTTCTTCACATTAATGTGATGAATCTAGAATTAAACATTGAATAAAGAGGACAAACATTAAAAGATGATCAATAAACATAAAAACCAATAAATATTTTGGAAGAAGATAATGTGTAAAAGTCATTACTTGGACAACATTTTGAGCAAAAATTGCATCTTGAAAATGCACAAAACCACAACATCCAACCTACATTCAAAAGAAATTATAAGGTTTAAGCAAATGATAAACCAACAATAATAACAAAAAAATATATACATGAAACATATGTACCTCATAAGTTTTGAGTTGAACGTCATGAATCTAAAGTGGTCCAAACTCTTTGACAACAACATGGAGATCACTTTGTGTTGTGTTTGATGACAACCCTCCAATATATATCGATTTATGTATAACATGTAAGCGGATAATTCAATAATTGACTTATAATTCTAAAAGTTCCATCAGTTATTTGACTAAAGCAATGCAGATTTACGTTGGACATCATCATGATAATTATCTTATGGACAACTTTCTCCACACCACCTGAACTAGAAATCACTGCCTGAACAAAGCTATTGGTGTATTAGTTGGTGATGAAGGTCTACCTTGCTTTATCTACAGATAATAATTTACGAAAATTTTTATGATCTCTACATAAGTACTAGTATTTGATACAAACGTCTCATAAAATTATGACTAACCATTGAAGCATAGTAATTCAAATGGAGAACAAATTAATATTGTAATAATAAAGGTTAAGTTATACGCACTGACAAGTAACATATTTATACAATAGGTTTATTTTCGAGATGATTATAATTAATGCATCCCTACAATAAGCATAGAGTCGAAGTAATCAAGTAAAATGACATACCTAAAGGAGCAATGGGAACATTTTCATCTACCTTTTCCTCAACTATTATTAAGGATTCTTCTACACCGATAAATCTAAAAATATCTTTCAACACATAATATCCCATCTCCTGTGGAGTAAGAAAAAATGTTTGAGAGAATCTTTTCTCGACTCATCTTGCCCTATCAACCACCTTGTCATCATCACTAGAACACCTCCAGCCGTAGATGATTGGGAGTCAACAGTTGTGACTTCCACCTTGTTACTCTTAAAGTGAGATGAAACGATAAATTTGTTTATGCCCTAAAATTAAATTGATATTAAAAGACTATAAATACCCTTTGTCAAAAATTAGAAAATTTTAAGCACAAAAATTATTGTGTAAATACTCAAGCATCAATGATAATGATTTAATAAAAAATAGAAACAAAGTTTTAATTCAAAGTTAAAGACACTGAATCTTTAATGATAAATAACAAACACCTTTTGTGAGAAATTACAAAAAAATATTCCATAAAGTTTTACAATAATAATTACGGTACAAGTAAAATCTACATGCAATAAGGTCAATCTTAATTATCACTCACACAATTTAGTGACACATAACATTTAACATCATAAAAATTAAACAAGAATATAAATAAACCTTGATCATTTTAATTAATTACCAATTTATTAGAAGCATGTATAACATAGAAACACTATATGATTCGAAGGCCTAACAAAATATTCATCATAAATCATAAGTAAGTAAATATACAACATAGAAACACTATAAGATTCAAAGGTAACAAAATGTTCTACCATATATTTCGTTATAATATAATACTTACTTCAAAAGTTGTTATAGACTTAATTCCACCATCTTGCAATGACCAACTCAGGACACTGTTAGCCTTATAAAATTGATACGACTGATGGATCAGATTTTGTGGGATGTGATAGTATTGATCCATAAAAGAGATGGAGACAGTTTCAACAGTGTGCTTGATTGACTGAGTTGTCATTTTTGCACTACAATCAGTCAAATAAATAGATGGTTAATCAAAATTAATTTAACTATTTATATAAATAATAATATATATAGTCAAAGACCGATATACTTCAAACAAAAAGAAAAGTTATAAATGCAAATGAATAGTTTAAAGAGCACAGACATCTAGGAAAAGGCTTTTATCTATCATTAGGTACAATAATTTGGTAATTAAAAAAATAATAGTAAATAAAAACTCGTTTGAATCATTCAAAACAATAATGTCAAAGTAAAATCTATTTTCACTATGCTACAATAGTAATCATATAATATTAGAAAAGTATTAAATTATAAATAATCATTAAAAATATTAAAAATATAAATATAAAATTAATATTTTACACTATAACGAATAAATACTAAAGTGATTATTTTATGAGTCAAAGTCAAAATTGAAATGTAATATAAATTCTCTAAGAAAACTAGTCAACATAAGAAGAAAATCTAACAATCCAAAATCTTTCAGAAAGTTGTGTGCCGATATACGTATTAAAATTTTAACTTGATCCATGTCAAATCCCAAGTCAATCACAATTTGCCCTACTAAAATATGTGAATTTTAATGGACGAAAATTCGATGCAAATCTCATCAGAAATGTTTCCACGATGTTACATTATAAATTTCGGAGAGATGAAAATTTCTATTAAAAGGTCCGCCAAAGACATTTTCAACAAGTCAATTTCTGCCAAAAAAATTCTATTAGAAATTTACATTTTTATATGTCTATCTTTGAAAAAATTATTTCACCACAAACATAAGTTTTTTTCTAAATCCTTGTATAAAACACATATAGAAAAGATTGATCTTGATATATGATAAACTCAACCAACAAATAACCTTGAGAAATCATGAATCCAAAAACTAAAAAAGAAAATCCTTAAGAGAAAAAAAAACATTATTTTTATACTTAAAATTCCTTAAAAGTCTTATCTTGTAACACTCCATAGTATTCTCTACTTAGTACCTCACTTAGTAGAATGCTTAAAGAGCCATTAGCCTGAAATTTTTCTAAATCGATCTTTCCGACTCCGAGACGTAGATTTTTGAGTTGATTCATATTCGGGGGTGTAAAGGAGATGTCTTGAGGGAGTTTCAGATTTTTTGAATGAGGTTTGATACGTTTTTAGATTCCCAAACCAGTAGGTCACCGCGATTACACCGTGTCGTAGTTCTTATAGTGGTAAGCCACTTGGCGCATCGTGGTAGGGCCTCAAATCGGATTTCTACTAAAAGTTTTAAAATTGAGGGGCAGTTTTGTCTTTTCCATACAACCTTAAGTCGTGAAAACAGAAGATTAAAATATTTATAGGGAATTATAGGCTCAAAAGTAATCAGTTTTTCTCAAAAAAAAAATCCTAACCCTTTCCCAAAGATCAAGAATCAAGCTTCTAAGCCAAGAATTTCTAGAAACAATTCAAGATTCGGGTCCTATTCTTCAATCTAAGAAATTTAAGGTATGTGGGACTACCCTAAACTCCATGAGAATAAGTTTTCTTGTTTTTATCAAGATCAAAGACCTATAATTTTGCTTACAAAGAATGTTTGAGAATGTTTTGAAAAGCTTGTATCATGGAATTGTCTTAATGAAAGCATGTGTTGTTTTGGACTAATTTTCGTGGAATTTAAATGTAATTATGTGTGTGTGTTTGTGTATATATATATATGATTTCTTTTGTAGTGAAAGGTTTAATGGAGAGCATGATTTATGAGACCTCCCACTCAATGTGGATTTTTCTTGATTTATGCAATGTGGTATTCACTTGCATGATTTGAACTTCATTGTCAATTAATGGTTATCCACACTTGGGTTGAGATTGTTTGTGAATTGATGAGAGGGGGTCATTTTGTTTTAGCTATATCCTTGCATGAAAAAGATGAATAACATAAGGTTAAATAATTTACATGGCCACCACATATTTAAGTTATAAATCTTTTGGGTGGTTATTTACGTGTTTGGAATGCGAATGGGCTATGGAATTGGTATGAATGACTTGCAAGTCTGGGTATAACTATACCCAGTGATAGCGTGCCATTAATAAAATAAATTTTCAATGTTATGAGAGCATGAAAACACAGTTTTAAAGAATTAAAAATTTGGCCTAGAGGGGGTTAGATGGTTAACCGAAGAAAGCACGAGTTATAAGACTCAATGTAGGAAATCGTGATTTATCGACATGGTGTTATGGTACCCTACTTCGTGGTCTGGTGTACCTTGATTCATGTCGTCCCAACCTAGGACTAAGGTTAGGAGTTCTGCTTTATGGACTAGTGCACTACCTAGATTTGACTGGGAATATGATACCATGTTGTGTGGTCTTGCATGTCTCCCTTACTAATAAACCAATCCTTGCGGCAAACTTAAATTGGGGCTTGGACTTTGAGTTAAGGGTGGATGTCATATAGCCCGTGGGATGATTAGGATTATAGGGCATACCATTTAGCCCAGAAGTAAACAACGAACGAGTCAAGATTTCCAAGAGTTGTTGAAGTTCACTTCAGAATGCCCATGTGTTTTCCCTTATGCATTATGCTCATTGTTTTATAAAATTCTCTTGTTATATTTTATAAGAACATGCTATTTTGGGCTGTTTCACATACCAGTACATCCATATTGACCCCTATATTTCAGGATCTGAGGCAAAGTCCCAGAGTTTCTCTAAGCAGTAGATTGGTGTGTCTGAGGCTTTCAGTTGGTGAGCCTTCTCTATTCTGGAAGGCCTGGTTATTAAAACTTGTTATTTTATTTTGTTTATGGTTCTACGGGGATCCTTGTCCCAGTTTTATACATGATGTTGGTTTTGATGTGTAAGAGATTTCATTGACTAATGTTAGATGCTGTTAGAGGTCTTTGGATTTCATTTCAAACTGTTTAGCTGAATTATAACATTAACCATGGTTTTGTATGATTAAATTTTTGCATTTATTTATATTGGATGAGTGTGTACATGGTTGCTAGATAAACAAAGGGAGTCCGGGCCTTCATAGTTCGGGATTTCCATCGCAGCCAGCGTCTTGACCCAGGTTATGACAAACTTTGTATCAGAGCATGGTTCATGGTCTCAGGGTGTCTACGAAATCACGCCAGGTAGAGTCCTATTAATGGGTGTGTAGCGTGCCAAATTTATAAGCATGAGGCTATAAGGAGTTTTGAAATATCTCTCTTATTTTCGTGATTTAGTTCATGCTATAGAGTCTGAATGTCCTCTAATCAATGATTTCCTATATTTTAGAAAGTTATCATGCCTCCCCATCGATCCAACGAATAGAATTTCCAAGCTGAGGCTGTCCTCCCTACCCATGGAATGCGGACCTATAATTGAGCTTGTACTCCAGAGTTTGTTAATACTCTAGGAGTTCTTCTTGTTCAGACTAGTCCATGCAGGGCTCCTTAGTATAGATCTAACCATACTTAACCTTTCTAGAGAGAGGTATCTAATACTGAGTTCTGATAGTCTATGCATATGATAACTCAGCTGGTGTCTTCTTAGGCCCGTTGGTCTGAAGATATAGGGCCTATGTCTGGTTTATCTGAGATTACTCGGGTTGGCTAATTCATGAGGCTAAACCCATCTATATTTACTAGTATGAAGGTTGAGGAGGAACTTCAAGGGTTCATCAATGAATTGGAGAAAATTTTTAAGGTTACGCATGCGAATGAGGTTGAAGGGGTTGAACTAGCGGCCTATCAGTTGAAGGATATGGCCAATCAGTAGTATAATGAATGAGAGGATTCTAAGAGTAGAGATGCTGAGCCTTTGGTGTGGGGTAATTTTGTGAATCAAAGGCTGAAGAATTCATGAACTTGAAACAAGGGATAATCAGTGTTAAAGAGTATATGTTGATGCTCATCTATCTATCCCGTCATGCCCCAGAATTGGACGGTAACATGAGAGCCCGAATAAGAAAATTTGCATCCGTCCTCTCGGATGATCTAGTGTTGGAATGTAAGGGAGAAATGTTGAATAAGGATATAGATTTCTCCCAATTGTCCGTTCACATGCAGTAGGTTGAAGAGCAGAAGAAAAGGTTGGTAGAGGCAAGGAAAAAAGACAAGCAGGCCAGGACAGACAAATATACAGACCAGAATAACAGTCAACACTAGGGTGGTAACTGGGTAACAAGTGATTGAAGAAAATTTTTTGGAGTAATGCTCAGTCTTCAGCCAGCGCCCCAATGCCCAGACCTCCAGTTGATCGGCGATTTCAAAATTTTCATCCCAATAATAGCTCGGGGGTTTAGGGTACTCAGTCCTAGGGGAGTGTAACTTAGTCGTTTAGGCGGCATCCTCATTGAGGTAATTGTGGAAGAAACTATTCAAGGATGTGTTATTCTAAGATTTGGACATGTTATTCGTGTGGCCAAGTGGTCCATATTTAGAGGAACTGTCCTTCATCTAGAGGGAATTTGGTGGTGCAAAGACCTAAGAAAATTCCTCAGTGCCACCGCCACCACCACCACCCAAGGATACCATTTCATCTACTAGGGGTGGTCATAATTGGTTATATGCTTTATCTAAATGCCAGGATGAAGAGGCTTCACCAAATGTTGTGACGGGTACGTTACAAATTTTCTTCCGTAGTATGTATGTGTTTATTGATCCAGGGTCTATCTTTTCTTACGTGACCCCGTATGTGGCTGTTAGTTTTACTTTCGAGACTCAAATTATTTTGGAACCTTTCTTTGTTTACACTTTTGTTGGCAACTCTATTATGGCTAGTAGGGCGCATAGAAATTGTGTTGTATCTATATATAATCATGATACTATGGCGGATCTGGTAGAGTTGGATATGATTGATTTTGATGCTATTTTAGGAATGGATTAGTTCCATTCGTGTTATGCCACACTAGATGGTAGACCAGTAATAGAGTGGGAGGGGTATTCTTTAGCACTTAAGGGGAAGTTCATATCTTATTTCAGAGCCCACAAACTTATATCTAAGGGTTGTTTGTATCATCTTATTCGGGTCAAAGATTCTAGTACTGTAATTCCTTCCCTTCAGTCGGTACTTATAGTTAATGAATTCTCGAACGGCTTTCCTGATGATCTCCCAGGGATACCACTGGATAAGGGATAGATTTTGGCATTGACTTATTGACGGACACTCGTACTATTTTTATTTCAACATACAGAATGGCTCCGCTGAATTGAAAGAGCTAAATGGATAGCTAAAGGATCTTCTTAATAAAGGCTTTATTCTTTCGAGTGTTTCTCCCTGGGGAGTACGGTGCTCTTCGTGTGTAAGAAAGATGGTTCACTCCATATGTGTATAGATTACTGTCAGCTTAATAAGGTCACTATTAAAAATAAATACCCTCCTCCCAGAATTGATGATTTATTTGATTAACTCCAAAGTGCCAAATGTTTCTCTAAGATAGACCTCCATTCAGGGTATCATCAGTTGAAGGTTAGGGAGTCTGACATTCCCAAAACAACTTTACTAACTCGATATGGCCATTATGAATTCTTGGTTATGTCCTTCGGACTGATGAATGCCCCTACAACTTTTATGGACTTAATGAATAAGGTGTTCTATTAGTTTTTGGACCTGTTCGTCATAGTTTTCATTGACAACATCTTAGTTTACTCTTAGAATGAGAAAGATCATACTAGTCACCTCTGAATCATCCTACAAACTCTTAAAGATCATGAATTATATGCAAAGTTTTCCAAATATGAATCCTAGCTTAGTGCTATTGCTTTTCTGGGGAACATTTTTTCTAGTGAAGGGATTAAGGTTAGACCCCCAAAAGATTGAGGCAATGAGAAAATGGACCAGACCCATGACTCCAATTGATATTCGGAGCTTCTTGGGTTTGGCAGGGTATTATAGAAGGTTTGTAAAAAAATTTTCCTCATAGCTGCTCCACTTACCAAATTGATGCAGAAAAAGGTGAAATTATTGTAGTCTGACTCCCGTGAGTATATCTTTGAGAAACTGAAAGACAAGTTGACTACCGCACCAGTTTTGACCCTTTAAAAGGGTACAGAGGGTTTTGTTGTGTACTGTGATGTATCCCGGGTGGGACTTGGATGTGTGATTATGCAATATGGTATGGTGGTGGATTATGCATCTAGGTATTTGAGGGTGAACGAGTGAAATTATCCCACCCATGACTTAGAGTTAGCGTCTGTGGTGTTTACACTCAAAATCTGGCGGCACTATCCTTATGCGGTGCATGCAAATATATTCACTAATCACAAAAGTCTGTAGTATGTTTTCATGCCAAAAGAACTGAATCTCAGGCAGAGGCATTGGATGGAACTATTGAAGGTTTATGACATGACCCTGCACTATCATCCGGGCAACGCGAATGTAGTGGCCAACACCCTTAGCAGGTTGTCAATGGAAAGTCTTGCTCAGGTTGAGAAAGGACAGAGAGATGTGGTGAAAGATATTCACCATCTTGCAAATTTGGGAGTTCGACTTCTAGATTCTGAAGATGGGGGATTGTTCGTTCATGAGATAGCTAAATCCTCCTTATATGCTGAAGTTAAGAAACAACAGGCCGAAGACCCTATCTTGATGCAGATTAAGAAAGATGGTGGTCAACAGAAGGTGATGTCATTTGAAATTAGAGGTGATGGGATTTTGACGTATCAGGGTAGGCTATGTGTACCAAATGTGGATGGCTTACAAGAGAGGATCCTTAATGAAGCTCACACCTCGAGGTATGTTGTTCACCTAGGCTTTACAAAAATGTATCATGACCTTAAGACTATCTATTGGTGGAATAATATGAAGAGAGATGTTGCTAATTTTGTTTCTAAGTGTTTGAATTGTCAACAAGTAAATGTAGAGCATTTGAGACTAGATGACACTTCTCAAGAGATAGTTTTTCCTATGTAGAAATGGGAGATGATCAATATGGACTTCATTACGGGACTTTCAATATCCCAAAACCCAATATGGCTCCATTTAGGTGATTGTGGACCGAATAACCAAGTCCTTTCATTTTATTCCTGTGCGGATGAATTATTAGGGGGATGACTATGCTAAGCTGTACATTTGACAAATAGACCATTTGCATGGTGCCCCTATGTCCATTAAATCCAATTGAGGTATACAATTTTATTCACAATTTTAGCGGTCTTTCCAAAGGGGTTTAGGCACCCAAGTGAACCTGAGTACTGCCATCCACCCTCAGACTGATGGGCAAGCTGAACACACAATTCAGACCCTTAAGGATATGTTGAGGGCATGCGTAATTGATTTCAAAGGTGGTTGGGTGGATCATTTTCCATTAAAATAATTCACCTACAATAATAACTACCATTCCAGTATTCAGATGGCCTCTTTTGAGGTGCTTTATGGGAGAAGATGTAGGTGACCAATTGGATGGTATGAAGTGGGTAAAACTTGTTTGTATAGGCCTGGCCTATTCATAAGGCGATAGAGAAGGTGAAGGTCATTAGGGAGCGACTTAAGACTGTTCAGAGTCGCCAGAAGTCTTATGTTGATGTTAGAAGGAGAGATTTAGAATTTGAGGTTGATGATTGGGTATTCCTAAAGGTTTCTCCTATGAAAGGAGTCATGCAATTTGGAAAGAAAGTGAAGCTTAGTCCTTGTTATATAGGACCATATCAGATTGTGAGAAGGATAGGTGGGGTTTCTTATGTGTTAGATTTGCCTGCAAGTTTGGCCTCCGTGCATCCAGTGTTCTATGTGTCCATGTTGAAAAGTGCGTTGGAGATCATTCCCTAGTGTTGCCTATAAAGGAGATCAATATGAAAGACTCCTTGTCATATGAAGAATAACTCATTGCCCTTTTGTATCGCCAAGTTTGAAAAATGAGAAGTAAGGAGATAACTTTTGTTAAAGTATTGTGGAAGAATTAAAAAGCTGAGGAAGCTACTTGGGAGTCATAAGATGACATGCGAACTAGATACCCAAACCTCTTTGAGACTGTGGATGACGACATAGAAGGTACAAATATTTTTTTACTCTCCTTATCTTTTCCTTAGTGTGTTTGCATTCGTGTTTTTCTGTGTTTCGAGCCGTCATTCGGGGATGAATGATCCTAAGGGGGGATAATGTAACACCCCATAACATTTTCAACTTAGTTCCTCACTTAGCAGCATGCTTAAAGGGATAGCAACCTAAAATTTTTATATGTGTTAAGAAAGACATAGTCATATTTTAGGACCTTAACTTCAATGATTTCTAAATCGATCTTCTCGACCCCGAGATGTATACTTTTGAGTTGATTCATATTTGGGCGGTGTAAAGGGGATGTCTCGAGGGAGTTTCAGATTTTTTGGATGAGGTTTGAGACATGTTTAGATTCCCAAACCAGTAGGTCACCGCGATTACACCGTGTCGCGGTGCCTATAGCGGTAAGCCACTTGGCTCATCACAGAAGGTACCTAAATCAGGTTTTTGCTAAAAGTTTTACAATCAAGGGGCAGTCTCATGTTTTTCCTATAGTCCCAAGTCGTGAAAACAGAAGAATAAAACGTTTATAGGGAATTATAGGCTAAAAATTAATCAGTTTTTCTCAAGAAAAAAACCCTAACCCTTTCCCAAAGATCAAGAATCAAGCTTCTAAGCCAAGAATTTCAAGAAACAAGTCAAGATTTGGGTCCTATTCTTCAAATAAGAAATATAAGGTATGTGGGACTACCCTAAACTCCATGGGCATAATTTTTCTTGTTTTTTATCAAGATCAAAGACCTATAATTTTTTTCACAAAGAATGTTTGAGAATATTTCGAAAATCTTGTATCATGGAATTGTCTTAATGAAAGTGTTGGGAAAGAGGCAAGGTAGCACTATCAAAGTGCCCGACAGGGTAGTAGCGGAAGAATACTCAAGTCTTAATTTTCCCTTTTAACATAAAACAATAGGATATAAACAAATTCAAGCAAAATAAAGTAATATGACAGCAAATAAATCACCACACAAATACGATAAGACAAGAATAAACCAATCACAGAGAACACCAAATTTACGTGGAAAATCTTTCGGTGTGAAGAGTAAAAATCACAGGAACAAAACCTCCACTATAATCACAAAAGATTTACAATATTTTTTCACCAAAATTTCCGCCAAACAAGTGCCAAACAATGAGCAACAATACAACAAGATAGCACCAAACTAGAGAATAAAAGGAGCACAGACACCAAAAATGCAGCTGCTGTTTGAGAATGAAAAATAGGAGCTACAGGCCACCAAATCCAATCCCGTTAGTACCTAATAAATGATTGTGATGAGAGGAACAAGAATACCAAAAATCAGCTCAACCGGACAAGAAATGAAGTGAGAATCGCAATTTCAAGTTGACAGCTGTGGCTGAAAATTTGGACGAAAATCAGCTTTCTTTTTCTCTCTTTGGCTGCTAAAAACTCTCTTATGTGATTATGAATAAGACCTAAAAAAGATATATATATGCTTCATAGTATTGGGTCTATGGGAAAGAGTGTATTGGTTCAACTTGGGCTTTATTTATCCACGTAGGGAGGGAAAAGATCCATGACTCAACAATTCTTCCCTCCCGACTATGTGGAGGAGACCGCCATCCCGGTGATCATGCAACAATCTTCAAACTTTCCTCTTGGCAAAGATTTAGTCATCATGTAGGAACCATTATCATCCGTATGAATCTTCTCAATTTCAAGTAACTTAGAATCCAACACATCCCGGATCCAATGGTATCTCATATCAATGTGTTTAGAACGACCATGAAATGTAGAATTCTTGACAAGATGTATGGCACTTTGACTGTCACAATAAAGCACATACCTCTTTTGAGAAAAACCAAGTTCCCCCAAGAATCTCTTCATCCAAAGCAATTTTTTACAAGCTTCAGCGACAGTAATAAGATCAGCTTCTATAGTAGATAGAGCAACACATTTTTGTAATCTAGATTGCCAAGACACAACTCCCCCTACAAAAGTAACCAAATACCTTGAAGTAGACTTGCGAGTATCAACATCACCTGCCATATCTGAATCAGTATAACAACAAAGAATAGAATTCCCTACACCAAAACACAAACTTAAACTAGAAGTGCCACAAAGATATCTCATAATCCACTTCACAACATTCCAATGTTCGCTTCCCAGATTAGAAAGAAAATGGATAATAATACCAATAGCATGAGCAATATCTGGTCTTATAAAAACCATTGCATACATCAAACTATCAATGGCTGAAGCATAAGGAACTTTCTTCATATCTTCCTTCTTATCATCACTGGAAGGACACTGCTTCGTGCTCAATTTAAAGTGCATAGCTAAAGATGTACTGACAATCTTAGCCTTATCCATGTTGAATCTTTGAAGTAATTTCTGAATGTACTTCTCTTGTGATAACCACAACTTCTTGGCCTTTCTTTCACAGAAAATCTGCATGCGAAGAATCTAGCTTGTTGGTCCTGTGTCTTTCATAGAAATAGACTTACTCAACTCTTGCTTCAACTTTTGAATCCTGCAAGTATTATGAACAACAAAAATCATGTCATCAACATAAAGCAACACAATAATAAAGTCACCATCAGAGAATTTTTGCACAAAAACACAATGGTCTGAAGTAGTCTTCTTGAAGCCCTGCTAACTCATAAAGGAACCAAACTTCCTGTACCACTACCTAGGAGCTTGTTTCAAACCATACAAGCTCTTCTTCAATTTGAAAACATAATTTTCTTTTCCGTTGACTTCAAAACCTTCGGGCTGCTCCATATAAATTTCTTTATGTAAGTTATCATGGAGAAAAGCAGTTTTAACATCCATTTGTTCAACCTCTAAATCTAGACTTGCAGTGAAGCCTAGAACCACATGAATGGATGACATCTTCACAACTAGAGATAATATCTCATCAAAATCAAATCCTTTTTTTATTTAAATCCCTTCACAACTAATCTAGCCTTATACCGTGGAAATGGATTACCATCTTCATGTTTCATCCAAAAAATTCACCTATTTTTCAAAGCTTTTCTGTCTTTAGGTAGCGTAACCAAATCAAAGGTGTGATTATCATGCAAAGATTTAATCTCATCTTTCATAGCATCAAACCACTTTTCTTTTTGTTCACTTTCCATGGCCCCATTAAGACTCCCAGATTCTCCCCCGTCAGTCAAGAGTACATACTCACTGGGAGAAGAATGAGATGAAGGTATTCTCTCTCTAGTAGATCATCTAAGAGAGCTTTCTGGAGCATCAAAAGCTGGTTACTGATCAACCTTATCAACTTGCATTAGAGAATTAACAACTTCATGCTGATCATTTTGAATGTGATCATCATCTTCATTATCATCATCCAATTTTGACCTTTCATTCTTAGGAACATGCACAAAGGATTTACACCCAAAGGCTTTAATGATCACAAGAAACATTCTTACCAAACCAAACTCTATCAGGGACATCACTATCCAAAGAAACAATAGGAGATAAATTGATAACATAAGCAACAATATTAAGTGCTTTTGTCCAAAAGGAATCTGGCAGCTTAGCATCCAAAAGCATACATCTAACCCTCTCAACTAGAGTTTTGTTCATCCTCTTTGGTAAACCATTCAACTGAGGAGTTATAGGAGGAGTTTTCTAATGCTGAATACCCTGCTCTTTGCAATATCTAGCAAAAGGACCAATATAGTCACGACCATTATCTGAGCGGATGCATTTTAATTTGTTCTCTGGCTGCCTCTCAACCAAGGCCTGAAAACCCTTGAACATATCAAGTACTTGATCCTTGGAATTTAAAGGAAATACCTAGAGTTTGGGAGAATGATCATCAATAAAAGACACAAAATAAAGTGCACCACCATGAGACCTTACTTTAAAAGGACCACACAAATAAGAATGCACCAACTCCAGAAAATCAAGCTTTTTTGAAGGCGGATGACTCTGAAAAGGAACTTTTTTCAATTTACCGGCTAAGTAATGAAAACACTTCTTCAACTTTGTTTGTTTCACTCCAGAAAGGAAATTTTTCTTAGCCAAAATATTAATCTCCATCTCACTCATATGACTCAACTTTCTATGCCATAACTTTGATGAAGTATCATTCTCCACTAAGTTTACTCTCACGACCTGAGACGAGACCCTGGCTGCGACGAGCATCCGAAACATAAAGGCCAGGGCGCCCTTCACTTTCTGGATATCATACACATGTTCACATATTATAAATGACAATGTGGAAATACATATCAATACATAATCATGGTCAAATAATATAATTTAAAGGAATAATTTAAAATAGAATTCATAACTTCTAACAACATCTAACAATAGTCTGGGAAATCTCTAATACATAGGAACCAATATCTTGTCTAAAACTGGGATAAGTCCCCCAGTAGATGATAAACGTAAAAAAATAACAAAATCTAAAAATTAGGCCTTCCAGAATAGAGAAGGCTCACCAACTGCAACTTCTGATGCACTCAAGCCTATTGCTGGACGGGACCCTGGGAC
This sequence comes from Capsicum baccatum var. pendulum, assembly GCA_030864225.1. Taxonomy (NCBI): domain Eukaryota; kingdom Viridiplantae; phylum Streptophyta; class Magnoliopsida; order Solanales; family Solanaceae; genus Capsicum; species Capsicum baccatum. Next base: position 261,859,409 of record CM061560.1, on the reverse strand, counting down.
TGTACCTCAGATCTTGAGAAAAGGGAATCAATACATATGTATTGGTATGTAGAGTAATCCAATATAATACAACAACAACAACATACCCAGTATATTCCCACATAGTGGGGTCTGGGGAGGGTAAAATGTACGCAGTCCATACCACTACCCCCGACGGGGGTAGAGAAGCTGTTTTCGATAGACCTCCGGCTCAGGACCAAGGCCTTTAGACAAATACAATATAATTTACTTTAATAAATAACATAAGTGAGAGTATTTTACCAAAAGATGATGCATGAAATAATTTTAAAACAAATGGGCAGTTTCATATGATCTTAACGAAATTCTATGAGTGAAATTCCTTTTCTTTGTTTTACTTCTGAGCTAGGTGGTGCACCATAAATATCTAAAAGTATCCCACGGTCTATAAGGGATCCACCCTTAACTCGGCGGCCAATCCAAGTTTGCTGCAAGGGTTGGAGTATCTGAATCTGATATGCCACAGGGCATTAGGCCAATGTATAATCCCTTGTTGGGGATATAATAAACCTGTATCAGCACAACACAGTTTCGGGCATGAATCATATGACTCATTCCTACTTCGGGAAATCACCTAACTCTCTTTGTGCCCATTTTTAACCTGTTTTCAACATGCATCTTTTTGAATTGAAAATCTGAAAATCTGAATGAGATCTGACTGCTGTTCTGTTCTAAGTCTACTTTGGCATTATCTGATTTGGTATCATCATACCAACACTTACAAGTCATATCTCTTAGGCATACATTATCAAGTTACAACTCTTTTCAAGAAAAACAATGTTTAGACCACCAAATCAATCAAACAATGCAAGAGAGTTTTTATTTTCAAAATGTATTTCAAACTATGCAGAGATTCTCTCTTTTAAATATTTCATCAAACATGTGGTGGTTAAGTATTTTGTGACAAACCATGAAACTCTCTAAAATCATCACTTCTCTTTTATATAAACATGAAACAAACTCCCTCTCTTCAGTTCATAACAAAATAAAAGTCTCAAACAACATTAAACAGACTTGTATCATGCTTCTCAATATGCATTTGAAATAATCTATACCCTATGAAAACAATGGGGATTCACAGAAAGAGAGGGATTGCATATGTTCATGATCTCAATTCATTCTTCAAATTCAATTAAATACATAGTTGTGTATGAATACAAATCAAATTTAGGGTAAAGGCCTTAAGACCAAAATATTATATCGTTGAAAGATTTCAAAATGAATGATCTTTAATATAATTCAAAACCTTTCATGAACTCATGATTTCTCAACATTCAATTGTTATTAAAAACATTTTTCACTATGCCCATATAGTTTAGGAAAACCCCACATACCTTAGATTACAAGATTTAAAGAGTAGAACTCGAATCTTGATTTTTCCTTGGAAATCTTGGACTTAAGAAGTGATTTTCTTGATTTCTTGTTCTTGGAAGAAACCCTAGTTTGATCTTATTTTTTAGAGTGAAAAGAGGATTTTGATGTTGTATAATAGAAAATGATTGACTAATACATTTATAGAGTAATTAAATCCATTGGGGAGATTTTCTAAAAAGGAAAAGTACCAAAGCACCCCTTTTAAAATGTCCCATCTGTGCAACTTTGGACTTGCCGACAGCTTGGTTGATGGACCATCAGGCTGGTGATGGATCGCTACCTCGACCATCAGGTCAGTCCAGTAACTGAGCTAACTGTTCTTCTTGACGGGCCATCACTAACTTGATGGACCTTCGGGTTGGACATTGCACCTTCGACAGATTGACACCTCTCTATAAAACGGGCATAACTTTTTACCCCGGTATCGGATTAAGGCAAAACTGGTGGAGTTGGAAACAATACTTAAATAAATTTCATTTGATATATAGTAGGCTCCCTAATTCTTTATATATAAAAAGGTACGGTTGTTGGAAGTTGACCCAAGTTTAAAATTTTACTAAAACTCAATCGATAGTAAATCTTTCAACTCATCTTTGAGTTAAGGGACCTTTATGATCTCAATTCATGCTCAACTAGATTCCCACACTACATAATTGATTAACACTCTAAATTTGCATAGGATCTATTAGCTTTTTGGAACTATTATGCGTACGAATGACGGTTTACATTCTAGCCCAAAAATACGGGTTGTTACATTATCCCCCCTTGGGATCATTCATCCTCGAATGATGACTCGGGACACAACAAGTACAATTTAAAGGAATAAATGGAAGAAAAAGAGTAGTATAGGATTCGTACCTTCTAAAGCATCATCCATGGCTTCGAAAAGAGTCGGGTACCTCTCACGCATATCATCTTCTAATACCCAAGTAGCTTCTTCGGCTTTTTGATTCCTCCATATCACCTTAAACGAAGCTATTTCCTTGCTCCCCAACTTCTAAAATTGGCGATCCAAAATGGCAATGGGTTTTTATTTATACGACAGGGAGTCTTTCACATTGATCTCCTCTACAGGCAACACTAGGGAATGATATCCAATGCACTTCTTCAACGTGGACACATGGAATACTAGATGAATAGAAGTCAGGCTTGCAGGAAAATCTAACTCATAGGAAACCCCACCAATCCTTTTCACAATCTGATATGGTCCTATGTAATGAAGGCTAAGCTTTTCGTTCCTTCCAAAATGCATGACTCCCTTCATAGGGGAGACTTTGAGAAACACCCAATCACCAACCTCAAATTCCAACTCCCTTCTCTTAACATTGGCATAGGATTTTTGACAACTCTGAGCTATCTTAAGTCGCTCTCTAATGAACTTTACCTTCTCCGTTGCCTTATGAACAAGATCAAGCCCAAAAAATCAGGTTTTACCCACTTCATACCACCCTATTAGTGATCTACATATCCTTTCATAAAGTGCTTAAAAAGAATCTATCTGAATACTGGCATGGTAGGTATTATTCTAGGCGAACTCTATCAGTGGCAAATGATCTACCCAACTACCTTTGAAGTCAATTGCACAGACCCTTAACATATCCACAAGGGTTTGAATGGTGCGCTCAGCTTGCCAAGCAGTCTGGGGTGGAACGCAGTACTCAGGTTCACTTGGGTACCTAAACCCTTCTAAAAAGACCACCAAATCTGCGAAGAGAATTGTGTACCTCGACCGAATATAATAGATATTGGTGCCCCATGTAAGAAAACTATTTCCTCAATGTATAGCTTTGTATAATCATCCCCTGAATAGTTATTCCTCACAGGCAGAAAGTGAGCTAACTTGGTCATCCGATCTACAATCACCCAAATAGAGTCATATTGGTTTTGCGACCTCAGAAACCCCATGATGAAATCCATATTGATCATCTCCTATTTCCACATAGGCAAGGCTATCTCCTAGGAAGTACCACCTAGTCTCAAATATTCCACCTTGACTTGTTGAAAATTCAAACACTTAGAAACAAAATCAGCAACATAACGCTTCATATTATTCCACTAATAAGTTGTATTAAGGTCATGATACAGTTTAGTAAAGCCTGGGTGAACAACACACCTCGAGGTTTGGGATTCATCAAGAATTCTCTCTCACAAATCATCCACTTTTGGTACACATAGCCTATCTTGATACCTTAAAATATCATCACCTTCTTCTGTTGACCAACATCTTTCTTAATCTGCATCAAGATGGGGTCTTCGACCTATTTTTCATTAACTTCAGCACTTAGGGAAGATTTAGCTATCTCATGAACAGTTGCTCCTCTATTTTTGGAATCCAAAAGTCGAACCCCTAGATTTGCAAGCCGGTGAATATCTTTCACTATCTCTCTTTTTACTTCCTCAACATGAGCAATACTTCTCATTGACAACTTGCTAAGGACGTCGGCCACCACATTTGACTTGCCTGGATGATAGTGAAGGCTCATGTCATAATCCTTCAACAATTCCAACCAATGCCTCTGCTTGAGATTTAGTTCTTTCTGTTAGAAAACATACTGGTCAGTGAAAATATCAATGTGTACCCCATAAACATAATGTCGCCAGATTTGAAGTGCAAACACCACATCCACTAACTCCAAGTCATAGGTGGGGTATTTTCGCTCGTGCAGCTTCAGCTGCCTAGATGCATAAGCTACCACCTTGCCATGCTACATAAGCATACACCCAAGTCCCACTCGGGACGCATCAGAGTACAAAACAAAACCCTTTATACCCTCAGGAAGGGTCAAAATAGGTGCAATAGTCAACTTGTCTTTTAATTTCTCAAAACTATTCTCACAGGAGTCAGACCACACGAATTTCAACTTTTTTTGTGTCAACCTAGTAAGTGGAGAAGCTATGGAAGAAAAACTTTCTACGAACCTTCTGTAATACCCCACCAAACCCAAGAAGCTCCGAATATCGGTTGGAGTCGTGGGTCTGGGCCATTTTCTCACTGCATCAATCTTTTGGGGGTCAACCTTAATTCCCTCACTAAACACAAAATTCCCCAAGAAAGTAATAACACTAAGCTAGAATTAACACTTAAGATTTTTTGCATACAATTTATGATCTTTGAGGGTCAGAAGGATGATAACGAAGGTCTATCTTAGAGAAATATTTAGCACCTTGGATTTGATCAAGTAAATCATCGATTCTGGGAAGAGGTCAATTGTTCTTAAGTGTGACCTAATTTAGCTAATGGTAATCTATAAAAATATGGAGGAAGCTATCTTTATTACATACGAAAAGTATAGGTACACCCCAGGGAGAAACACTAGGACGGATAAACCCTTTATTTAGAAGATCTTTTAGCTGTTCTTTTATTTCTTTCAATTTTGTAAGAGCCATTCTGTATGGCAGAATAGAAATAGGGTGGGTATTTAGAAACAAGTTAATGCCAAAATCTATCTCTCTATTAGGGGGTATACCTGGGAGATTATCGGGAAAGACTTTTGGGAATTCATTAACTACAAGAACTGAATGGAGAAAAGGACTTTCAACACTGGAATATTTGACCCAAAAAACATGATACAAATAGCTCGTGGAAATAAGATTACATTATTTGAGATAATATATGAATTTCCCGTTAGGTGCTAAGAAATACCCCTCCCATTCTATCATGTAATACCCCACATTTTGGACTAGAATGAAAATCCATCATTCCTATGCGTAGACGTTTCAAAAGCCTTGAATCCTATGTAAATTTAGTGTGTTAATAAATTATGTAGTGTGGGAATCTATTTGAGGATGAATTTAGATCATATAGGTCCCCTAACTCAAGTACAAGTTGAAAGCTTTCCTATCGTTCAAGTTTTTATAAGCGTCAAAACTTAGGTCAACTTCAAGCGACCATAACTCTTTGTATATGATGAACTGGGTGGATTACTATAAATCAAATCAAATATCTTTGAATTATCTTTCTAACGATACAAATTTCGCCTAAATACAATATCGAAGCAAGGAGTTTGCCTATTTTACTCCAGCATGTCGGGTTGGCAACTGTGTGATAAAAATTTTAATGGCCTGTCACATTTGTGACGCCTTGTCAAAAATGTCATCATCCTTAGGTAGAATACAGCTTCTGTGTGATGACATTATTGATGGCCTGTCACATTTTTGATGCCTTGTCACGAATGTCGTCAGCTTTTCTTTCTAGAACTTGAGGGACATTTTAGTAAGGGTATTTTGGTCTTTTACCTTCACTTCTCACGACCTATAACCCTCAAGAAACATATTATCTTCCATTCTCTTTAGTTAAAACATCTCAAAAATCTCTCTCATACACTTTCAACCACAAGATTAGGGTTTTCTCTCAAGATCATCTCCTCAAGAACAAAAACATTCTCTCCCAAAGGGGTTAAACCCTAGTCAAGAAAAATTAAGAACAAGCCTAAGGATTTCTTCTATAACCTTCAAGAAATATTAGATCTCTTACAAGATCAAGCTTTAAGGTATGCATAGTGTTCATTCACAGACCCCTTTCATCTGTGGAGCTTACGAACCATGCTTTAAATAATAAATTATGATCTTTATTTTGTTGTGTGATTATGTTCATGTTGATGGTTGTTAATTGTGTGTCAAGATGGTATCTAAATGTATTTCCAAGAAGTGTATGGGTATGTTAGTTGGAAACCCATGAATTTGGGTGGTTCAAGATTTCTAAATTTGTTAAGTACACCTATGCTCAATATTGTGCATGTAAGGTGTTTGATAAAATGCCTAGAATGATAAAAATCATGTATTATAACTTAGGGATGAACTATATGATAAATTCATACTAGTATATTATGTTCAAAGAGCTTACTTGTGGTTGTTGTGCAATATATATGTCAATGGAATGTACATGATGATTGGCGAATGGATTCATAGTGTGTCTATATGCCTTCCATGCTATGAACAAGATCATGATTTTGAAGTATCACATAAGTTATCCCCAAATTATTACAATATGAACTAAATGCTACAAGTTTGCCATTATTTTGTGCTTAAATGGTTTCCATGCCATTGTTATGAATAGTATATATTGTCGGAATGACCATGATATTAGAATATGAGATTTATTACTTGATTATAAGCATTCCTATTCATGTTATATATATGATGACCATGTACTTCATGATATCCCTCACTCACGTATTATGGATTGTTGTTGATGGTCATGTACTCAAGAAAGTCAAGTTATGTCAGTTTCCTTCCATTGAGTCCTGGGGGTACTTGTACCCAAAAAATGTAGTTGTGTGCCTAGAGCCATGTCATGTTATCACGATACTCTCAGTCAAACCATGATCTATTGAATTCAGTTAGTCATGTGACTCAGGAAAACTCAGTAATCTCAGTAGTCTAGTAATCTCAGTAATCTCAGTAACCTCAACAACCTCAGCAACCTCAGTATTCATAGTTAATCTCAGTAACTTTAGTACTCTCAATCAGTCCTTAGAACTCAGTAGTATTTGGTTAGTCAATGGAATTTAGTCAGCTCAGTACATGTTCAGTCAGTTATTCATGTTCAGTCTCTTCAGATAGGAGTAGAAGTTAGCACCGAGTGAACCCAAGGATGGGAACACACACTGTCAGATGAGGGTATGATTCTTAGCAGTCATCCTTGCATTCCAGAACTATGTAGCCAGCATAGGTAGAGACATCAACACTGTCAGATGAGGTTTGATGAGGTGGCTTAGTACTATCAGCTAAGGGACCCGCCACTCTCTTTTAAGAACATTTTTAGATGAGAGATCCCATAGTTGTCTTTACCAGTGGCGCGATATTGACACCCTTCCATTCAGGGCATAAATTGGACCCCAGCTCAGCTGTTATAGCATATATGGGGCATGTTAGTTAAATAACTGCCTCCCACAGTTTTAGTTACAGATTTTAGGACTGTCAGCTACTGTCACCCAGTCTCAACAAAAGAACTCAAGTAGTTCTTTCTGGACTGTCAGATACAGTCAACTCAGAAATAGAATGGAACTTAGATAGTTTCTTTAGATTTATGGACTGTTAGATACAGTCACTTATGCTATCAGTTATATCAATTCTCAGAACTCATGTTATTAGTCACATCAGTTATCAGAATTCATGCTATCAGTATTCAGCTTCAAGACTGTCAGACACAGTCAACCAGACCAGTTCTTCATGATCAGAACTGTCATATACAATTATTCATGTATCAGTAACAAAGTACTAGTCCCTCAGTATTTAGTAACACAGTATCAGATCCTCACTTATTAGTGATTTACATACTTAGTATTGAGTTTCAGGACTGTTAGACACAGTCAATCAGAATAGTTCTTCATAACTCAAACTATCAGAAATAGTCGTTCATCTATTCAGTATCTCAGTATCAATACACTTATGTTGTCAGTATTCAGACTCAGTAATCAGTATCTCCATGAGTTCAGTTATAGTTATTTACGCATGTATGTATTCTTACGTTCATATTAGTTAGTATTATTCAGGCATATAACCCCTTTCATTTAGCCTACCTAACTCGTATACTCAATACATTCAGACGTACTGACGCATTTGCGCAATGGTGCTTTCTCTTATATTGCACCATAGGTTCAGGGGCACGTGTTCTAGATCAGCAGTAGCATTCCATTCACAGAGTTGCAGTGAGTCCTCAGCCATTCGAGGATGATATTATTTTATTTTATTTATTATTTTAGTTCAGTTTTGCTAGAAGGAGTTAGTTGAAGACATGTTTCTTCAACTCCTTACTCAGACAGTATTTAGAGGCTTTCAGATTTAGTTCAGATTTGATTCAGACTTTAGTTGTTTTTGGGTATTTGCCACCCATATGGATATTACGTTTGTTAGATATTTTATTCAGTTGAACCTTATGACCTATTGTTCATGTTTTTCACTGTATTATTACATCATATATTGTAGTGTACAGGTACAGATATCAGTCATGGGTTAGCTTGTGGTCATTCGGGGTCATAAGCACCGTGTAGTATTCTGATTTAGAAAATTGGGATTTTACAAACTTGGTATCAGAGCCTAAGGTTCAATAGAGTTCTAGGAAGTCTAAAATCCGCATCTAGTAGAGTCTTGTACATGTATGTGTTACGCACCACACTTATGTGCAGAAGGATATGAGGTGTTTTAGGAACAATTTCCCTTTATTCATAACTTAGATTGTGCTATATCATGGTTTTCTAAGAAACTCACATAGATTCTCATCATGCTTCACTCATGTTTATTCTACCTTACTTTTAAGGTAACAGAAACAATGAAGCTCAAGTCCTAAATATTGGTCTTTCTCAGATAGTATCCCTCAGTTCTTTTATGTTCCAAAGTTGTAAGGATATCATTCATGATTATGACAATTTCCTCTCGAACCTGAATTTAGATATGTCATCAGATCCCTTCTCAAAATTCTATGATAGCATATGAACTAGAGTTAGAAAAATGAACCCAGGAGTTTAGTAGTAGACAAATTGGGATACAATATCTAAATTGAATAGATTATGTATTCATGGGGATAGTTTTGCTATGATGAATCAGTAGGCTTGAACAATTCGAGTTAGAAATTTAAGTTTATTGACTTGAAATTAAGCATGAAGGTATGAATGTGATATTAGTAGTATGTGAGGAAACAAAGACAGATCATGTGTTTAGTAAGGAGATCATGTGTTGATCAGAGTGTAAGTATGTGATTATGATTTCAGTTCAGTTCAGAGATTAGTTTAGTATTTACAGACTAATGATGATGGCTTAAAGCCAAGGGGGAGATGGTAGATCAAGTACCCAAGTTAGGCTGTTAGATTCCAGTGGTAGTGCTAGTATATACAGAAAAGCAGTTAGGGAAGACGATTCCCGACCCATGTTTATCTCAGCGTAAACCTTCTTACTTCAGTCAGCATAATGCCTATGCATTCTTCATGTCTCAGATTCCATAAATACAACTTATGTTCACACGAATTCCATAGAATCATATGCACTTTCAGTTCCCAGTATCGGCAGTTCAGTTCTAGATCACTTAGTGTTACAAATCATGTTCCATGAACTCAGAAATTCCAGAATCAGGTAATATAGCTCATGACTCATGTATGCATATCATGTTTTACAGTATACTCAGCTTCCATGACTCATGATACATCTCTACTGATCAATTAAATTCAGACTATGTCATGCATACCCTCAGTTTAGACCTTTTAGTACACACATGGTATTTATATTCTATGTCGCAGACTTCAGTCAAGTGCCAAGTTCAGTTCTGTGTCTATTCATGTTTTAGATTCTCCTGACTTAACCCCTTCAGTGAGCTCTCTTTGTGAAAATAGTGTAGTGTAGCGATGAGTAGTTTCTTAAATAAGAGAGTGAATGATTCATTTTAAGATAAGGTTTTTGCATGCTTTCTTTACACAAGGGTGTAGTTACAAAGATAGGCTTGAATATCCTGTTAGTATGCAAGCAAAGGGCTAGCGAGAGGTAGTACTCAGAAATTGGGAAAATTCAGAGTGTGAATGTATATTCAAATCCTTGACTTATGTCAGCCTTCATTGTACAACTATCAAAACTCAGTTTCTATCTCAGTTACAGTTCAATACTCAATACTCAGTAATTAGTGTTCAGTCTCAGAATTAAGCACTTCAGTATCAGTCTAAGCCTAAATTTCAGTATTTAGTTATCAGGACCCAGCATTTAGATCCAGTATGGATCCCAGTTACAGTCTTAAGTTATAGTGTCAGCTTCAGATCAATATTTAGCTCAGAAATTTAGTTCAGTTTTATACTTGCTTGACCATAGCATATAGTTATCAGCTACTCAGTTATAGGTATTTCAATACCTTAGTCTATGGAATGTTTCCAAATCATGTAATACGTTTGGTCCTGCATTTTCAGATAATATAGCTTTCATGAAATCCATGATCAGTTACCTCATGTTACCCAGTCAGTCCCTTCTCATATTCATAATACTTTATGGCCTTAGCTCAGATTAAGTACAATTCAATCTTGCATACCCAGCGTTCAGTTACCAGTTACTTAGTTAATCAGATAAGTCAATATGTCTATGCATTTGTGCATCACGCTTTAGTTTTAGACCTCAGATAATCAATCATAATTTCGTACCTTGGTTCCTTGTGCATCGCCTCAACTTTCTTAATATCTCAGCAAGGTCATTCCAGCATCCTTCAAGTGACATAGTGTCTCAAGGGGGAGATACATTATTGCCCCCAAACTTCCATGATTTAAACATGTCGTTTTCTTCGATAAATCTATCTTAGAGAAAGTATTAGTTATGAGCCAAAACTCTAGCTTCAAAACTCAGTCATACACCATGTACTCAATGTATCAGTTCATTTAATGTATCATGTTCCAAATTAAGTTATGTTCTTATGTTTTTGCTCATGCATGTTTAGTAAACGATCTCAGGATTCATTAGCGTTTTCGTTTAAGGTAATAGTTCTCTTTAAGCTTATTCAGATTCATGTTAAGTATTCACTACAAACTTGTTATGCAGTTCCATGCTCAATTCCCAATTTATTTGCATGTTCATGAGCCAGTTCAGTTATATATTCGCACATCAGATATGCGTGATCAGCTTATTATTACTCTCCCTCTTGTACTTATGAATCAGTTATGCATACATCAAATATGTATGTTCAGTATGCTATGTTCAGCTTATTAGTCATGTCAGCCATGAAATCATGATCAGTCATTCACTCTCTATATTTGTATCAGTTGTCTTTTCTCTTATCTCATCCAGTCTCATTCGAGGATGAATATTCCTAAGGGGGAGATATTGTAATACCCCACATTTTGGACTAGAATGAAAATCCATCATTCTTATATGTAGACATTTCAAAAGCCTCGAATCTTATGTAAATTTAGTGTGTTAATCAATTATGTAGTGTGGGAATCTATTTGAGCATGAATTTAGATCATATAGGTCCCCTAACTCAAGTACAAGTTGAAAGCTTTCCTATTATTCAAGTTTTAGTGAGCGTCAAAAATTGGGTCAACTTCAATTGATGATAACTCGTTGTATATAATGAACTGAGTGTCTTACTGTATATCAAATAAAATATCTTTGAATTACCTTTCCAACGATACCAATTTTGCCTAAATCCGATATCGGAGCAAGGAGTTATACCTATTTTACTCCAGCATGTCGGGCTGACAACTGTGTGACGACAATTTTGATGGCTTGTCACATTTATGACGCCCTGTCAAAAATGTCGTCAGCCTTAGGCAGAATCCATCTTCTGTGTGACAATATTTTTGATGGCCTATCACATTTTTGACGCCTTGTCACGAATTTCGTCAACTTTTCTTTCTAGAACTTGAGGGACATTTTAGTAAGTCTATTTTGGTCTTTTTCCTTCACTTCCCACGACCTATAACCCTCAAGAAACATATTATCTTCCATTCTCTTTAGTTAAAACATCTCAAAAAGCTCTCTCATACACTTTCAACCACAAGATTAGGGTTTTCTCTCAAGATCATCTCCTTAAGAACAAGAACCTCTCCCAAAGGGGTTAAATCCTAGTCAAGAAAAATCAAGAACAAGCCTAAAGATTTCTTCTAGAACCTTCAAGAAACATTATATCTCTTTAAATATCAAGCTTTAAGTTATGTGTATTATTCATCCACGGATCCCTTTCATCTGTGGAACTCAAGAACCATGTTTTAAATAATAAATTATGATCTTTATTTTGTTGTGTGATTATGTTCATGTTGATGGTTGTTAATTGTGTTTCAAGTTGGTATCTAAATGTGTTTCCAAGAAGTGTATGGGCATGTTAGCTGGAAACCCATGAATTTGGGTGGTTCAGAATTTCTTAATTTGTTAAGTACACCTATGCTCAATATTGTGCATCTGAGGAGTTTGATAAAATACCTAGAATAATAAAAATCATGTATTATAACTTAAGGGTGAACTATATGATAAATTCATGCTAGTCTATTATGTTCAAAGAGCTCACTTGTCATTGTTGTGCAATATATGTGTTAATGGAATGTACATGAAGATTGGGGTATGGATTCATAGGGTGTCTATATGCCTTCCGTGCGATGAACAAGATCATGATTTTTAAGTATAACATGAGTTATCCTCAAATTATTACAATATGAACTAAATGCTATATGTTTGTCATTCCCTTATGCTTAAATGGTTTCCATGCCACTGTTATGAATAGTATAAGTCTTCGAAATGCCCATGATATTAGAATATGAGATTTATGGCTTGATTATAAGCATTCCTATTCATGTTAGATATTATGATGACCATGTACTTCATGAAGTCCGTCACTCATGTATTATGGATTGTTGTTGATGGTCATGTACTCAAGAAAGCCAAGTTGTGTCATTTTCCTTCCATTGAGTCCTGGGGGTACTTGTACCCAAAAAATGTAGTTGTGTTCCTAGAGATATGTCATGTTATCATGATACTCTCAGTCAAACCATGATCTATTGAATTCAGTCAGTCATGTGACTCAGGAAAACTCAGTAATCTCAGTAGTCCAGTAATCTCAGTAATCTCAGTGCTCAGTAACCTCAGCAACCTTAGTATTCACAATTAATCTCAGTAACTTCAGTACTCTCAACCAGTTCTCAGAACTCAGTAGTATTCCATCAGTCAAAGCAATTCATTCAGCTCAGTACATTTTCAATCAGTTATTTATGTTCAGTCTCTTCAGATGGGAGTAGAAGTTAGCACCGAGTGAACCCAAGGATGGGAACACACACTGTTAAATGAGGGTGAGATTCTTAGCAGTCATCCTTGTATTCCAGAACTGTATATCTAGCATAGGTTGATACATCAACACTGTCAGATGAGTGTTGATGAGTTGGCTTAGCACTGTCAGATGAGGGTTACCCACAGTTGTCTTTACCAGTGGTGCGGTATTGACACCCTTCCAATCAGGGCACAGATTGGACCCCAGCTTAGCTGTTATAGCATATATAGGTCACGTCAGTTAAACAACTACCTCCCATAGTTTTAGTTACAGATTTTAGGACTGTCAGCTATAGTTAACCAGTCTCAGTAAAATAACTCAAATAGTTCTTCAAATTTTAGGACTGTCAGATACAGTCAACTTATAAATAGAATGAAACTCAGATAGTTTCTTCAGATTTTTGGACTTTCAGATACAGTCACTTATGCTATCACTTATATCAGTTCTCAGAACTCATTTTATCATTAACATCAGTTATCAGAATTCATGATATCAGTATTCAGCTTCAGGACTATTAGCATAGTCAACCAGACCAGTTCTTCATAATTAGAACTGTCATATACAGTTATTCATGTATCAGTAACATAGTACTAGTCCCTCAATATTTAGTAATACAGTATCAGATCCTCACTTATTAGTGATTTACATACTCAGTATTCAATTTCAGGATTGTTACACACAGTCAATCAGACCAGTTCTTCATAACTCGAACTGTCAAAATAGTCATTCATCTATTCAGTATCTCAGTATCAGTACACTCATGTTATCAGTATTCAGACTCAGTAGTTAGTATCTCGACAAGTTCAGTTACAGTTATGTATGCATGTATGCATTATCACATTCATATCATTCAGTATTGTTCAGGCATATAACCCTTTGCATTTAGCCTACCTAACTCGTATACTCAGTACATTCAGACGTACTGGCTCATTTGCGCTATGGTGATTTCTCTTATGTTACACCATAGGTTTAGAGGCACGTGTTCCAGATCAGCAGTAGTATTCCAGTCGCAGAGTTGTAGTGAGTCCTCATCCATTCGAAGATGATATTATTTTATTTTATTTATTATTTTAGTTCAGTTTTGCTAGACGGAGTTAGTTGGAGACATGTTCCTTTAACTCCTTACTCAGACAATATTTAGAAGATTTCAGATTTAGTTTAGATTTGATTCAAACTTCAGTTATTTTTGGGTATTTTCCATCCATATGGATATTACGTTTGTCAGATATTTTATTTAGTTGAACCTTATGGCCTATTGTTCATGTTTTTTTTCTGCATTATTACGTCATATATTGCAGTGTACAGGTACACATGCCAGTCATAGGTTAGTTTGTGGTCCTTCGGGGTCATAAGCACCATGTAGAATTCAGGTTCAGAAAATCAGGACGTTACATATCACTAGTTCATTCGAAAAAGAGAGTAATTTTTTACAATCTAGGGTGGCGTAGCACGAGTGGAGCCAATCCATTCCTAAAATAGAATCAAATTCAATCATATCAAGCTTTATAAGGTCTGCCATAGTATCATGATTACAAATAGACACCACATAATTTTTGTATACCCTTCTAGCCACAATAGAGTCACCAACAGGAGTGGAAATAGAGAAAGATTCAGGAATATTTTTAGGTTTTAAACCAAAACCAATGGCGAGTCACATAACACAAGGTAGACCCTATAACAAGTAACACATACACATCACGGGAGAAAATTTGTAACATACCCGTGACCATATTTGGTGAAGCCGCTATATCCTGGAGATTGGATAGAGCATGCAGTCGGTTGCAGGCGCTCCCAGTGGATGAAGTAGAACCATTTAGTGGTGGTGGTGGGGCTGAGGAATTTTCTTGAGACTTAGCACCTCCAAAACTCCCTCTAGTAAACAGACAGTCTCTCTGAATGTGGCCTAGATGGCCGCAAGTATAACACACTAACTTGCCAAACTCGCATTTCCCTATATGATACTTTCCACATGAGTCATATCGAGGGTATGACCTAGAAGGCTGGGTCACACTCCCTTGTGACTGCGTACCCTGCACCCTTGGCCCACTATTAGACGAAAAGCGAGGAAATCATTGATCCATTGGGAGATTGGGAACTAGGGTGTTAGCTAATGGTTGGCCGTTGCTCTATAACTTTTTTTTATCTACCTATTTCCCCAATTTCCACCCTGTTATTGACTGTTATTCTGGTCTATAGATATGGACCTTTAAGCTTGCCTGTCTTTCTCTCTTGCTTCAAAAAACTTCTTCTTCTTCTCCTCAACCTGTTACATGTGAACGGACAATCTGGAGAAATCCATATCTCTATTAAGCATTTCCCCTTTGCATTCCAACACCAAATCATCTGAGAGATCGGATGCAAACTTCCTCATGCGGGCTCTCATGTTACCTACCAATTCTGGGGCATAGAGGGATAACTGATTTAACTTTAATGTGTACTCTTTGACACTCATTTCCCTTGTTTCAAGTTCATAAATTCTTCCATCTTTGATTCCCTCAATTCTTGAGGAAATAATCGATCCAAAAAGGATTCCATAAAATCAACCCACACCGAAGGCTCAACATCACTACCCTTTGAATCTGCCAACTCCACACCTTCAACCCCATTCGCATGCATAACTCTAAAAATTTTCTCCAACTCATCAATGAACCATTGGGGATCCTCCTCAACATTCGTGCTAGTGAACATAGGTGGGTTCAGTCTCATGAATTAACCAACCCATGTAATCTCAGATGCACCAGATGCAGACCCCACATCTTTAAATCATTGGGCTTGGGAAACCACCAACTAAGCTATCATATGCATCGATTATCTGAACTCAACATTTGATACTTCTCTCTAGGGAGGTTAAGTATGATTAGTTCCAGACCGAGGAGCCCTAGGTGCCCTGGGTGGGTAGTCTGAATAGGAAGGACTCCGAAGTAGCAACAAACTCAAGAGTATGAGCCCTATTACGTGTCCTTATCCCATGGGTATGGCGGACATCCTCAACTTGGGAATTCTATTCATTGGAGCGATGGGGAGGCATGATAACTTTCAAAAATACAAGAAATCATTGGTTAGAGAACATTCACACTCTACAGAATGAACTAAATCACAAAAGATGAGAGGCATTCCTAAACGCCTTGTAGCTTTCTTCTTATAAGTATGATGCACTACACACCCATAAATAGGACTCTACCCAACGCGATTATGCATCCACTCTGGGATCATGAACCGTGCTATGATACCAAGTTTGTCACGACCAGAGTCGATACCCTGGCCGTGACGAGCCTTTCAAACCATGAAGGCTTGAGCTCCCTTTACTTTCTGGACATCATACACATGTTCATATATAAATGACAATGCAAAAATACATATCGATATAGAATCATGGTCAAATAATATAATTCAAAAGAATAATTCAAAATAGAATTCATAACTTCTAACAACATCTAATAACAGTCAGTGAAATCTCTAATACATAGGAACCAATATCTTATCTAAATCTGGGAAAAGGCCCCCAGTAGACCATAAACAGAAGAAAACAATAAAATCTAAAAATCAGGCCTTCCAGAAAAGAGAAGGCTCACTAACTGCAACTTCTGACGCACTCAAGCCTATTGCTAGACGGGACCCCAGGACTGTGCCTCATATCCTAAGATAAAGGGGGTTAATACATATATACTAGTACACAGGGAAATCTAAAATAATGTACTTTAATAATAACATTAATGATAGCATTTCACCAAAACCTGATGCATGAAAGAATTTTAAAACACATGGGTAGTTTCATAGGATCTTAAAGAAATTCTGTGAGTGCAATCCTTTTTCTTTGTTTTACTTCTGAGCTTGGTGGTACACCTGACATATCTGAAAGTAACCCATGGTCTATATGAGATCTCCCTTAACTCAGCGGCCAAGCCCCCAACCCAAGTTTGCCACAAAGGTTGGAGTATCTGAATCAGATATGCCATAGGGCACTAGGCCAGATATAATCCCTTATTGAGGATATAATTAATTCATATTGGCAAAACATAATTTCGGGCACAATCGTATGACTTATGCCTACTTCGGATAACCACATAACTCTCTTAGTGACCATTTTTAACCTGCTCTAAACTTGCATCTTTTTTCTGAAAAATCTAAATGAGATCTGACTTATGTTCTATTCAAAGTCTACTTTGGCATTATCTGATTTGGTATCATCATACCAAGTCTTACAAGTCATATCTCTCATCCATAGATTATCAAGTTACAACTCTTTTCAAGCAAAACAATGTTTAGACTACCAAATCAACCAAACAATGCAAGAGAGTTCTTATTTTAAAAACGTATTTCAAACCATGCAAAGATTCCCACTTTTCAATATTTCATCAAACATGTGATGGTCAAGTATTTTGTGACAAACCATGCAACTCTTTAAAATCATCACTTATCCTTTATATAAACAAGAAAAAACTCCCTTTTTTCAGTTCATAACAAAAGACAAGTCTCAAATAACATTAAACACACTTGTATCATTCTTCTCAATATTGATGTTGGGCGTATTTATACCCCTAAGAACTATAATTTACCCATATTTTAGGCTAAGTTTGGAGGATAAAATATATAATTCCTGCACTTTTAGTCCATTTTCCTGTAAGTGAGCTAACCTATGTGATTAACATGTTTTCAGGTATTAATGATGAAGATTTCAGCACTTTGTGGACCTTTGGGAAGCAAAGGAAAACTTCACATAAGAGGGAAGGCAGCTTTTGGAAGCTTATGGACTGAATGTGACGCATGGCGAATTTGTCCCGGGCAAAAGCAGTATTTTTAAATACTTAGGGGTGCAACAGTAACTTAGTAGGACTAGGACAAGGAGGTTATAAAAACCTTATTTGCTGAATTTTTCAGCATTCATTCATTCGCTTCTTTTTCATTCGACACTTTAGTATTATTCATTTTACTGATTCTGTAAGTCTAACACAGGGAAAACACACTAGAGTGGGGGCAACGACAAAAGAGGGAAACCGTCATCCCCTTCTTGACGCCACACCATCTTCATCGTGTTGATTCTTCTAGTTTTGGTATGATGATGATGTCTACTTTGATTTCTATTGCACCCATGAGTAGCTAAACTTCTCTGTTAGGGTTATGGAAACCTTGTGAGATACTATCTATTGCTATGAGTTTGTGAATTCTTGATGTGTATGCTACTTATATCATTACTCTCTTCGTTTTAATTGAATTCTAATGGTTGCAAATGTAGGAATATGCCAGTATAGCATTAACTTGTTCGAGAGAAAAGTTACATATTTGGGAAAGAGAGTGTGACAAGGAAATAGGGCTACCAACCCCTGTTTACACGTTAATGCCTTAACCGGATTAACCTCTTGAAGAGTTTGTACCGTTAGTTATACACTTTAATCTCGAGAGAGTTAAAGTTAAATAATCCTCGATGGTTGAGAAACACTAGGATTTACCATTAGAATACGAATCTCTATAAGTGCATGCATGTCTAAATTCGGCATTCCTCATAGCTAATAGATACGTAGAACTCATAAGGTGGACATAACCCTAACTTATTATTCTCTGTGATTAAATCTTACTAAACAAAGCATTCCATTGTTACTTTGATAGCATTAATTCACGCCATAATCCAATCCCCCCTTTCCGTAGAATATTCAACCAACAGTCTACTAATAGTTGCAACACTTAGTGACCAAGTATTCCTTGTGGGCTTCGACACCCAACCTAGTTGGGTTTTATATTTGACAGCGACCTCTTACACTCTTACGAGAGCTGTAGTTTGGGTGTTATCAAATTTTGGCGCCGTTGCCGGGGAATACGGTTGTCAACTAAGTTTGTGATAGTTAATAGACCCTTTGGTCAAAGATTCTATACTTTTTCTTTTTGTTTGTTGTTTTTGTTTTGTTCAGGTTTGGTAAAGTGCATGCCAAATACACGATATTCTGGTCAGCCATTATTACCCATCAATCCCGAACCACAATTTATTGGCAGAATGGATGCACAACGAGACATTGAAAGAAGGGCTGCTCAACAGGAGCAGGCTAGATTAGCTGCATTGGCAGCCGCTCAAGTGCATCAATAGAATATTGATAACCCAGGTCAGGCAACAAATCCTGACGAAGAGGACCTGGGTGATGATGAGTTACTAAATCCATGACGTGCAGATGAGGTGGCAACGCCTGTGAACAGGAGAGATCGTCAAGCTAGAATGAGACCTGAACGCCGAGCTGTGCAGGCTCCTTTTGATGATGATGATGACGATCTGGATGGGGCTGTTGCCACAGGGGTTATTATTCCTCCGCCCTTGGCACCTGGAGCCAAGTTTAATATGACTAGCACCATGATTCAGCTATTGCAGATCAAGGGATTATTTGGTGGACTTGCAGGCGATGATCCGAATATGCATCTGATCAACTTTATCTCAACATGCAAGTCGTTTGACAATCTAGGAGTTGGACGGAATGCAATTCGGCTGCGCTTATTTCCATTGTCTCAATCTGGGGAGGCAACTCTATGGTTGAACGGGATAACTCTTGATTCTATTACTAATTGGAGGCAATTGAAAGATGCTTTCCTTGAAAGATTCTTTCCGCCATCCAAGAGAGCACGGTTGAGAGATGAGATCAGCAATTTTTGACAGCTTCCAACTTAAGCTCTCTACGAAACATGGGAGAGGTTCAAGAAGAAGCTTATGCGGTGCCCAAATCATCATATGACCAATGTCCACTTGATGGAGATATTATACAGGTCTTTGAATTTGGTGACTAAGCTAGTGGTTGATAATGCTGCTAGAGGGTCATTCATGGACCTTACTTTTATTCAGGCAAGTGATATGCTAGATCGTATGACAAAGCAGAGTAGATCTTGGCATACCAGGGATTCTGAGGTAGCAAGCTCTACTGTATCTATTGGCATGACTGTAGAACAAAGGCGAAGAGAGGAGGAACGTGATCATGATATGGCACACATGAAAATGCAGATGGATCTTCTTACGTGCATTTATTATCAGGGAAGACCAAAAAAGTCAAAGCTGTTGTGTCACAGGGAAGAGATGAATCTGATTCTGAGGAAGAAGCTAACTACTTGAATAATCAGGGGGTTTTTGAGGCAATGCCTAAGGAAACCAAGGTAGGAACTATTATGATAAATCTAGAAACAAGGAACGTGATCAAGGTAGTTTGAAGAATAAAACTGACAGGAGTTGTTTATATGATCCTCCTGGAAATCGTGAGGCTGTGGAGTCTGGCTCTGGGAAGATGTCCATGGAAGATATGATGGCTAAGCTGTTGAAAGGAGTGGAGGCAACCAACATGGGAGTATCTAAGGTAGTAAATAATTTGTCCTCAATGAAGCAATTGGTTGACTCGCATTCCACTGCAATAAAACAACTGGAACAATAAATGAGTCAACTATCGGCGGCATTCAACCAACGAAAGGCTGGCACCTTACCTAGCGACACCGTGCAAAATCCAAGGAATGATGGATCATGTATGGCTATTACTACCAGGAGTGATAAAGTGTTGGAAAATCCATCCAAAGGCAAGCAGGTGGTTGATAATACAGAGGAGAATGTTATTGATGCAGATTATGATGATTCTGTAGAAGCTGAAAATCAGAATGAGAGCATTCATGAGAAAACTATTCCCCTTCCACCACCATCTTTTCCTCAGAGACTAAAGAAGAAGGCTGATGACACTCCTGAAAAGATTGATAATCGGAAGCAAGGTAAAAAATAAGTGGTGGAGAAAACTATTCCCCTTCCACCACTACCTTTTCCTCAGAGATTGAAGAAGAAAGCTGATGACACCAGGTTCAGTAAATTCATGACATGTTAAAGCAGCTGACTATTAATGTTCCTTTGGTGGAGGCGCTGGAACAGATGCCTAGGTACGCTAAATTCATGAACGACCTTTTGAAAAAGAAGCGGGCAGTAAGTTATGAGCTGGCAGATAATGTTCATCATTGCAGTGCAATTGCCACGAGGTCTTTAGTACAGAAGAAGGCAGATCCTGGTGCTTTCACTATTCCTTGCACTGTTGGATCTTTGGATTTTGCCAAGGCATTATGAGATTTGGGGGCTAGCATCAATTTGATGCCGCTATCCGTCTACAGGAAGTTGCAGTTGGGCGATCCTACACCAACCAATATGCGGCTCGTGATGGCAGATAGGTCGGTAAAATGACCTGTTGGTATCTTATATGATGTATTGGTGAAGGTTTCTACATTCATTTTTCCTGCAGACTTTGTTATTTTGGATTACGAGGTGGATTCTGATGTTCCCATAATCTTAGGACGCCCTTTCCTCGCAACTGGAAGTGTGCTTATTGATTTAAGAGCTAATGAGCTTTTATTTTGGCTGAATGACGAAGTGGTCTGTTTTGATGTATGCAAATTGATGAAGCAGCCTAGAGATATAGATGTGTTCTCTGTAGCTGATGTTTATTATGAGGATGAGAAAGAATTATCTGTAGAGAAGCAGCTTATTGTTGAGCCATTGTCTACTGTGATGTTGAATTTTGAGCGTGAGGAGGTTGAAGAATATGAAGAAACTGTTTGTGCTCTAACAGGAATAAGGTCTTATTCTCATGCTCCTAAGAAGCTGGACCTTGATCTTAAGAATCGACCGTCACCAACAGCGAAGACTTCCATTGCAGAGCCATCAGTGCTAGAATTTAAAGAGCTCCCCAGTCATCTAAAGTATGCATTTTTGGGAAGTGGTGATACACTTCCAGTTATTGTTGCAGCTGATTTAGGTGAACAACATGTAGAGGCTCTCATCTATGCTCTGAAGAGTTACAAGAGAGCTATTGGTTGGACCATTGATGATATAATTGGTATCCCTCCTGGGATATGTATGCACAAGATTCATCTCGAAGAAAATTGTGTACCTACAATTAAGCATCACTGTCGTCTGAATCCATTCAGAAAATGATGCACCATATATCTCGATGAAGTCTAAGTAATCGAGATAACTATGTCGTGCCGCGACAATAAATCAAGTGCTACATGGGTGGCAACCCATCGTTTTTAATCGTTTTGTTTTACTAGAAGTTGTTTTTGTTAAATAAAAATCCAAAAAGAAGAGTCGAGCCACGACCAAAACTAAGGGGCTTGGTGGGAGGCAACCCATCTTTCTAATTGTTTTTGTTGTTTTTTATTAAGTGTAGGTGCAAGGTGTACAAAGGAAGGGATTAATCTCAAAAAATTTGATTTGGAAGTGTGCCATGTTAAAGGTAGTAAGTTAGGAATGAAGGAGCAAAGGCTATCAGTTAGGCATTGCCTATGCAAATCTAGGCAACGAACAAGGCAAGGCCTATGTAATTGCCTATGCTCACTGCCTCAACTAGGCAATGGTAAAGGCAAGGCCTATAAAAATCTAGGCAATGAACAAGGCAAGGCCTATGTAATTGCCTATGCTCACTGCCTTAACTAGGCAACAAATAAGGCAAGACCTATGTAAATCTAGTCAAAGCATTAGGCGGCGCCTATGCCCAACTAGGCAATAGCATAGGGGCCGCCTATGCCATTGCCTATGCTCACTGTTTCAACTATGCCATAGCATAGGTGCTGCCTATGCCCAACTAGGCCATAGCATAGGCGCCGCCTATGTCCAACTAGGCTTTGCTAAAGGCGCCACCTATGCTAAGCATAGGCAAAGCATTAGGCGCCGCCTACTTATGCAATTTTGTCTCCTAGACCAATTTTTCAGGGATCAAACCCGACCCAAGCCTTGGTCTATAAATAGAACTTCAACCTTAGAACAAAATCACATTGTTTGCTCAACCTAGGCGCCGTCTAAGCTTCCCAAATCTCTCAAAACTTTTCTTTTTGCTCATCTACCCTTGCAAGATTATCTTCCGAATCCATCACCAAGTAAGTTCTTCTTTTATATTCCATAGTTGTTACATTACTACGCTTATAGTGGTATTTTAGATTTTAAAGTGGTGTTGATGATTAGAATGTGGTTGATTTTTTATGATACATCTAGTTGAGTGAAAGAATACGTGTGGGTGTTCTCGACTTGGTTCCGACTTGTATTTGATTTTGATACACTATCATACTTTTGCGGAATCGACATGGTGAAGTTAATTGCATAATCTTCAAAATTGAAAGCTTGAATGTTTGAATGACTCATTCATCGAGATAAAGATCATGATTGAATACAAGCATGAGATGTTGTGATTATTTCTCAACAATAACTTGATACGATCTCTATGTAGTAGTCTTGTTCAAAAAGTGCATCAATTCAAATATGAAAGTATAGTCAAGATTACATGAAATAGAGTTGGAAAGGATAGTTAAGATGACATGAAAGTATGACTGTGCTAAACATGTTGTTGGAACATATCGCCTATCTGTATGTCAATGAAGTCTGAGTAATCGACATCACTCACTTAATTAGTTTGTACCAACAAATTAAGTGTGGGGTGGTTCCACTATTGGTTGTTTGTCGATTAAATCTTCCAAGATGAGCTAACATGAATCTATTTTAATCTCAGGTAGAATGGCACCAAAAGGACGACAAGGAAAATAAAAAGCGTCCACCTTACAGAAAGGTCAGAAAAGGGGAAGAAAAGAGCAAGCTGAATCCTCCTCGCTGCAAATACCTCGATGCACTTTCGAGATAAAGTAGGTCCTAGAGTAGGAAGGAAAGGAGTGGTATAAGAACAACAAAGTGAAAAAATATGTTCACGTGGATTTGATACAAAAGGAAAGTCTAGCGAAGAGAGAAACTCGCATTTTGGCTAAAATCATGGCTCTACATCTTGATTTCATTTTCCGAGATATGGGAGAATGCAATCTTGATCTAACGTGAGAGTTCTACGCTAATTGGTCCCCAAATATTACCGAAAGTGAAGTGACGATTCGGGGCCAAGTCTTGCAACTGAATGCGGAGTTTTTCAACACTTTTCTGGGTTTTCCATCTGTAGATCCATCACCGCTCAAGGAGATTTATCACAGACCTCCATACAGGGCAATCAGACACACTGTGCAGAACTAGATCAATGGCACGTTGGAATCGTCACAAGGATACCGGTCGGCACAATACCTTCCCGTATGCTTCCCTAAACAGAGAAGCTCGTATATGGTTGAGGATAGTCAACTCTTGCCTCATTCCTGGGACACAGTACACAAAGATCACATGAGATAGAGTATGCTTGGTGTACGCTCTGATGACTAATATTCCCATCAACATTGGTGCGGTTATACGATCATCAATGCATAAGGCTAGGCTACACAAGAGGTCCCATTTCAGCTTTGGCAATTTTTTGACTGCAATATTGAGGAAGGAGCACTTTGAAGAGGAACCTGCAGATCATAAGCTTCCATACAACCCAAAGAAAGTTGATCTGACAAAGGTTAAAGATCCTAAAACTGGGCATGGCGTCAACCTGACCACTGCAGAAAGACATGCTCGGGATGAAAGTTTCTTTCGCCATCTATATAGCATGACTCAGTTTACCATGATGAGTAGGGGTCGAATTTCGACTGATGCAGAGCTCTAGTAGTTGGATTACGACTACCCGATGAATGACCATGCACGGGCTATGTGCGGAGTAGGGGTACATTTTGAGGAACCTCTCGATGATGACATGTCGACTGATGATGATCACCGAATGCCAGACTCAAACGTGGAGGAGAACTGTGATGACGATGACTCTGATGATGATTTCAATGCAGGGGGTATGACCCCATACATAGAGGAGGAGTCCGACTAATCAAGTTTTCCTTATTTATTTTTCACTGAGGGCAGTGTGTCCCGTCTAAGTGTGGGGTGCTGGTATTTGTATGCTGTATTTCTTTGCCTACATTTATTCTTGTTTGTTTGAATTAGTCGTAGTTAGTTAGTTAAATTTTTTTAGATTTTGCATGAAATTGTTCTGATAGGCATCATGGTATTATGACAAGAGTTTGTGCTAAAATCATTACTATTGAGACGTTTAGGCTCTAAGTGTGACTCACTGTATGGTAAGTGTGTGGTTTAATTCATTCATCTGTTGGGTCAAGAGTCTACACTGCTCCCAATAAAGTTGACCATGTGCCTTGTGTGTGTGAGGTTATAGTATATTCTGTGTTGTGACTGATGCTAGAACTTGCCTGGTGCGTGTGTAAAGCAAAATAAAGAGTGTGAGTTTAGGAGATGATTTAGGCATTTCTTTGGCAGCCTGTAATTGTTTACCTTCTTTTTACCTACCCGTGTACATTATCCTAGTTAAACCTCTTTGAGCCTTTAGCTATTTTCTTTGACAGCCTCATATGTAGCCTAATCTATTTTTTTTCAAGACCATAATTTGATCCAAATTCCTAAGCGCTTTAAATTGTAGAGTCATGTGACAAAATAAGAGGAAATTGGGTGAGAGTGATGCCTCAGAGTGTATTGGTACTTGAAATTGCTGTGAAAAAGAGTGGCTATCATAGGGATGCTTATAAAAAAAATTATAGAAAAGAAAAAAAAGAGAAAGAAAAAATAAGAGAGTCGTATATTCTCATCTTTGTGTTTCTGATTGAATAACTAATTGGATGAAAAGGGGTTGGTAGATGAAAGAAAGGTGGAAGGGTTGTTAAAAGATAGTGCGAAAGTCATAATGTGATGTATTAAAGCGCTTAGGGAACATAGTCACTATTTCTGGCCAAAATAGTCCTACCTGTCCCTTAGCCTACATTACAACCATGTAAAGACCTAATTGATCCTAAGCTTAGCATTCTGATATTAGTAGAGCATTACACTAAGGGCAAGCCTATGGTCATCAGTTGCAATATAAGAATTCTTTGTGAGAGAGAGATCAAGGAGAGTCTTATACCCATGTTTCGAAAAATACAAAACTTGTGAGTGATTATGGGAGATATATTATGTGAGACACACATGGTTGATGAGTTTTGGGTAGTGTTATATGATTCTTTGTGGCTTAACTTGTGGATACGAATTAACCATCATCACGAGTCTATGTTAGAGGTTGAATTGTCTCTAGCAGTGATCAAGAAAACTACTCTTTGTTAATAATTGTCGTGCCTGTCTTGTTAAACATTTTGTTTTGTTACTGTGAAATTCTAAGTAGATGTTTGCATGGATGTAATATTTTGTTCGAGGAAAAACAAAGCTTTAAGTGTGGGGTGGTGATGTTGGGCGTATTTATACCCCTAAGAACCATAATTTACCCATATTTTAGGCTAAGTTTAGAGGATAAAATATATAATTCCTACACTTTTAGTCCATTTTCCTGTAAGTGAGCTAACCTATGTGATTAGCATGTTTTCAGGTATTAATGATGAAGATTTCAGCACTTTGTGGACCTTTGGGAAGCAAAGGAAAACTTCACATAAGAGGGAAGACAGCTTTTGGAAGCTTATGGACTGAATGTGACACATGGTGAATTTGTCCCGGGCAAAAGCAGTATTTTTAAATACTTAGGGGTGCAGTAGTAACTTAGTAGGACTAGGACAAGGAGGTTATAAAAACCTTATTTTCTGAATTTTTCTGCATTCATTCATTCGCTTCTTTTTCATTCGACACTTTAGTATTATTCAGTTTACAGATTCTGTAAGTCTAACACAGGGAAAACACACTAGAGTGGGGGCAACGGCAAAAGAGGGAAAACGTCATCCCCTTCTTGATGCCACACCATCTTCACCGTGTTGATTCTTCTAGTTTTGGTATGATGATGATGTCTACTTTGATTTCTGTTGCACCCATGAGTAGCTAAACTTCTCTGTTAGGGTTATGGAAACCTTGTGAGATACTATCTATTGCTATGAGTTTGTGAATTCTTGATGTGTATGCTACTTATATCATTACTCTCTTCGTTTTAATTGAATTCTTATGGTTGCAAACGTAGGAATATGCCAGTATAGCATTAACTTGTTCAAGAGAAAAGGTACATGTTTGGAAAAGAGAGTGTGACAAGGAAATAGGGCTACCAACCCCTGTTTACACGTTAATGCCTTAACCGGATTAACCTATTGGAGAGTTTGTACCGTTAGTTATACACTTTACGCTCGAGAGAGTTAAAGTGAAATAATCCTCGATGGTTGAGAAACACTAGGATTTACCATTAGAATACGAATCTCTATAAGTGCATGCATGTCTAAATTCCGCATTCCTCATAGCTAATAGATACGTAGAACTCATAAGGTGGACATAACCCTAACTTATTATTCTCTGTGATTAAATCTTACTAAACAAATCATTCCATTGTTACTTTGATAGCATTAATTCACGCCATAATCCAATCCCCCCTTTCTGTAGAATTTTCGACCAACAATCTATTAATAGTTGCAACACTTAGTGACCAAGTATTCCCTGTGGGATTCGACACCCAACCTAGTTGGTTTCTATATTTGACAGCGACCGCTTACACTCTTACGAGAGCTGTAGTTTGGCGTTATCAAATATGCATTTGAAATAATCTATACCGTATGAAAACAATGGGGATTCATAGAAAAAGAGGGATTGTAATGCCCTGGAAAACGGGTCCCGGAGTGTCACACAGTGCTTGAGGCTACGAGTAGCCCCAAGCTAACCCTTTGAGCCATTTTCATTCAGTTCAACACAAATCAACGGGGTTTCCATAAATAACCCTCAAATATCAACAGAGTAATCATCATCAAAGAATAAAAGAATTACAAAAAGATAACAAAATATGACTTATTAGTCAACTCCCAACATCTATACTAGTCTGACAAGACTCTAAAAAAATTAATAAAACTAGTGAGCCATTGAGACACGCCCCAACTAACTCATATTCAGTTATCAAATGTAAACAATTCTGTGCAACCAACATCAGACATCACGTCCTCGGAACATGAGGACTCACCACAACAGAGGATGTAGAACAGCGTGCCCGAAGAATCACTGTCCAACCTAGAACTGAGAACCTAAACCTACATTTCGAGTAAATGCAGCCCACATATGGTTCTTGGAGTTCTTGAACTAGGAACTTGGAATCTTGAATAAATTTGCAGAATTAATGGTGAACATTGGAGGTTCTTAAAGTTGGATGTAGGAGCTTAGGGTTTATTTTTTTAGGGAATTTGATGAAATATGACATATAATATTTCTAATAGGCTTTAATATAGGGTTTGGACAGATTTTGGGTGAGGGAGAATGACCAAAACGCCCCTAAAAATAAAAAAAAATTCTCGAATCTGTCCTTTGGTGGACTGTTTTGATAGTCAGAAGTAGATCAACCATAACGTTTTACTCCGATATCCAAATTGGATGAAACCAATTTCATTAGAAAGAGAACTCTTATATATTTCCGTTGATATAGAGTATCTCACCCAGATCATTGTGTACGAGGAGTTAAGATCGTTTGAAGTTGACCCAAAAATTAGCTTTTGATAGACTGAAGTAGATCGACCATAACTTTTTACTCCGATAGACAAATTAGATGAAACCAATTTCATTGGAAAGAGGACTCACAGATATTTCCGTTGATATATAGTAGATCACCCAGATTATTATGTACAAGGAGTTATGATCGTTTAAAGTTTGAGAAAAAATACGCCAGGCCTCAGTACTTTTTCTGCACGTTTTGCTGTTCACTACTATTAACCGTTCGATCGGAATGTTCATAACTCGTCGCTCGGGTGTCTGTTTTGGATGATCCACATATCGTTGGAAAGATTATTCAATTCTATACACAATGGGTGGTCATAATCTAAGAAATTCCGCACGGAAAATTTATAATTCATTCTAGAAGATAGAACCCAACACATTTACGCACAAAATTTCAACAAAAAAATTCCCGGGGTATTATATCATCCCCCCTTTGGAAAAATTTATCCTTGAATGACGCTAGACATGTCAAGATTAGATAGGGAATAGAGAATACAGCTGAAACCATTCGTTAGACTCATCACCACATCGTTTTTCACTCCAAATGCAACATAGAATGCATAAATTCAAGAAACATAATAAATGACAGCTGAACTGCTGCAACTTTTATCAAAAGTGCAAGATTTAGGAAAGAACGGTACCTTCGGCTTGATCAGAGTTCGCGGAAAATAGGTGCGGGTACTTGGATCGCATATCCGCCTTAGCTTCCCAAGTTGGACTTTCAACAGATTGGTTTCTCCAGTACACCTTGACCAAGGGAACTTTTTTGTTCCTTAGTCTTCGTACACTGAAATCAAGAATCTCAACAGGAATCTCATCAAAAGAAAGATTTTCTTAAATGTCAGCACTCACAGAGGAATCCACTACCACAGCATCGCTAATATACTTTATAAGCCTAGAGACATGGAATATTGGATGAACAGAGGACAACTCAGAAGGCAACTCGACCTCATAAGCTACCTTACCAACACGGCTAAGAATTTTGTAAGGACCAACATAACGGGGACTAAGCTTCCCCTTCTTTCCGAATCTCTTCACCCCCCTCATGGGTGAAATTTTCAGATACACTAGGTCACCAACTTCAAACTCAAGGTCTCTCTTTGTAACATCCGCATATGACTTCTGATGACTCTGCGCAGTTTTCAACCTTTCCCGAATCAACTTAACTTTATCCATAGCCTCAAATACCAAATCTGGACCACTCACAGCCGCTTCACCCATCTCGAACCAACCTATGGGTGATCTACACTTCCTCCCATATAAGGCTTCAAACGGAGCCATGCCAATACTAGAGTGGAAACGTTTATTGTAAGAAAACTCTATCAATGGTAAGTGATTATCCCAACTTCCCTCAAAGTCAAGTGCACAAGCTCTCAACATATCCTCTAAGGTCTGGATGGTCTGCTCAGCCTGACCATCGGTCTATGGATGAAAAGCAGAACTCAAAAGCACTTGGGTGCCAAGACCCTTCTAAAATGCTTTCCAAAATTGCGAAGTGAACTGAGTACCCCTATCCAAAATGATAGACAAGGGAACTCCCTGCAGTTTGACTAGCTCTCGGATATACAATCTAGCGTAATCCTCAGCAGTATATGAAGTATGAATAGGCAAGAAATGAGCAAACTTAGTCAACCTATCAAACACAACCCAAATGGAATCATGATGGCATCGGGAAGGAGGTAAACCAATCACGAAGTCCATATTTATCTCTTCCCACTTCCAGGTGGGAATACTAAACTCTTGCATCATACCACCAAGTCTTTGGTGTTCAACCTTAACCTGTTGGCATGTTGCAAACTTAGCTACAAATGCTGCTATATCTTTCTTCATGCCATCCACCAATAGATTTCCCGCAAGTCTCGGTACATCTTGGTGGAACCAGGATGAATAGAATATCGTGCCCCATGCACTTCAGCCATAATCTTCTCTCAGATCATCAATATTCGGGACACACAATCTACCCTGCAATCTCAACACACCATCTCCCCTTGGGATAAAACCTCTACTTTTTGGTCCTTGACTGACTACTTCAGTCTGACCAAACTAGCATCTAAGTATTGCTTTTCCTTCACTTCCGAAACCAAGGAGGATTCGGAACTACTCTGAACCCCTATACTACCTTCAGCAGAGTCAAACAACCTAACACCCAATCTAGACAAATGATGTATATCACAAGCCAACTCTTTCTTACCTTCTACCACATGCAAAACACTACCTATGGACACTCTACTTAGGGCATCTGCCACAACATTGGCCTTGCCTGGATGGTACAACACACTTATAGCATAGTCCTTTAACAATTATAACCATCATCTCTGGCTAAGATTCAATTCTCTCTGGGTAAACACATACTACAGACTCTTATGATCAATGAAAACATCAACATGGACACTATACAAATAGTATCTCCAGATTTTCAAAGCAAACACAACAGCAGCCAACTCAAGGTCATGGTTGGGGTAATTTTTCTCATGGGGTTTCAACTGTCTAGAAGCATAAGCTATCATCTTACCCTTATGCATCAATACGCAACCCAACTTAACTCTCGAAGAATCACAGTACACCACAAAACCATCAACACCATCAGGCAAAGTCAAAATAGGGGCTGAAGTGAGTCGAGTCTTCAACTCCTGAAAACTCTTCTCACAAGATTCGGACCACAAGAACTTCACTTTCTTTTGGGTCAACTGAGTCATAGGAGATGCTATAGAGGAGAAAACCTTAACAAAATGGCGGTAATAGCCAGCTAAGCCCAAGAAACTTCAAATATCAATTGGAGAAATAGGTCTAGGCCGATTTCTAACAGCTTCGGTCTTTTGGGGATCAACTCTAATACCCTCGGAAGAAATGATATGACCCAAAAAAGCAACTGACCTTAGACAAAACTCACACTTACTGAACTTGGCAAACAACTTGTGATCTCTAAGGGTTTGCAAGACAGTTCGAAGATAATCAGTATGTTCATCCTCACTACGGGAGTACACCAATATATCATCGATGAACACTATGATAAACATATCCAGATATGGTCTGAACACTCAATTCATGAGGTCCATGAAAGCTACTAGGGCATTAGTTAACCCAAAAGACATAACAAGAAACTCAAAATGGCCATAACAAGTTTGGAAAATGGTTTTCGGGATGTCACACTCTCTAACTTTGAGTTGATGATAGCCGTAACGAAGGTCTATCTTTGAGAAATAACTTGCATCTTGCAATTGGTCAAACAAATCATCTATTCTCGGAAGGGGGTACTTATTTTTTGTGGTGACTTTATTCAGTTGGCGGTAATCAATGCACATACACAAAGATCCATCTTTCTTTCTCACAAACAACACAGGAGCACCCCAAGGAGAAACACTGGGCCTTATAAAACCCTTATCAAGTAGATCTTTGAGTTGCTCTTTCAACTCCTTAAGTTCTGCAGGGGCCATAGGGTAAGGAGGAATAAAAATGGGCTGAGTATCGGGAAGAAGATCAATCCCAAACTCTATCTCTCTAGCAGGAGGTATTCCTGGGAGATCATCCGAAAAGACATCAGAATACTCATTGATGACGTTAATAGACTGGAGAGTTGGCGTCTCAGACTTAGTGTCTTTGACTCTAACCAAATGGTAAATACACCCCTTGGAAATAAGCTTTCTAGCTTTAAGGTAAGAGATAAAATGACTCTTGGGTGACACAGAATTCCCAGACCACTCAAACACGGATGCACCTAGAAAATGAAACTTAACCACTCGGGTCCGACAATCAATAGAGGCAAAAGAAGAATACAGCCAGTCCATACCCAGAATCATATCAAAATCTACCATGTCTACTCAATCAGATCAGCCAACAAGATGCTATGAAGAACGGTAACAGGACACTTTTTATACACTTTCTGGGCAACAATCGAATCACCCACTGGGGTAGAAACTAGGATAGGCTCAGGAATAATCTTCGAACTCATTTCAAAATTTACAGCAATCAAAGGGGTAGCATATGAGAAACTGGATCCAGGATCTAACAAAGTATACACATCAAACTAAAATACACGAAGCATACCAGTAACAACATCGGGAGAGTCCTCCTATTCCTGGCAGAAAAGTAAAGCATAGAATCTATTCTAACGCTGCCCGCCAGCATTGCTAGAAGAGGCGCCCTGAGTTGGGGCTAGGCAAGTTGCTGGAAATGGAGCACTAACAGTCTGAGTCTGGGTCTGAGGTCGATAGTCACGACGCCCTTGTCCATCCCGTGGACAATCTCTAACTCCATGGCCCATGTCACCACACCGGAAACAACCCCTCTTCTCACCCCAAAACTCACCCGAATGAGCCCTACCACACTTAGGACATAGGGGACGATTTATCTTACTTCTAGCACTGTACTGGGACCTGGATGTATATGACCTGCTACCTTGCTTCTGCCTACCTCTAGGCACGGGAGAACTAGTAAATGATGGTGCTAGCATAGACGAATGATCCTGATACTGAGGGCAACTCCTTCCCTGCGATCTAGTCTGACGCTGTCCGTGCTGCTCGGACCTATCTCTCTTATTCCCTCTCATTCTATCTCTCTCCTTAATCTTGCCTGCCTTAATCTGTTAGGCATGAGTCATCATCTTAGAAATATTCATCTCACTATACAGCATAGCATACCTACACTTCTTAACCACATAACTAGACACTCCAGTCACAAACTTACTCATTCTATCCCGATTATCAGCCACTAAGTAAGGAGCATACTTGGCCAACTGATTGAACTTTAGACAGTACTCCCAAACAGTCATAAAGCCCTGTCGCATGTTTATAAACTCTTCTAACTGATTGAACTTTAGACAGTACTCCCAAACAGTCATAAAGCCCTGTCGCAGGTTCATACACTCTTCTACTTTTGCCTCCCTCATCTCCAAAGGGAAATACTTATCTAGGAATGCATCCTGGAACTCTTGCCAAGTTGTAGGGACAACTCCTCACCACTACCTTTCCTCCAAGCAACAACCCAGTCATAAGCAAGGTCTTTCAACCTATACGCAGCCAACTCCACACTATGTTCCTCAAATACATGCATCACCTGAGTAATCTTCCGCACCTCCTCTAAAAACAACCGTGGATCCTCATCAGACTTGGACGCATAGAATTTTGATGGATTCATCCATATGAAGTCACGGATCCTGGCAGCAACTGAATCACCTCCCTGCTGTTGTAGATCCGGGGCTGAGTTGACCTGAATATTTGCAGTAACAGCTTGGGCCAGCGCCTGAAAGGCTACCTGAAATTCAGCATGAGACATATTTTCATTCAATGGGTCAGCGGGTTGAGGTTGCTGACCATCATTATTTCTTCTCACCTAATGTGGAGGCATATTTCGGAAAGAGGAGAGCACGAATCAATAGTAGAGAGAGACACTTTAAGCATGATAGACTTCTGAAAGAAAGAATCACACTTTTTCCTAATAGATGTGGCGCGCTACACACTGATGATCAAGACTCTACTTAATGCGGCTTGTCAGTCTCCCTGGGACACCTTAAAACCTTAGGCTCTGATACCAAGTTTGTAACGCCCTAAAAAATGGGTCTCGGAGCATCACACGGTGCTTGAGGCTACGAGTAGCCCTAAGCTAACCCTTTGAGCCATTTTTATTCAGTTCAACACAAATCAATGGGGTTTCCATAAATAACCCTCAAATATCAACAGAGTAATCATCATTCAAGAATAAAAGAATTTAAGAAAGATAACAAAATATGACTTATTAGTCAACTCTCAACATCTATACTAGTCTGACAAGCCTTTAAGAAAATCAATAAAACCAGCGAACCATTAAGACATGCCCCCACTGACTCATACTCAGTTATCAAATGTAAACAATTTTGTGAAACCAACATCAGACATCACGTTCTCAGAACATGAGGACTCACCACAATAGAGGATGTAGAACAGCGTGCCCGAAGAATCACTATCGAACCTGGAACCGAGCACCTGAACCTACATTCCGAGAAAAGGCAGCCCACATCGAAAGATGTGGGTCAGTACCATGGAAAGGAACCGAGTATATGTGGGTGTATGCATTTGTATAAACATCATCATAATAAATATTTATAAGAAATATGCAGGATATATGAAAGACTCACATAGCCCGAGAAAATCATCATAATCATGAGAGGATGAAATAAGTACAATAACACATATGAGTCATCATATAATTTGTCAATCACTTTCATTTCATCAAGAATATCAATTCTCATACTGTAAATATCATTTAAATCTTTCGAAACAATAACTTTCACAATTCCACTTTCAAATCACTTCACCATTCACCATAGACACAAGGAAACACACACACACTGGGAGATCCTATAACCGACATAAACCATGTGAGCTACATGGAGTCCAACATACAACCCACATTGGGGAGAGTCGTCCTATCCTTGCCATCGGAGTAGGACTATCGATATCAAATCCACACAAACTAGTGATCACTATATAAATCAGCCTCAGGATCCCTCCTATGGGGGCACATAGTTCTAGGGAAGTAAGGTCTCTTTATACCTCCCACTCAGTGCTAAAGATTTCTCCCAGACTTAGCTCAGATCATTTCAAAGACAATCCACAACAAAACAATTTCAGTAATATATAATTATACATCGAGAGCCATCATGCTTCCCATCTATCAAAATCAACCACGTTGTGGATTTCGTTCACACTCGAGTTCAAAACAACTCCATTAAGTCCAAAAGGTCAAACCATTCAAAATATCTCAAATATTCAACATCAACGTGCTTATAACACACACTTTCTAAAAAAACACAATTTCCAATGGGGATTCATGACCCAAATATCAAAATCATGATAAATATCGTTTAAGATTCATGCTTTATATCTCTACATATGTAAATTCATCTTTCAAAATTATAAACATCAAGATTGCATAATAATCATCAAAAGATATGGGTTCATGCTTCAAATTCGTAA
This sequence comes from Capsicum baccatum var. pendulum, assembly GCA_030864225.1. Lineage (NCBI taxonomy): Eukaryota > Viridiplantae > Streptophyta > Magnoliopsida > Solanales > Solanaceae > Capsicum > Capsicum baccatum. The sequence goes on along the minus strand of CM061560.1, from coordinate 261,824,014 downwards.
AAAAATCAAATAAAAATCATGCCTTTGTAAAGAAAAGTACTTTTGGGCACAAGAACGAAAGAGAGTTCTTGTTGAAAAATCCCACATACCTTGAATGATGAACTTTAGATTGATACTCATTTTGAGATGTTAATCATGCCTTTGAATGTCGTTCTTGGAGTTCTTGAAGTTGGATGTAGGAGCTTAGGGTTTTATTTTTGAGGGAATTTGATGAAATATGACATATAATGCTTCTAATAGGCTTTAATATAGGGTTTGGACGGATTTTGGGTGAGGAGGAATGACCAAAACTCCCCTAAAAATAAAAAAAAATCTCAAATTTGTCCTTTGGTGGACTGTTTTGATAGTCTGAAGTAGATCAACCATAAAGTTTTACTCCGATATCCAAATTGGATGAAACCAATTTCATTAGAAAGAGGACTCTCAGATATTTCCGTTGATATATAGTATCTCACCCATATCATTGTGTATAAAGAGTTATGATCGTTTGAAGTTGACCCAAAAATTCACTTTTGATAGGCTGAAGTAGATCGACCATAACTTTTTGCTCCAATAGACAAATTGGATGAAACCAATTTCATTGGAAAGAGGACTCGCAAAGCTTTCCAGTTATATATATTAGATCACCCAGATCATTATGTAAAAGGAGTTATGATCGTTTGAAGTTGACCCAAAAATTCACTTTTGATAGGCTGAAGTAGACCGACCATAACTTTTTGCTCCGATAGACAAATTGGATGAATCAATTTCATTGGAAAGAGGACTCGCAAAGCTTTCCATTTATATATAATAGATCACCCATATCATTATGTAAAAGGAGTTATTATCATTTAAAGTTGGAGTAAAAATACGCCAGGCCTCAGTACTTTTTCCTGTACGTTTTACTGTTCACTATTATTCACGGTTCGATCGGAATGTTCATAACTCGTCGCTCGGGTGTCCGTTTTGGATGATCCACATATAGTTGGAAAGATTATTCTATACTCTATGCAATGGTGGGTCATAGTATAAGACATTCCATACGAAAAATTTATAATTCATTCTAGAAGATAGAACCCAACACGTTTATGCACAAAATTTCAACGAAAAATTTCTCGGGGTATTATGGGGATTCTATATGTACATGCTCTCAATTAAATATTTAAATTGAATTAAATACATACTTTTATACAAATAAAAACCAAGTTTAGGGGAAAGGCCTCAAGACCAAAACATTATATCATTGAAAGAATTCAAAATGCATGATCTTTAATATAATTCAAAACCCTTCATGAACTCATGATTTCTCAATATTCAATCATTATTAAAAATGTTTTTCACTATGCCCATGTAGTTTAGAAAAACCCCACATACCTTAGATTACAAGGTTTAAAGAGTAGAACTCGAATCTTGATTTGTTCCTTAAAAATCTTGGACTTAAGTAATGATTTTCTTGATTTCTTATTAGTGGAGGAAACCCTAGATTTTTTATCTTACTTTTGAGAGTGAAAAGAGTATTTTGATGTTGTATAACTGATAATGAATGACTAATAACGTTTAGATGGTAATTAAATCCATTGGGGAGGTTTTCTAAAAAGGAAAAGTACCAAAACACCCCTTTTAAAATGTCCCGTCTGCGCAACTTCGGACTCGTCTGACGGCTGGGTTGACGGATCGTCAGGCTGATGACGGACCATCACCTCGACCATCAAGTCATTTCTAGTAACTGAGCTCACTGTTTTTGGGCCGATGGGCTTCTTGACAGTCTGTCGAGTTGGCCGTCGCACATTCGGTAGATTGACACCTCTCTGTAAAATGGGTCTAACTTTTTACCCCGATATCAGATTAAGGCAAAATAGGTGGATTTGGAAAAAGGACTCAAAGAAATTTCATTTGATATAAATTAGTCTCCCTATTTCGTTATATACAAAAAGTTATGGTCAATGTAATTTGACCCAAGTTTAGACTCTCACTAAAACTCAATCGATACGAAAGATTTCAACTCGTCTTTGAGTTAAGGGACCTCTATGATCTCAATTCATGCTCAACTATATTCCCACACTACATGATTGATTAACACACTAAATTTTTATAGGATTTATTGGCTTTTCTAACTATTATGCGTAAGAATGACTGTTTACATTCTATCTAAAAAATGAGGGTTGTTATATTTACCAAGCCTCTAAAAGTAGAGCCCTGAAATATGTACAAGTTATAAAACTTGTCACCTCAATCCATAATCATTGAACCTCTAGTAAACTTCCACTGTCATCACCAAGTGTGTTAGCATAACCCTCATCATGAAGGTTTCCTACAGAAATCAAATTCAGGCGAACATCTAGAGCATGCTTGACGTTATTGAGAACTAGTTTGGAACCATTATTACTTTCCAAACAAACAGTGTCAATGCCAAGTACTTTAACTTCATCATTATTGCCTATTTTCAACATCCCAAAGTTACCTGGAGTATAAGAATAAAATAATTCCTTCTTTGGTGTAACATGAGAAGTAGCACCAGAATCCACAAATCAGCTAGACTTATCACGAACCAGATTAATGGCATTCTCACCACAAGAAACAAGAAGATCATCATTAGAAACAACTGAAACATGATTTTTATTATCGCCTTCATCCTTTTGACATCTCATATCTCTCTTATGCTTGTAACAATATTTCATGATATGCCCTTTTTTGTTGCAATAGTCACATGTAACATTCTTGAATTTGGATCTCGACTTGCTTCTACTTTTATCTCTATCATTCAAACCTCTGGACTTTTTCCAGTAACTAAAACATCAAAGTGTGAAGATGAAGAAGATGAGGTTTAATATCTTCTTCTCATCTCTCTATTCAATACACTACTCTTAACATATTCCATAGTTACAACACCACTGGAGCATAATTAGTCAAAAAAACTCGAAGAGTTTCCAAAGAGTCTGGCAGAGTATTAAGAAGCCAAATTCCCAAAATTTCTTCATCGAACTTTACACCCATTCAGTACAGCTGGTCAAGGACATCCTAAAAATCATTCATATGATCAGAAATAGGATTTTCCTCTTTATACCTGATATTCATCAATTCCTTAAGTAGGAACAGCTTATTATTGCTAGTATTTGAAGCATAAAATGTCTCGAGCTTGTCCCACAACTTCTGGCATGTGTCTCATTCATATACGATCTCTAACATTATATTCAACCCATTGTTTGATATAACCACAAATTTGTAGGTTCTTAAATTCCCAAACCTCATCTGTCATGGATTGAGGTTTAGCAGACGCAAACATAGGTAAATGTTTTTTCTTGACAAATAGAAGATCTTTCATTTTGCCCTTCCAAGTGTAATAATTACTACCATTCAAACACACCAACTTGCTCATATTTTCCTCCATCATTCAAATCAATAGTCAATAAAAACCCTCTCTGATACGACTTTATTGGGAAAGAGGCAAGGTAGCACTATCAAAGTGCCCGACAGGGTAGCAGCGGAAGAATAACCAAGTCTAAACTTTCTCTTTCAACTTGAACCAAAAGGATATAAGCAAATTAAAGAAAAAAAAAAGTAACATGGTAGTAAATAAATCACCACACAAATATGATAAGACAAGAATAAACCAACACAAAGAACAACAAATTTACATGGAAAATCCTTCGGTGTGAAGAGTAAAAACCTACGGGACAAAAACCTCCACTATAATAACCAAAGAGTTACAATGTTTTTATTCAAAATTTCCACTAAACAAGTACCAAACAATGAACAACAAAACAATAAGATAGCACCAAACTAGTGAATAAAAGGAGCACAAACACTAAAAACGCAACTGTTGTTCGGAAATAAAAAATAAGAGCTACAGGCACCAAATCCAACTCCATAAATTCCTAAATAAATATTGAGATGATAGGAACAAGTAATCCAAAAATTAGCTCAATCGGATAAGAAATAAAGCGCAAATCGCAATTTGAAGTTGACAGTTGTGGCTGAAAATTTGGACGAAAATCAGCTTTCTTTTTCTCTCTTTGGCTGCTGAAAGCTCTCTTTTGTGATTATAAATAAGATCTAAAAAGATCTATATATATTCCTCATAGTATTGGGTCTATGGGTAAAAGTGGATTGGTCCAAATTTGGTTTTATTTATCCACATGGGAAGGGAAAAGACCCATGACCCAACAGAAAGCATGTGTTGTTTTGGACTGATTTTCATGGAATTTAAATGTAATTATGTGTATATGTATATATATGATTTCATTTGCAGTGAAAGGTTTAATGTAGAGCATAATTGATGAGACCTTCCTCTCAATGTGGATTTTTCTTGATTTATACGATATATGGTATTTACTTGTATGTTTTGAACTTTATTGTCAATTGATGGTTATCCACATTTAGGTTGAGATTGTTTGTAAATTGATGAGAGGGGGTCATTTTGCTTTAGCTATATCCTTGCATGAAAATTAAGAATTGCATAAGGTTAAATAATTTACATGGCCACCACATATTTAAGTTATAAATCTTTTGGGTGGTTATTTGTATGTTTGGGATGAGAATGGGTTGTGGAATTGGTATGAATGACTTGCAAGTCTGGGTATGACAATACCCGGTGATAGCGTGCCCTTAATAAAATAAATGTTCAATGTTGTGAAGGTATGAAAGCACAGTTTTAAAGAATTGACAATTTGGGCTAGAGGTGATTAGATGGCTAGCCGATGAAAGCACCAGTCGTGAGACTCAATGCTAGAAATTGTGATTTGCTGACACGGGGTTATGGTACCCAACTTCATAGTCTGGTGTACCTTTATTCATGTCATCCCAACTTGGGACTAAGGTTAGGAGCCCTTCCTTGTGGATTGGTGCACTACCATGATATGTTGATTTGACTGGGAATATGACACCATGTTGTGTGGTCTTGCGTGTCTCCCCTACTAATACACCAATCCTTGCGGCAAACTTGGATTGAGGGATTGGGCGTTGAGTTAAGGAAGGATTCCATATAGACCGTGGGATGATTAGGATTGTAGTGTTAGGATCGATTAGCAGTTTACACACACTAAATCTATGGAGAGGATGAAGAAAACTAGAGAGAGAGTTCTTTAGAAGAGAGAGAGAGAGAATTAATTTCATGGTAACACCCGTGGGTAACCTCCACGTTGGACGGGCTATTTATATTAATGACTCGAAGTATGTAAAATTACACGGATAAATGAGAATAAAAAGTACAGCCTAAAATTTGGTGTAAATGTACCATCTTCTAATGTGCTTCGTCTTCGAATGATAGACCGGGTTCTTCACCAACTGCATTTCACACTGGATATCTGTGTAAAGAATCTTCTTAATATGCTTCTTTCCCATTTCTTCCAGATAATCTACCAGCCATATCATCTCCTTTCCAGCCTCAGCTATTGCCACATACTCAGCCTTAGTAGATGAAAGAGCAACGCACTTCTGAAACCTGGACATCCAACTCACTGTTGTACCACCTATGGTGTAAATGTATCCGGAAGTGCTCATGCTCGAGTCCACATCCCCACCAAGATCAGAGTTAATAAAACCTTGCAGAATCACTTCACCATTGGCAAAACAAAGTGAAGTACTGGATGTACCTTTCAGATATCTTAGAAGCCACTTTACAGCTTCCCAATGCTCTTTCCCGGGGTTTACCATGTACCTTCTAACAACTCCCACTGCATGTGCTATATCAGGTCTAGTTCAAACCATAGCATACATCAGACTCCCAACTGCAGAGGCATATGGAACAAGTGTCATGTGCTCCCGCTCCTGAGCTGTCTTCCGTGACTGCTCCTTTGATAATTTTGTGTGATTTGCCAATGGAGTAGTCCTGGGTTTAGCATCATTATCTCTAAATATGGCCAGCACCTTCTCAACATACTACTCTTGGGATAGATTCAAAGTGCCAGCAGATCTATCCCGAGAAATCCTCATCCCAAGAATTTGTTTCGCTGCACCTAAATCTTTCATCTCAAACTCAGAAGACAGAATTGCCTTCAGAAAGTTTATCTCCTTCATACTGGATCCTGTAATCAACATATCATCCACGTACAAGAGTAAAAATACATAAGAATCAGTGTATTTCTTTAAGTAGCAACATTGATCCTTTTCACTCCTGCGGAAGCCACTCTTACTCATAAAGGAGTCAAACTTCTTGTACCACTGTCTAGGTGCTTGCTTCAGCCCATACAAGCTCCTGTTGATCTTGCAGCCCATACAAGCTCCTGTTGATCTTACACACTATGTGTTCCTTGCCTGGAACTACAAACCCTTCTGGCTGCTGCATATAGATTTCCTTATCCAAATCTCCATGTAAAAATGCAGTCTTTATATCCATTTGCTCAAGATGCAAATTCTTCGATGCAACAATACTCAATAAAATTCGGATAGTAGTTAATTTCAAAACAGGAGAAAATATTTCAGCATAATCAATATCTTTCCTTTGTGAATATCCTTTAACTACTAACCGGGCCTTGGACCTTCTTTTTCTATCTGGTTCTGCCTTGATTATGAACACCCATTTGTTCAACAAGGCTCTCTTCCCTGAAGATAACTCGGTCAACATCCACGTGTTATTTTTCTTAAGTGAGATTATCTCATCATCCATAGCTTACTCCCACTTAATTGAATCATCCACCTGCAGGGCCTCAGCAACAGACTCAGGTTCCCCTTCATCAGTCAGCAACAGATAATGTAATGATGGTGAATACCTATCTGGTGCTCTAATGGTCCTGGATGATCTCCTCTCAACCTTCTCAGGTGTCACTTCTTCCACCTCTGGTTTCTCAATGACATTCTCTGGAGTTTGTTGAGTATCTATTGTAACATCTTCGGGGGTACTCTTCGGCAACTCAAACCCCTACTTGCTTTGTAGTTTCTTGAACCTTTTGCTCTTTGTTCTTTTACAAGACATTTTCATCAAATGTCATATCACAATGTCTTAGGATCTTCTTGTTCTTGTCATCTCAAAACCTGTACCCGAACATGTCAGAACCATAACCTATAAAGTAGAACTTTATAGCTTTAGCATCAAGCTTATCTCTCTTCTCCAGATCAACATAAACATAAGCAGTGCAACTAAAATTTCTCAGTGAGAATACTTGAGCTCTTTTCCTGTCCATACTTCTTCAGGAATCTTGAACCCCAGAGAAACTAATGGTCCCCTGTTGATCAAGTATGCAGTTGTGCTCACAGCATCTACCCAAAATGTCTTCAGCAGCCCACAGTGTATCCTCATGCTCTTTGAATGCTCATTCAATGTTCTTTTCATCCTTTCAGCAACTCCATTCTGCCTTGCCTTCCCGGGAACTGTCCTCATCAATCTGATTCCCTTAGTTGCACAAAATTGTTTGAATTCTGAGTTGTCATATTCTCCTCCATTATTAGACCTCAGGCATTTGATTTTCAAGCTTGTCTGATTTTCAATTTCAGCTTTCCACCTTTTGAAAGTAGCAAACACATCTGACATATATTTCAAGAAGTAAACCCATACCTTCCTGCTGAAATCATCAATAAAGGTGACATAGAATCTGGATCCACCAAGTGATGAAACAGGAGATGGTCCCCAGACGTCTTTATGGACCATTTCTAGCCGTACTTTCTTTGTCTCTCTCGCAGTCTTCGTAAAGCTTACTCGTTTCAGTTTACCCATAACACAACTCTCACAAAGACCCATATCAATATATTTCAGCCCCTCTAAAGCTCCTTTTGTAGCCAACATCTTTATTCCTTTAGCACTCATGTGTCCAAGTCTGTTGTGCCACAGACATGAACCGGAAACACCCTCAGCAACAACAACCATGTTTATACACCCTGCAGTAGTGTAAAAAGTTCTAGATTTTGTGCCACGTGCTACAACCATAGCACCCTTCACAATCTTCCACGAACCATTCCCAAACTCTGTTGTGTAGCCTGTGCTATCCAACTGACCAACAGATATCAGATTTTTCTTGAGACTAGGAATATATCTAACATCCTCCAATGCCCACTGATTTCCTGTAGGAGTTTTTATGCAGACATCCCTTTTTCCTTCAATCGCTGACGGTTTATTATCCGTAAGATACACCTTTCCAAAGTTTCCAAACTTAAAGTTTTAGAACAATACGTCGCTAGGAGATGAATGAAAACATGCACTAGAATCCAATATCCAGGATTCAACCGGGATATCCACACTAAGGATTAGAGCATCCATAGTGTCTTTTACTGAATTAACAGAATCATTATCATCTCCAGATTTTTTATTCTTCTTCTTCTTGGTTTTCTTGCACTCTATTCGAAAGTGTCCTTTTCTCCATAATTCCAATATGGCACGTTGGATTTTTGTGGAAATTTTCCATGATTTTTCAATTTTAATTTGTCATGTGTATTCTGACCCCTCAATCGGTCTCTCCCCCTTTGGTCAACACTGAGAGCACTACCAGATGAATCCCTAACTTTTCATTTGTGAATGCTTTCGTTAAGAACAACATCTCAAATTTCATTAAACTTCAGTTTCTCAGATCCACGGGAACTGCTAATCGCAACAATAACAATATCCCAAGACTCGGGCAGAGATGACATCAAAATCAGTGCTTTAATTTCATCTTCAAAATTAATGTCCACAGAATATAGTTGACTAACAATCATATTGAACTCGTTTATATGATCAGCTACAGATCCATTCTCAGGCATTTGTAAATTGAACAATCTACGCATCAAATATACCTTGTTCATCGCAAATGGCTTTTCATACATATTTGATAGTGCCTACAACAGATCAGACATGGTTTTCTCCTTGACGATGTTGAACGCCACGTTTCTCAACAAAGTCAATCGGATCAGCCCTAGAGCCTGCCGATCCTTGAGCTTCCAATCCTCTCCCTTCATGGACTCCGAATTCACCCTGGTCAAGAGTTTGTGAAGATCTTTCTGGTACAAATAGTCTTCAATCTGCATCTTCCAGAAACCAAAATTAGATCCATCAAACTTCTCGATTCCAAACTTCAATCTTTCCATCTCTAGTGATCGTGATAAATCTACCAAGCTCTGATACTAGTTGTTAGGATCAATTAGCAGTTCACACATACTAAATCTGTGGAGAGAATAAAGAAAACTAGAGAGAGATTTCTTTAGGAGAGAGAGAGAAAATTAATTTTATGGTAACACCCGTGAGTAACCTCCACGGCGGAGGGGCTATTTATATTAATGACTCGGAGTATATACAATTACATAAAGTTTGAACCGCGTGAACATTAATAAATAACAGTACGTCACATATTAATCAGGCTCCACAACCTAACATGTAAGTCGTACCATGTAGCCCAGTAGTAAACAGAGAATGAGTCACAATTTTCAAGACTTGTTGAAGTTCATTTCAGTATGCCTATATGTTTTCACTTATATATTATGGTCATTGTTTTATAAAATGCTCTCATTATATTGTATAAAAATATGCTATTTTGGGTTGTTTCACATACCAGTACATCCGTATTGACCTCTATATTTCAGGATCTGAGATACAGTCCTAGGATCCCGCTAAACAGTAGATTGGTGTGTCTGAGACTTGCAGTTGGTGAGCCTTTTCTATTCTGAAAGTCCTGGTTATTAGACCTTGTTATTTCATTTTGTTTATGGTCCGACTAGGGGCCTTGTCCCGACTTTAAACATGATGTTGGTTTTGATGTGTTAGAGATTTCACAAACTGATATTAGGTGTTGTTAGAGGGTTATGGATTTCATTTCGAACTGTTCAGTTGAATTATAACATTGACCATGTTTTCGTATGATTAAATTTCCATATTTCTTTATATTATATGAGCATGTGCATGGGTGCCAGATAGACAAGGGGCGCCCGAACTTTCATGGTTCGGGACGTCCGTCGCAGCTAGGGTCTTGGCTTGGGTCGTGACACTAAAGAAAAAATTACATCAACTACAACAAAAAGAAAAAAATCTTATCTTTTTAACTGTTTTGTTTTGATACAACTGTAAAAATAAATAACATAAAAAGTCATTATAAAAAAAAATAAGAAGTTTTAAAAATCATTGAATCTTGAAAGAGGTCGTTACAATTCATGAACTGGCAAAAATAAGACAACAACAACATTAAAAATTTAATTCATTAAATCCACCTAATCAACCAATGCCTATCAGTTATTTAAAGAAATGTTTTAAATGCTTGACCAAAAATTCCAAGTGAAAAGCATAACAAAAATAATAATAAAAAGTGAAAATAAGGAAAAACCACATAATCATCAAATTGCAATATGCTGATTGTAGAATTGACAAACAGCAACAAATCAATAACTCAAAATTGCAAAGTCTACAAAGTCAATCGATATATATCAATCATTCAGAGAAATCAAGGAAAAACCACACAAGATTTTTGAGGAATTAAAAAAATAAAACTTTGAAAAAATTTATACAAGAAAACATCAAAAGTAAGAAAGAGACAAAAGAGAAAAGAAATTAGTAAAAATCTCTGAATGAAAAGTACTGAAATTGGAAAAAATCAAATAAGGGACAAAGAGAAACGAAAAAGTAAGTGATGAATTTATATTGGTGGAGAAAAACATATCAAGGTTGTAATTCTTTGGCAGAGTATCTCTAATCTCAACAAGGATTTTAAACCACAAGGGTTGGTGTGGTGGTTCAGCACCTCACCCCTTAAGCAAGAGGTTGGGGGTTCGATCCCCACCTTTGGGGAATGGAGAAAACTCTGTGGCCAGTTCTCTACTTCTTAGTGCGCTAACAGTAGAATGGAGATTCACGGTTGCTGGCTGTGGGATACTTGGAAAACAAAAAAGAAATAAGGATTTTATGTGTCAATTTGTGGTAAATTATTTAAATATATTCCTTATATGTATAGTATAATCTTTTTAAAATAAAACGAAGTAGGCATTTGAAAATAATTACAACTTTGGTACTTTTTTCTCTGCCACTATTAATTCATCACTTACTTTTATTTTCTTTCACTTTGTCCATTATTTGATTTTTCTAGTTTTATTACTTTTTATTCAAAGATTTTTACTAATTTCTTTTCTCTTGTCTCTTCTTACTTTTGATGTTTTCTTGTATACATTTTTCCAAAGTTTTATATATTTGGTTTCTCAAAAAATCTTGTGTGATTTTTTCTTGATTTCTCTGAATGATTGATGTATATCGATTGAGTTTATAGACTTTACAATTTTGAGTTACTGATTTGTTGTTGTATTTTTTTTTGTCAATTCTTTTTTCCTACTTTATAAAGGAAAATATTTACAAAGATAAATATTATTTGAAGTTAAATTTAAAAAGTGGTATTTGAAGATCAAAATTATATGTCCAGAAAAAAATTATTGGCAAGTTTAAGTTTGATGTTTTGTATAAAAACAATTAGGCTATAATCAGAAATGAACTAGCAAATGAACATAAAAATTATATTATGCATATTTAAGTCGAACATTATTGTTTATATATGGAATATTGAATACCTTTCTCGAAATTCATAAGTTGCCTCTGGCGGCAATTATGGAACAATATATTATATTATACATAATTATCTAAGATTTTTAATTGTTGATAATATACAAAAATAATTATTTGAAATATTTATTTATGCATACATGAATTCTATTATGATAAAAAAAAATTTAGTCGAATTTCTTTATAATGGTATTGGTGGCATTTGGTCGAATAATTATTTGATTTATATAGTGAAATGTTATTAAAGATAACTCATTTTTTAAAAATATAAAATAAAATTGATTGATATAATAAAATGTTGTTATAGAGAATAATTGTCATAGAAGATATGATTGAATCTCGTAAACTAATTGATTAAAATTATCTCATTTATTGAAACCCGTAATCGAAGTCTTGGGGGAACTGGTAAAGTTGCAGTCATCTGACCAGCAGATCACGGGTTCAAGCCTTGGCCTTTGACAGAAATGCAAGGTAAGGTTACCTACAATACCCCTTGTGGTGAGGCCCTTCCCCCGCATAGCGAATGCTTAATGCACCGGACTGTCCTTTTTATTGAACCCTCTAATCATTATTTACGCACAATTTGAAGATGCATTTTCCCTTTATCATTTTTTTGTGTGTGTTGTTTAATTAATATCTAATATAACATTAATTTTTCAATTATTTTTCAGATGGCAAATTTCTTCATATGTGCTTAAGTTTTAAGGATCAATAAAATTGAATCTCAACAAGTTTAAACTAATCAAATAATTCAGAAACTCAAGAAAAAAATTTAAATAACATAAACAAACAGTAAGTTACCTCTTCTAAGAATTTTATGATAGCACTTCACTAACCTGAGATGTGGCGTAGTGGTGGAATTACGTCACCTTTAACCAGATGCCTTGAGTTCGAGCCATGTATATAGATGAAGAAAATCTTGTTGGAAGTGTCACCCCCATAATAGCCCTGCAATGCGCGACCCAAATTACTTGGGGTTTCAATCTGAATACTGAAAATCGAGTGAGAAATTAAAAAAGAAACAAAACTAATGGTACTTCAATCGTCTGATATCTTCAACCGATCATAGAAAAAAATAATTTCTTCAACGGAATCTACAAAAAATCAAGTAAGATAAATCATCCAATTATTTTTCACCATACCAGAGAAAGTGAATAAAGAAACACAAATTATATAATATATAAAATAATTTTTTTATATAATTAACTATTATACAAAGCAGACAAAAAAGGGAATGAAAAGAAAAATAAAAAATAATTTATTTTCACAAAACCCAAAGTTTTGCTAAAGTCGGACCTAATAGCTGATGACGATCTTGCATTGTTAGAGATTATTTTACAGGAAAAAGTTATTTGTCTGTGAACCAACACATATTAATTTATTAAAATTAATTACTTAATTTAGTTATTTTATTTTACATATTTAGCATTCAAATTTTGACATACATACCAAAAACAAAATACTATTAATAAATATATTTAGATAAATTATTATTCACTTGTCCTTAAATGAATAATTGATTATTATTCCGCTCATGAGGTAGAGCAGTAATATAGTGAAATTGAAAAAAAAAAAAATAGCAATTAATACCTTTTTGGTATTTTAAAATGACAATATCTTAGATATTTTCTTTAACTAAAATGACAAATGCATAGCACTCGCGATCCATTTATTCGTGTTCTAAAGTTTTTTCAAACTTTAAAGAACTTAATAAGATTTTAATCGTAAGATATTTTGTCTAATATATATTGATGGTTCTACCCATTTTTTATTTTTGATTGTGAATATAAATTCTATATTTATAAAAATGGCGATCTAATCTTTTTTTTATAATTTAATTTCTATGCCCTAATATGTGTACATATAAGTAAAAGGATGCACAAATGAATACATAATCTATTTAATGTAAACTTTATTAAATTGAAACGATAATGAAAAAATTACTTCATAAAAATACAATAACAAAACACACAATTTATAGTATATACTATTAACAATAAAAGTAACATATAGGGAAAGTGAAAATTCCTTTTTGAACACACTATTTCAAACGTGGTATAATTTATGTCACCTAAGTTTAATTAAAACTCAAAAGTGATTAATTTCAAAGCTTGTTATAATTATATGAAAATTTTTTTACAAATATTGGTGAAGTTTAGGGAGTACACTATAAGTAACTTAATTTTTAGTTTCATAATTTTAAGTTGTAAATCAGGAGATTTGATTTTAATTATTTTTTTAATAAAAATAGTCAATAAATCTATTTAATTTCATTAATAAGCTTCTAATTCAAACGAATTGCAATTATTATTTCACATTAGCTCCTATGCGATGTCGTCACATCATTGTTGAAAGTAAAAAGGGTCAAATATGTTATTGAACTATCAGAAATTGGTCATTTATGTCATCAGTTAAAAATTCAGCGCATTCATGCCATCGCAGTTGCAAAATCAGCCCATCCATGCCATTACATTTTAATGGTGGATTTTCAAAAATAACTTACCCCGTAGCCTTTTATTAGAGGTTCATGTCATTAAATAAAATGAGGAAAAAAACTCAAATATGGCATTGAACTATAAAAAAAATGGCTCATTTATGTGATCATTTAAAAGTTTGGCTTATTCATGTCATCGCCATTACAAAATAAGATCACCATGCCATTACTTTTTAAGAGTGGATTTTCAGAAACAGATTTGCCACATGACATTTTATTAAAGATCCACATCATTAATTACAGTAAATCAACATTAATTTCAACATATCTTAGACCTATTAAAAGAAATCGGTCCATTTAACATAACTCGACTCACACCCATTAAAGTATTTTTTTCTACAACAATAACTATTTTTGAAATGGGTCTAAGATATATTGAAATTAATATTGATTTATTTTAATTAATGATGTGAACCTCTAATAAATGGTCACGTGACAAAGCTATTTTTTACCATTAAAAAGTACTGGCATGATGAGCTGGTTTTGTAACGACGATGACATGAATAAGCCAAACTTTTAACTGATGGCATAAATGAGTCATTTCTGATAGTTCAATGACATATTTGAGTTTTTTCCCTAATTTAAATTAATGACACGAACCTCTAATAAAAGGTCGCGTAGCAAGTTGTTTTTGAAAATCCACCGTTAAAAAGTAATGACATGGATGAGCCGATTTTGTAACGGCGATGACATAAATGAGTCAAACTTTTAACTGATGGCATAAACAAGCCAATTTTAATAGTTCAGTGACATATTTAAGTCCTTTCCCTTGTTGAAATAATAAATGTGATTTATTTGGATTAGAAGCTTATTAATAAAATTAATTATATTTATTGACTATTTATAAAAAAAATAAAAATTAAATTTGTTTGTTGACCACTTAAAATTATGACAGTAAAATTCAAGTTAACTACATTGTAATCCTCAAATTTTACCCATATTTATAGATATAAGCTTCTTTTGATTCTAACAAATTTTGAAATTAATCATTTTGAGCTCTAGTCAAACATATGACAAAAATTATTTTCACTTTTGAGCTTTTACTTTGGGCCAAATTTTAGACAATCTTTGTTTACAATTTAGAAATATTTCAATTTATGTTTTATGTATTTTGTATTATGAATTTAGCCAAATCCCATTAATTAATTCAAACATCAATAAAAACGCATAATTTTTTTTTTATTTTTCAAATTTATTTTGGTTTAGGGACGTAAAGCAGGAGGGTTGGGCTAAAATTAAAAAGATTAACATGCACTCAATTAAAGATCGAATTGAGTTTGAATAGCTCAAATTTATTTTTGGGTTAAAATAGATAGGAGCAATTTGGCATTTTTTGTCAAGAATATAAAAAATTGAGCATAAAAAGTTTGTAATAACCTTAGTGAAGCTTTTGTATGTTGCATTTTCTCTTGAGCATGTCATGTGAGTGGGAAACAGTATTTAAGTCCCCCAAGTTAATTCTCATCGTTTATTTTTTTGAAATAATAGTGATAATTCTATACTAAACTTTTATTAGGCTACAACGCTAAATTTGTTTCATTTTACCTGCTACGTCTATCGCCGGACAGAAGTTAGGTAACCATCAAATGACACTATTTTAGCGGAAAGTTTGGTTGAGATTGCAAAGTAGATCTAAAATGCTGAGTAGGATTGTGTTTGATAAGTAATTCAACCTAAAGGCTTATATTTTTCATGTTGATGGACTAATGATACATTATAATTAAAATAGTCTTTATGTAGTCGCGTCAGCATTAATTGTTGATTAAAAATATGAATAACAAATGAGTGAATCAACCGTTTGAAGAAGAATGAGCCCGCGGTATACACGACAAAGGGAGAACCCATTGAGGGGTCTACATACACAAAGGGTACTGAAATCATTTCATAGGTCATTCTTGATATTCATGACAAAAAAGTCTTGACGACAATATTTATTTGAAATGGATTGAGAATTAGTTGAGTCATGATCCCCCTATTCTGACCTGCTTAATCCAAACAATACAAATATATTACTGTTAACCCTTGTAATCACAATCTGAGGTTAACTTTTTTTTTAAAAGAAGGTAAAAATCTAATTCTTTATTTTTGAAGGGAAAGTCACCAAACATATACACAAACCAAAATAACATATACTACACATGTCCAAGCTTTTGTTTTTGCAATAACCGTTTGCAGCCTATAAAAGCAACACTTGCTGTAACAAACAAACCAATAACAATTTAGCAGCATAAATTATAGCCTTATGCTAAAGCAGTTCGCAGAAAAAATACAAAAATACTAGGGGCAAGCCAGGTTAAAATAAAACGGGTTGAATTACAAATTAAATTGGGCTCAATTGAGGATCCTTTTAAAATGGGTTAGACTTCAATGGGTTGAGATTTAATCGAATTTTAAATTATCTTATGCCCAACCCATAAAACTTTGGAGGAACTACTAGTGTTTAGGCTCATTTGTCAGCCTAATGAACAGGAAATTTGCAATGTCTCATTGGTTATTATGGCTTTATAGTCAATCAATATATAGACAGAAAAAAAGATGATACCTTAATTTAACTACAAGAGGCATCAATATAATAACGATAGATACTTACTCGCACTGGGTATCAACAGAGGACAATAATAGAACAATGATCTCCACTTTTAATAATTTTTTTTTAGAAGAATGATCCATAATAATTCTACAAAGGGATTCTCACTCTATTGAATCCAAAGAATGGATCATAGATGCCCAGTTGATGTACTGCAAGATGTGCTATTGGAATATTAGTTTTTAAAACCATCCAAAAACCTAATATTGTATCTTCAACATGAAGATATAAAACCACAACAAAATTTGATACTTCATCTATCCCATTTTATGTGTCATCATTTTCTTTTTGATCTGTTCCAAAAAGAATGTCATCTTTCTTTATTTGGTAACTATTTAAAGATACAATTTCACTTTTACTCTTATTGATCCCACTTAATTTAAGATAGTAGTAGTATTACAATTTTGTAATAAAAGACAATTTGGTAACATCACCAAGTCTTTTTTTATTTGTTATAATCCATGTTCGGCCAAAGTATGCCAACTTTAGCTGCCACCACCTCTTTTATCCTTCCTCATGTATTTCTACTGCTGGTAACCTTCTCCCCACTGTCCGGTGGAGAGTTTGTTCTCTCGCTGCGACCTGAAAATCAAATACAATACGACCATTAAGGGGAGTCTTGAAGCAATGATAAAATTATCTCTATGATATATAGGTCATAGGTTCAAACTGTGGAATCAACAAGTGTTACTTGTGTCACACCCCATTGAGGTGCGACCCTTCCTCAAATCCTGCGGAAAGTTTCGTGCATAGAACTGTCCTTTTATTAAGATAGAACAAAATGACAAGCATATAAATATATAAAGTACCTTTGTTAGGTCTCTTGAATCTTATGTAAGCCTCTTTACCCTTCACAATAATGTGATGAGTCTAGAATTAAACATTGAATAAAGAAGACAATCAATAAAAGATGAACAATGAACATAAAACCAAAAAATATTTTGAATAAGAGGATGTGTAAATTAAAATTCATTACTTCGACAGCATTTTGAGCAGAAATTGCATCTTGAAAATGTACAAAACCGCAACAATATCCATCCTACATTCAAAAGAAATTAATTATTAAAAGGTTTAGGCAAATGATTAACCAACAATAATAACCAAAAAAAATAAAATATGAAACATTTATACCTCATAAGTTTTGAGTTGAACGTCCTGAATCTGAACTGATCCAAACTCTTTGACAACAGCATGGAGATCACTTCGTGTTGTGTTTGATGGCAATCCTCCAATATATATCGATTTATCTATAACATATATGTAAACGTATAGTTCAACAATTCGCTTGAAATTCTAAAAGCTCCATAAATTTTTTGACTAAAGCAATGCAAATTTACGTTGGACATCATCATAATTGTCTTGTGCAACATTGGTTGGAAGAGCTGCAAGTTTCTCCACACCACTTGAACTAGACATCAGAGCCTGAACAAAGCTATTGGCTTGAGTTCTTTTAAGTTTTGATGGTAGATCAGCATTTGCAGCGACACTTACAATCTTGTGTGGTGTATTTATTGATGATGAAGGTCTACCTTGCTTTATCTATAAAAAATATTTCAAGTTAGGCAAAGCTTTAGCTGTAAAACAATACGAAAAATATGACTAACGAATAGCATATGAACCAAACGACTCATAAAAGTATAACTAACGACTAGCATATGAGCCAAACAACTCATAAGAGTATGACTAATGACTAGCATATGAACCAAACAATTCATAAGAGTATGACTAATGACCAGCATATGAACCAAACAATTCATAAGTGTCTGACTAATGACTAGCATAAGAACCGAACGACTCATAAAAGTATGACTAACGATTAGCATATGAACCAAATGACTCATAAAAGTATGACTAATGACTAGCATATGAACCAAACTACTCATACAAGTATGACTTACGACTAGCATATGAACCAAACGACTCATAAAAGTATGAATTACAACTAGCATATGAACCAAACAACTCATAAAAATATAACTAATGATTAGCATAAGAATCAAACGACTCATAAAAGTATGACTAATGACTAGCATATGAACTAAACGACTCATAAAAGTATGACTAACGACTAGCATATAAACTAAACGACTCATAAAAGTATGACTAATGATTAGCATAAGAACCAAACGACTCATAAAAGTATGACTAATGACTAGCATATGACTCATAAAAGTATGATTAATGACTAGCATAAGAACCAGATGACTCATGAAAATATGACTAACCATTGAAGCATAGCTAACTTTCGGAGCCTCATTCGCAATGATTGGAGCCGTCTCGACAACTTGTTCTTCTTTTTGGCTTGAAGCAATAGTATTTTCAGTTTTGCTCTCAGTAGCTAGTAATTTAAATGGAGAACAACTTAATATAGTAATAATAAAGGTTAAATTATACACACTGACAAGTTAAATATTTATACAATAACATCATAATAATGATCAATAAAAAATAATATTGACATAATGTCGAAGCAATCAAGAGATCAATTGAGAAAAATGTTGAAAGTAAAAGGGCATACCTAAAGGAGCAACTGCAACATTTTCATCTACCTTTTCCTCAACGATTGTTGAAGATTCTTCTACGCCGATAAATCTAAAAATATCGTTCAACACATAATATCCCATCTCCTGTGGAGTAAGAAAAAAAGTTTGAGAGAACCTTTTTCTCGACTCATCTTGCCCAATCAAGCACCCTGTCACCACCACTAAAACACCTCCGGCAGCAGATGATTGGCAGTCAGTAGTTGTGACTTCCACTTTGTTACTCTTAAAGTGAGACGAAACGATGAATTCATTTATTCCCTAAAATTATATAGATATTAAAAATCTTATTAATAATCCTTTGTCAAAAATATGAAAATTAAGCCAAAAATTATTCAGTAACAACTCAAGCATCAATGATAATGATAAACTTAAAAATAGAAACAACGTTTTATTTAAAGTTAAAAGACACTCAAACTTTAATACTTTAATGATGGTAAGAAATTACAAACAAATATTCCACAAAGTTTTACAATAACCATTATGGTACAAGTAAATTATACATGCAATAATTAATGTCAATCTTTATTCAATGCCTCAAAATTGATATTCAAAGAAAGGATCAAAATGTTTATCATAAATCTTAAGTAAATGTACAACATGCAACACTATAAGATTCAAAGGCCTAACAAAATGTTCTAGCATATATATATTTTATTGTAATATAATACTTACTTCAGAAGTAGTCACAGACTTAATTTCACCATCTGGCAATGGCCAACTTAAAACACTATTTTCCTTGTAAAATCGATACATCAGATGGATTAAATTTTGTGAAATGTGATAGTATTGATCCACAAAAGAGATGGCAACGATTTCAGGAGTATGCTTGGTTGATTGAGTTGCCATTTTTGCCCTACAATAAATCAAATAAATAGATGGTTAGTAAAAAATAATTTAATTAATTTAGATAAAAAGATCATATAGTCAAAGACTGACATACTTCAAATAAAAAAACGTTATAAATGCAAATGAATAGTTTAAAGAGCATAAACATCTAGGCAAAGACTTTTTATCTATCACTAGGTAAAATAATTTGGTAATTAAGAGAAATAATAAATAAATACTAGCTTGAATCATTTAAATAAAATTATGTCAAAGTCAAGTCTCCTTTGACTATGCTACAATAGTAAACATATCACATAAAAATAAAGAGCATTAATTATAAATAATCATCAAAAAATATTTAAAATATAAATTAATATGTCAAACTATAACTATATAAATATTAGAGAGAGATATTTTATGAGTCAAAGTCAAAATTGAAATATAATATATTTTTCCTAAACAAAATAGTCAAACTAAAAGAAAATCTAACAATCCAAGATCTTTTAGAAAGTTGTGTTGTTGATTTACGTATAAAATTTTAACTTGACCCAAGTCAAACCCCAAGTCAATCACAATTTGCACTACTTGAAAATGTGAATTTTTGATGGACGAAAATTCGATGAAAAATCCATCAGAAATATTTTCACAATGTTAAATATAAATTTCTGACAGAGAAAAATTTCAATGGGAGCTCTGCAAAGATGTTTTCAACAAGTACATTTCTATCAAAAAAATTCTGTTAAAAATTTATGTTTACAAGTTAATTTCTATAAAAAAAAATTCTATGTTTCTAGTATGTCTCTCTTTCAAAAAATTATATGACCACAAACATAAAGTTTTTTTTTTCTAAATGATTGTATAAAACTAATAAATAAAAGATTGATCTTGATATATGATAAGCTTAATCAACAAATAACCTTAAGAAATTATGAATCCAAAGCCTAAAAAGGAAAATCCTTAAAAGAAAAAAACATTCTTTTTATACTTAAACTTTCTCAAAAAGTCTTATCTAAGAAAATCACAACAAAAAAAGAAAAAACATTTCTAATCTTTTTTACTTTTTTGATTTGATACAACAATAAGAAGAAACAACATAAAATCATTCTAAAGAAAAAAAAGTTTTTAAAATCATTGAATCTTGAAAGAGAGCGTTACAAATTCATGAAGTGGCAAAAATAAGACAACAACAACATTTAAAATTTAATTTATTAAATCTACCTAATCAATCAATGCATATTAATTATCCAAAGAATTGTTCTTTGAAGGTTTGCTCTAAAATTCTAAGTGAAAAGCATAACAAAAATAATAATAAAAAAATAATTTTACTTTTAGTTTGATACTACAGTAACAAAAGATAGTATCATAGAACTTCATAAAAGTTCTACAATCTTCAAATCTAAGAAAAAAAAGGTGTTATAATGTCAAGAATTGACAAAAAGATACAACAACAACAAATCAATAACTCAAAATTGTAAAGCCTACAAAGTCAATCTATATATATATATATATATATATATATATATATATATATATATATATATATATATATATATATATATATATATATATATATATATATATATATATATATATATATATATATATATATATCATTTGGAGAAATCAAGAAAAAACCACACAAAGATTTTTTAGAAAAAAAAAACTTTGAAAAAATTTATACAAGAAAACATCAAAAGTAAGGAAGAGACAAGAGAGAAATGAAACTACTAAAAACCTCTGAATGAAAAAGTATCGAAATTAGAAAAATCAAATAAGACAAAGAGAAGCGAAAAAAGTAAGTGATGATGAATTTATAGTGACGAAGAGAAAAAATATCAATGTTGTAATTCTTGAGTAGATTATCTCGAATCTCATCTAGGATTTTATAAGTCAATGTGTACTGAATTATTTAAATATATTCCTTATATGTATATTATATATATATTTTTTAAAATAGTAAAATGAAGTAAGGCATTTGAACATGAATTTATTGATATTTTAAAAGCTAACTAACTAATACTTGAAATTAAATTGAAAAAATAAATTTGGATGTTGAAGTTGTGTCTCTGAACATAAAAATATAGTTGAAGTTTTATAAAGGAAAATTTAAAAAGAGAAATATTATTTGAAGTTAAATTTAAAAAGAGGTATTTGGAGATCGAAATTATATGTTTGAAGAAAAATTAATGAAAAATTTAAGTTTGATTTTTCGTATTAAAACAATTAGGCTATAATAAAAAATGAAGTATCAGATGAACATAAAAATTACATTATGTGTATTTAAGTTGAACATTATTGTTTATATATTGTATATTGAATACCTCTATCGAAATTCATAAGTTGCCTTTGATGGCAATTATGGAATAATATATTATGTTATAACTAATTATCTAAGATTTTTAATTGTTGATAATATAAAAAAATAGTTATTCTAAAATATTTATGCATACATGAATTCTATTATGATATAAAATTCTTTAGTCGAATTTCTTTATAATGATATTGGTGTTATTTGGTTGAATAATTATTTGATTTCTATAATGAAATGTTATTAAAGATAACTCAGCTAAAAAAATTGAGTGATATATAAAATGTTATTGTAGAGAATAATCATAATAAAAGGTTTTTATTGTATCTCTTAAAGTAATTGCTTGAAATTATTCAATTTATTGAAACTCCTAATCATAATTTAGACACATTTTTAATATGCGTTTTCCTTCTATCATCTCTTTTTTTTGTATGTGTGTTGTTTAATATCTAATATAACATTGATTTTTTTAATTACTTTTCAAGTGTCAAATTTCTTCATATGTGCTTAAGTTTTAAGGATCAATACAATTGAGTCTCCAACAAGTTTAAACGAATCAAGTAACTCAGACACTCATGAAAAAAATTTAAAATAATATAGACAAATTGTAAGTTACCTCTTCTGAGAATATTGCAATAGCATTTCATCAACATGAGTTGTGGTATAGTGGTGGGACTGTGGCACTTTAACTAGAGGTCTTGAGTTCGAGCCATGTATATAGATGAAAAAAATCTTGTTTGGAGCGTCATCCCAAAAAAAGCCCTGCAGTGCGGACTCAAATTACTCAAGGCTCCAATCCGGTTATCGAACATCGGATGAGAAATCAAAAAATGAAACAAAACTGATGGCACTTCAATCGTTTGAAATCTTCAACCGATCATATAAAAATTGAACTTCTTCAACTGAATCAACGAAAAATAAAATAAGATAAATTACCTAATAAATTTTTTCGTCATACCAGATAAATGAAATGACCTAAGAAATCAAATTTGAATCTTCACTTAGTCATGAGCGTTCATCGAGTAGACATATGTAAAAGGACGATTTCAACAAAGTAAGATAAGTTGATTGATCATTCACTGTTGGAGAATTGATTTTCTCATCGTATAAATTTATCATGACAATATCTCAGATAGTAGTCGTGACGCTACCGGTGGATTGAATTGGTAACAGAAAAAAAGTGAAAAAGAAAACACAAATTGTATGATATATAAAATAATTTTTTATTTAATTGATAATCATATAAAGCATACAAAAAGAAAGAAAGAAAAAGAGCAAAAAGGAAAATAATAAATAATTTATTTTTACAAAGGATCCGCCCATGATTTTGCTAAAGTGGGACCTAATAGTTGATGAAGATTTGAGGTTGTTAGAGATTGTTTTAAAAAAAAAAATTATTTGTCTGTACATGCACTAACACATATTGATTTATTAAAATTAAGTACTTAATTTAGTTTTATTTTATTTTATATAGACATACATATTAAAAACAAAATATTATCAATAATATATTTAGCTAAATTATTTCACTTCTTCTTAAATGAATAATTAATTATTATTCAGCTCCTTGAAGTAGAGCTGCAATTTGGTGAAACTGAAAAAAAGGCAATTAATATCTTTTTGATATTTTAAAATGTAATATTTTAGATAATTTCTTTTTACTAAAGTGATAAATACATATCACCCCCAATCCATTTATTTGTGTTTTTAGGTTTTTTAGTTTTTGCACACTTTAAAAAACTTAATAAAATTTTAATTGTAAGATTTTTTGTCTAATATATACTGATGTTTCTGTCCAATTTCAATTTTTAATTGTGAATATAAATTTTATATTTATAAAAATGATGATTTAATATTTTGTTATAATTTAATTTCTATACACTAATTTATGTACCATGTAAATAAAAGGATGCACAAATAAATTCATGATCTATTTAAAACTAAATTTTATTAAATTTAAAAAATGAACAATCATTTCATAAAAATACTATAACAAGACAAACGAAGTGAAAATTCATGTTTGAACACACTATTTCAGAAGTAAATAAAATCTATCTCACCAAAGTTTAATTAAAACTCAAAGTGATTAATTTCAAAGCTTGCTAGAATTACATGAAAATACAAATTACAAATACTGGTGAAGTTTAGGGAGTACACTATAAGCTACTTAATTTTTATTTTCATAATTTTAAGCCGTAAATCAAGAAATTTTATTTTATTCTTTTTCTTAAAAATAGTCAACAAATATATTAAATTTCATTAATAAGCTTCTAATCCAAAGGAATGACATTTATTATTTCAACAATGATGTGTTGGCATCACAAAGGAGCTAATGTGAAATAATAAATGTGATTTGTTTGGATTAGAAACTTATTAATGAAATCAATTATATTAATTGATTATTTGTAAGAAAAAACAAAAATTAAATTGTTTGTTGACCACTTAAAATTGTGACAATAAAATTCAAGTTACTTACATTGCAATCCTCATATTTTGCCAGCATTTATAGTTTTGAACTTCTTTTGGTTCTAACAAGTTTTGAAATTAGTTATTTTGTGCTCTAGTCAAACTTAGATGACATAAAGTATATGCACTTTTGAGTTTTCACGTTGGGCCATCTTTTAGACAATCTTTATTTACAATTCATGAAGTATTTCAATTTATGTGTTATGTATTTTGTATTATGAATTTGGTCAAACCCCATTAGTTAATTTAAACATCAATTAAAAGGCTTAATTGTTTTTTATTTCCCAAATTCATTTTGGTTTAAGGACGTAAAATGAGAGGATTGGGCTAAAATTAAAATGATTAAGATTTGAGATGCATTCAATTAAAGATTGAATTGGAGTTGACCAACTCAAATTTATTTTTGGGATAAAATAGACAGAAGGGGTTTGACATAAAAAAATTTTGTCAAGAGTATCAAAAATTGCACATAAAAAGTTTGTACTAACCTTAGTGGTATGTTCCATCTTTTGTATGTTCCATTTGAGCTGTGAATATTACCTGCTAAGTCTATCTCCTAACAAAATTTCGGTAACCATCAAACGACACTATTTTAGCAGAAAGTTAGACTGAGATAGCAAAGTAGATCTAAAAAATGGAGTGAAATTGTGTTTGATAAAAAATTCAACCCAGAAGGGTTATATTGTTCATGTTAATGGACTAATGGTACATGATAATTAATACAGTCTTCATGTAGTCACGTCACATTAATTGTTGATTGAAAATATAAATGACAAATGAGTGCATCAACCATTTGAAGAAGAGTAAGGTGAGTGGTATACACAACAAAGGGAGAACCCATTGAGGGGTCTACGTACGCAAAGGATACAGAAGTCATTTCATAGGTCATTCTTGATATAGTGAAAAAAAAGTCTTGACATCAATAATTATTAAAAATGGACAAAAAATGAAGTTCGATCATGACCCGTCCACTTTAACTCACTTAATCCAAACAATACTAGCATATTGTTATTCCCTCTTATACCACAATTTGAGTTCCAACTCAAAGAAGCAAAAAAGTGAACTTCTTGTTTTGTAGACATATATATATATATATATATATTCTTCAGCATGGAATATATGATGACAACCTCCAAAAAATTACATTGGCAATGAGTCATACTTACAAAGAACCTAGGAAATCTACTACTTGACCTGCTTCATCTAACCCTCTTCATTACAAAAAAAATAAAAAATACAATTGCTAGATTCTTTGACTCTCTGCACGGGTTTAGTAATATTCTCAAAATATCTATTATTTCTTTCCATTCAAATGTACCACCATATACATGAAGGAACTATGTTCTACCATTTTTCCGAGCTTTGCTCCCTCCTCTCTTCATCCAACAGCTAAGAAGATTCGTAATATTCTCAAATATTACCCAGGGTTCTTGAGTTAGGTTGAGGAATATGTGTCATATCCGAGAAGCGGTTATGCAATGAACAAACAAATGACTGTTTTTTTTTTCTTTACAGAAGAAACACCTGGAGATAATCTGGAAGCCCCTTCTTTTCAATTTTTCCTAAGTCAAGCATGCTATCCGACAGAACAACCATGTGAAGTACTTCACCTTGATTAGAATGTTACATTTCCATATTTATCTCCAAGGTCCAGGAATGCCCCCTGGTTGTACCAAAAGTTCTCTTTTATAAAGTCTTTCTACTGACAACCTTACATCCTTTTCATGTCTTCAACTTATAGTGTCTAGTTTTGCAGTGCCACTAGGGAAATCATTTAGTCTCTGTAGTAGCATAGCAACTCTTTCAATCTTCCAATCATTTAGGAGCCTTCTAAATTTAAGGTTTCATCCTTGAGGAAACCAGGTCTCTGTAATTGTTGCTCTAGGATTACCACAAAAAAAGAATAGTTCAGGTTATGCATCCATTAAAGGCTCTTGACCAATCTACTAGTCCTTCCAAAAGTAGATTTTGGTTCTCTTTCCCACTTTGTAGCAAATGTTATCAGAAAACATAGGCCATAAGTTCCTAACTTTCCTTCAAACAGAAACCCCGTAAGTACTAGTAAAAGTATTGGAAACCTACTGGTCAATTTGATCATATTTACTAGTAATAACTTCTTTCCATAAAGCATGATCTTCTTTGACGAACCTTCAAAGCCACTTTGAAAGTAAACACTTATTTTGGATCCTTAAATTCTTGATACCAATCCCTCCTGGTTGTTTGTTGAGTTGAGAAATTTTTCATTTGGCTAAATGAATACCAATTCCAACCACAAGAAGTCCCTCCTCAGTTTGTCTAGTTTCTCTTCCACCTTAACAGGTAGAGAGAAGAGTGAAATGACATATGATGGTAGTAAATTGAGGACTAAGTTGATCAGGATTGCTCTTCCTCCCAGGGATAAGTACTACGACTTCCAAGTAGCAAGTTTTTTCTCAGTCTTCTCCACAATACCATCCCAAATCTTCAACTCCTTATGGTTGTTGCCTAAAGGCATTCCCAGATTGGTAGTTAGAAATTTTTCTACTTTGCAACTCAAGATATTGGCTAGGCTTTGAATGTTCACAACTTTCTTTACTTGAAACATACTACTTTTCCTCCAATAAATAGATAGCCCTGAAACTACCTAAAAATTCACAAAAGTCACTCTGATAAAACACACTTGATCTGCCTTTGCATCATAAAATATCACAGTATCATCAACATCTAATAATTGACAAATTTACACCTCTTCACCTGTTTGATTGCCCATACTAAACCCCTTAAGACATCTATTTTGTATGGACACCCTCAGCATGCTATTGATCCCCCTCCACGGCTAGAATGAATAGGAAAGGTGAGAGAGGGTCTCTTTGTCTTAATCCTCTTTCTAAAGGAAAAATCTGCAGGTTCTCCATTTATCAAAATAGAGAAACTGATGATTTTGGTGCAAAAACCTATCCATTTTAGCCATTTTATCCAAATACCATATGTTTCAGAGTGTTAATGAAGAAATCCCAGTTTACATGATCATAATCTTTTTCAATGTCAAGATTACACATGATTCCTGGGACTTCACCTTTAAGCCTTGAGTGTACACATTTACTAGCTATTAAAGCTGCATCCATAATATCTCCTATGAATGAAGGCCATTTGGTTCTTGCTGACTAGCTTGATAACAACCCTCTTTAATCTTTCTGCCAAAAGCTTGGCAAAAACTTTATACATTCTACCAATGAGACTTATGGGTCTAAAGTCTCGCAATTCAAGGGCTCCAACTTTCTTAGAGATGAGGGCCACATAAGTTGTATTAAGAATTTTTTCAAACTCATGTCTCTCATGAAAATGTCTCACAACATTCATAAAGTCAAACTTCAGCAACTCCCAAAAGTTTTGGAAAATCTCATGGGAAAACCATCAGGGCCTGGGGCCTTATCACCAATATACAACTTTATACAATTCAATACTTCAGTTTATTCATATTTTATCTGCAACCATTCTCTTTCTTCCTCATTTATGTTGTCCACCCCTTGGAAATTGAACTCTGGTCTCCACCGTTCTGTTTCTTTGTATAGTTTCTAATAAAAGTTAACAATTTTCATTTTAATCTCTTCTGTCTCTGTATTATAATTTCCCTTCACCATCAGAGTGTCAATAGAGTTAATTATTTTATGAATTATGGCCATCCCGTGAAAGAATTTAGTGTTCTTATCTCCCTGCTTAAGCTATTGTATTCTCGAACTCTATCTCCAAGCTATTTTCTCTTGATTCTCAACCTCCCCAAACTCCATAGATAGATGTATTTTCTATACCATCTCTTCTTCTGCTAGAAGTCTTAGATCCTAAATCTTCTCTAGTTTTAATAGTTGGTTCAAGATTTCCTTTTTTCTCTATTTTTAATTATTTCTAGGTGTCAATATCTATTCCTTTAATTTTCCCTTTAACATCTTTGGTTTTGAGGCTAATTCAAAAGAACCTGTAATAGTTACATTGAAGAAAAGCCACCACTCTTTGACCTTGTCAGCAAAAACCATCCACCCTCATCCATCATTGCTCAAATTTGAAATAATTTTTTCTCAAATTTAGGTCTCCACAGTAAAAAAATAGATTATAATCCGATCCTACTTTTGGAAACATACTTTGTTTAATCTGTGAAAAAGACTTATCCTATTGTGAGGAGTATAAAAACCTATTTACTCTAGAGGCTAACATATGGTTGTCACTTCTCCTCTAAGTAAAGCAACCTCCCGAGAGGGGAGGGTCAATTAATTCTATCATGTTTATCCATTCTGTAAATTCATCCATGGCCCTTGCTATTCTATGACCTTTTGATCTTTCTTGGGTACTTTGTGAAAATAAAGTCACATAAGTTACCCAAGGGCCATTAAACACTATGGACATTGAGCAACTCCTGCCAAAGTTTTTTTCTAGTTGCGATGTCGTGGGAAGCATATACTACACTAAGGAACCATGTGAGACTCTGGTTGATGCCTTCAAGCTTAACTGTTATCACTTGATCAACAGTTTGCACCAATTCCCTCTCCAATATCTTTTGTCCCACATTACTATAATACCTCTCCTTCTATAAATTGAATTCAAATGGCACTCCCCCATCTATCTATTTTGCCACAATTGTCTAAAAAATTTAGCTTCAGTTTTTGTCAGTTTAGTTTCAACTAATACATATATATCATCCCCTGCTTTTGAATTGATCTTCTAACTAACCCCTTCTTACTTTTACTGTTCACCCCTTCCATATTTCAAGAAAGGATTATAACCTTTATCGAATACTATCTATTGTTATTCTCCCTCTATTTCTAAGCTCTTCTTCTTTGAACTTCACATTGAATTCTAAGTTTATGAGTCCTTTGAGCATAGATCTCTTGGAATTGGTTAAGCTGACAGTTGTGTCCCTCTGCCTTAATTTTTCCCTTCACTGATCGATTATGAGAAGTAGTTCAAAAGCCACTTTATCGCAGCCATGGAATACCACCCCAAATAGATAACTAAGATTTAAGATGTTGGAGTGAACCCAAAGAGATTCTTTGTCTTTTATTTTTTTGTTTGAGAGAGGGTCATTAATTTGTAGTGGTATGGGGTCATCATCAAAGTTTGTCCTTTGCTGAATTGAACATTGCCCTTGGAAAAATACTTCCTTATATGAAGAGTTAAAGTGCCTTTCTCCCCCTCGTTCCTCACAATTGTTTATCTGTAATCCTTCTTCTTCGACTGTAACTTTCTGTTGTCCTTCAACGACCTCAAACTTCCAAAAAAAGTAAGATCTAGTAGTCTTGTACTCATTCCCATCTCCTTCAGGGAATGAGTTGGATGAAGCTGAAGCTTCTCTCAAGAACAACCTGTCGACAAAAGGTTCTTGTTTTTTTAAAAAAGAACTCTTCAAGGATATTTAGCCTTTCTTCAGCCCACTTTAATTTAAATGACTTAATTGGCCCAAGTGGCCCAGGCTTTCTTTAATTAAATCTAGCCCTATTTTTTTAATTAATTTTCTCATGTACAGCATGCACCTTTTTTTTTAATTTTGGTTCATAGGTCTTCTGCTTTATTTTACCCGCTTTATTTATCATTGATATATTAGGTATGAGATCTTGCAAGGTCTCCATCAAAATTCTCTCACCCCAAGGTTTAAGCTATCTCTTGTCAGTCCCTCGAGGCTCAAGCTCTTCTCTGTTGCTTTCTCTGAACTTCATCAGAGCTTCACACTATATCGGCAAGGTAAAAGTATGGTCGCCATCACTCACCTTGACATATGCCAGAATTTCTTACAGAGGACCTCTCACCCATAATCGCTCCCATCTCAAGTGGTTTTAGAGTTGTGTTTCCTCTTTTATTTTGGTCCACCCACCGCATTGGTTACTGATCTACTTTATCACCTCCTCCAATTAGAGTTGGAGAGGGAGCCCTACGATATGGGCCCAGAACTAGTCAAATTTTTTCCATGCTGATATGGCCCTGGTCATCAGAGACCACCAGTCTAGCTTTATAAAATAATTGTTTCTCTTCAAAGTACATACTCTACATCATTTCTCAATTAAAATTCAAAGGGAAATTGAGTACTATTCAAATCAAAGACCTGTATATTAAAGATGCCTTTCCAAATTTAGTGGACCTATTTTCTTAGATCATTACTTGTTGGGATCTCATCACAATCTAGAAAATGCCAACCAGGATTCTTTTCAATGGGTCTCTCTCACCATTGTCATTGTTTAGAGGGTCGCTTTTAGTCCTCTTGTTCTTTTGGACAGCACCCCTTTAACTCCCCTTACCTTTGTTTCCCTTTATACTCGTTTCTCCTGCATTAGCATTTACTTGTAACTGTAAGTCTTTAATAATGAAAAACTTTACTTTTGTACAAAGCATTTACTTTTAATTGTAAGTCTTTAATAATGAAAGACTTTACTTTTGTCGATAACATGGTCCATCCTTCATTAAATGAGTTCTCTGGCAAAATAATGACTGGTCTCTCCTCTCCCTTGATTATGATAATTAAAATAAATCTCTCAAAATTATTGAACTTCAAAATGCAATAAATGTGGGTGGTTATATCTCTGCACCTCCAAGTCTTGAATGATTTTCCTTTAATTTCTGAAGCCTCTTTAAATCTTTTACATACTCACCCTGAAGCAACTTTACTAAGTTGCATCCTTCTCATGTTGAGTTTGGCACTCTCTACCAACTTAAACCAAGTTTCTGAAGCAGATTGTGATTTCGTAAAGTCATAATACTTTTCTCCTAATGGAAATAGATCCTATTTTCCATCCTAAAAATAAAGAAAATAGTGAATTGAAGGGAAAAGAAAAGGAGATTGGACTCTAGTGGAAGAATTCCACCAGAGATTGGATGCCTAGGTCTAGAAGGGACCTGAATCTTTGAATAAGGAAAAGTGCCTAGATGAAAAAAGCCTAGTCTATACCGACAACATATATGTGTGTGTATGTCCAAACTTTTTATTTTGCACTAATCATTTGCAGCCAAGAAAACTCTAATTGTTTGATATGGGCACGATCACATAGATGGACTTATGAGAGTGTGTGTTGGACCCGATACTTGGTGTGCATACAATTGAAATGCAAAAGAGGACCTAAATGCACACCAAAATAGCCCACTACATACACTAGAGGGTCACCTCTTCACTAAGGGGCCTTTTGGTTATTTTAACTTATATTTTGTAATAACTATATAAATAACATTGTAGGGATTCTTTCATTAGTTTTTGGCATATTGAATCTTGTATAACACAGTTGAAAAACAAGTTCCATCTCCCTTTGAGACTTTGCCAAAACTAGGTCAACATTAGAGTGTGGATTCACTATTGTTGTTATCTTGCTTGGAATGTTGGGTGCTTGACGGATTGAGGTCCTTCTTGTGTCCACCGAAGAGTGTAGGTGTTTCTATTACATTAGTTGAGGGTCTTTGTGTTTGAAACACACTTACATTCTTAGTGAATGTATTAGTGTATGTCACACTATCTATCCATTTCTTTATTATAAACTTGTAGTCGTTAGTTGTGTTGTATTATTGAATCCATGTGTTGTTGTTATAATATTGTTATTGTAATCTTGTTCTTAATATTGTTGTTGTTAATCTTATTTTTTGGTGGCTGTTGTGGAGTGAAATACACCCTCATATCTTGTATTTTGGTTCTAGTTGTTGAATTCGAGAGGAGTCTCCATTATGTCCTCGGATCCTTGTGGTTTGTGGACTATTTTGGAGTGTGGTTTGGTACTTTCTTTGTTTGTATTGTATCATTTGGTATCAGAGCTTGAGATTGATTTTTTACCAACAAAATCAATCTTGGGCTTAGCACTTGAATTTTTTTTTTTTAAAAAAAGAGAAGTACTCTTGTTGTATCCTTGGACGAGAACTTAAAATTCTTGTTTTTGTTGTCTTAGCCAAAAAACTTGAGTCTAGGTCTAGAATTTATGTTGTTTGTTTCATTGTTTCTAGTGTTATCCTTGTTCCTCACTAGCATGTTGAGTCTAGATCTAGATTTGAGCTTAAATTGTTGAGATTGTTGTTGTGAACAACGTAGTGGTTGTGTGTTGATGTTGTCGTTCTTGGCTGTGTGGTGATCTTGTTGCGGATTTGGTTGGACGTTGGTCGATATTTTTTTTGTTCTTGAAAGGTTATTGTTGTGTTCTTTTTGTTCTTTTCTCCTTTCATCTCTTGTTAAAACAAAAAGTGAATATTAGATCTACAAAGGTGAAAGACCAAGCTGTAGTACTTGTTGGTGAAAGAACTTGATCACGTCACTCAAAATACTTGACAACCACTTTTCACCTACTTTTCATGATTTAACGACCTTGTTTCAACGAGAAAGTACAAAGAAGGTCAATTCTTGCTTTTGAATTTGAAAAAAGAATCTCCAAGACCAGATTTCCCTCTAGTAATCAAATCCACCATTTCCAAATTGTAAACTTGGTCAAGACTTGAAATTGGAAGGTAAAATTTGACAAAATCGTGGCCAATAATGGACTGCCACATCACTAATTTACTATTCATGCAACATATTTAAGCTCAGATTTTTAGATTCTTAGTTTCATTTTATTGTTCCTTAGTTGCATTTGTTGATTCGAACACTAATTGACAAGCTAGTAAACTCCTACTAGATTGTAAGTTAGCTTTGTGTCCATTTGTTCATGTTAAGCCTTATTTGTGTGCTTTTATCATTTTTAAACCGTTGATTAATTCTTGACCCACGTCCTACAAGATATTTTGAGTTTCAAAACAAAATTCTAATCCGTACAAGAGTAGACTCAATCCTCAACTCCTCATGGATTCCTTAGCTGGTTTACAACACTTGTGAAGCTACGAGTGAGGTAATCAAAGTGTGAGAGTGTGGCGAGGTTATTTTTTAGCTAACTTGTTGTTTTTTTATAGGTGTTTTCTTAGGTACATTGCAATGACGGGAACGACCTCCCAAAAGTTGGGCAACAATAATACCAATATCCTCATGTCTTCGGTGAAAGGGGATGTAACACCATTGAAAGGGGAAGTGACAACAAAGAGTGGGAGGTTGGAACATGTGGAGAGTCAAAGGAAATCCCGCCCTACTTCTCCTCAATACTACCATGTTTCTTGAAGTGGACATGACCAAAACACTTCCGCTACCATTTCCTCCAAAACCTCACAACAAATGGTCAATCCACCAAGATAACCACCACATGCTTCCCAAAGTCGAGAGTTTGATAGACCAACCCACCCTCCACTTTTCCAAGTCCAACAAGAAGGATTTGGAACCCAAATACCAACACCAAACCTGAGCCTTCCACTTAACCAAAGGCCTCACATTCCAATCCAAACTCCACTAAACCAAAGGCCTTACTTCCACCACATCCAAATCCAGTAAATCCAAATCAACCTAACCGTGTAGAGGGATATGGTAGGGAGGAAAAACATGGGGGTTATGGAGCTTATGGTGATGTTTACTTGAGGGAAGAAGAGGTGAGGGGTAGGCATGTAAATATAGGCCAAGAGGTGAGAGATGGCTACAAAATCTGAGAGCTAGGCATCAATTACATCAAAGTTAGTCTTCCAATCTTCAAGGGTGAGAGTGATCACAAGGCATATATTGCTTGGGAATCCTCTTGTGACAAGATATTCAAAGTGAATGATCTAACTGGAGTGAAGAAGAGTTGTTATGCAATCGCTCACTTTGAGGGTTATGCAAACACGTGGTGGGAGTATGTAACGCGGTTTGGCAATATATTGATTGATGGAAAGCCACCTCCATAGTTCAAATTGAGGTACCTTATGCGTCAAAGGTACTTACCCGAGGGCTACAAACATGAGCTTCTTTCCAAGTTGTATAACTTGAGACAAGGAAACAAAAGTGTCATGGCATACTATGACGAGTTTCAACAATTGATGTTAAATCTTGATCATCGAGGGAAACGTGTGATCCATGACATTATACAATTCAAGGTTGGGTTGACTAGAGACATAGATTCTCGCATGACCCTCCACAAGTTTGACACCATCGATGGTATCTTCCAAGTGTCATTGGAAGTTTGATGAGAAAAGTCTCTCTCTCTCTCTCTCACTCACTCACTCACATACACACACAAATATATATATATATATATATATATATATATATATATATATATATATATATATATATATATATATATATATATATATATATATATTTATATATTTATATATTGTAACACCCCGTATTTTCATAGCATAATCTAAGTCCCAAATGCATGAGTATTCATATATGAAATTTTTGAAACACTCATTATTTTTCAGTTTAGAACCTACCATTGCGTAGGAAATTCAATTGGTTTTCCAACGATATAAAATTTGCCCAAATTCGATAACCGGGTAAGAAGTTATGACGATTTTAAGTTTCAGTCGCAAAACACCGTTATTTTACCCATCAGCGCGTCGTGGAGAGAATCAAAATAGCAATTGTCAATTTCCAGTGAGGTATCACAATTTTAGCGCACTGCGCCATAGGCCAATTTGGAATTTGGCATTTTATAGTATTGCAGCGCGATGCCACCGCGTCGTGGAGAACTTCCAGGTCCCAACCAGTGAAGGACCACGATTTCCCCGCATTGCGCCACAGACCAGTTTCTCAGTTGTCTGTTTCCAGTGACACAGGCCCAAATCAAAAAAATTTCACAAAAATCTAATATTTCGTCCAGGGTTAAAACAGTCTTATCCCATTATTTTAATCCGCCTGGATGGATTACTTAAGCCCTAAAAAATTTTTAAAAGTTCATTCTTTATTAATTTCCCCCAAAATTCAAGATCTTTCTCTCTAAATTACAAACCCTAGCTCTCAAGAAACCAAGAGCAATCTCAAGAATTCACCCAAGAACTTCAAGAAATTCATCTGTTAAGGTATATTAGATATTCATCCATGGATTCCTTTCATCCATACAGCCCAAGTAACCTTTTTAATTGTAAAATTATGATCTTTTTAAGTTATTTGATTTTAAATCATGATTTCATCCATTAATCTCCATGAACTTTGATTTAATACCATGTTTTAACGAAGTTATTGTTGTTATTAGATTCCTCATGTTTTAGCGTTATCATTTATTGAATTAAATCATGACTTGATGTTTTCCATAATAATTTCATGTCAATTATGCCGGTCCTTTAGTAATTCTATGATTATTTTAAACCATGAACTATAAGTGTTTGATAAAATGCCTATAAGAGCAATTGATTTAATAAGAGTCTTCATGCTATGTCCTTCAATGTTTTAGTGTCATGCTACTACTATTGTTTTGAGTCCTGGGGGTATTGAATACCCAAAAACATAGTTTTTTACTTAATGTTGTCTCAGTATCTTCAAAATAGTTAGCTAAACTCAGAATAGTCTAGTATCTCAGTCTTCTTCAGTTGGGAGTAGGATTTAGCACCGAGAGAGTATAGGGATGACAACTTCCCTGTCAGATAGGTAGAGTATTTAGTAGTAGTCCCTATACTCCAGAACTACATAGCCAGCGTAGGATATGAGTAGTCACCCGTCAGACTAGGCTTGACTATCTCGCAGGTCACCCGTCAGTTCAGGCTTTACACCCTTAGTCCTTTGGACATTATATTAGTTTAGTGGTGTAACGCTCTGAAATCGGGTCTCGAGACGTCACACGGTGCTTAGGGTCACAAGTAACCCCAAGCTAACCCTTCTACTGGCATAACTCATAAGCAACTGAATAAAAAGTATAAATCTATACAATATGCAGAAAATGACTCTTTTCTGAACTTGATCAATACAAAACTAAATTTACAAGATTACAACTCTGCTTTTACAACCAAAACTAAGACTGAATACATCAACTTCTACTGACTGCCTATGAAACCTCTACTAGTACTGACTATAGGTAGCTGGATCATGAGTCCCAACTATCCCAAATCAATACGGCTGAATAAAGAAAATACAACACTTCTCAAACTGTATAACTAACTCAAGCCCTTGAATCAAAAGGACTCATCACCTGCTGACTGGATGTCGTGAACTAACTCGATCTGAAGATCTACACTATACCTTGTACCTACATTATGAGAAGATGTAGCCCACATATGGATATGTGGGTCAGTACCATGGAAATGTACCGAGTATGGGTTGTATGCAATTTCAATAATCGAATATCACAATTTTATAAAAGACATGCATGCTGATATAAATGACACACTTAGCTTGAATTAAACCATCATAATCATGGATGAATAATACACGTAAGGTAAAACAAGTGAGTCATTACAATAAGTTCTCAATTCACTTTCTTCTCGATTTCAAACCATCAAAGAAATCAAATTTCATAACAATTCTCTTTAGAATATAGTATTTCAATCTTTCGAAAAACAATAACTTTCTCTTGACCAATTCTTCAAAACAATATATTCCTTTTAGATAGAATGGTACACACACACATTGGGAGTCTCTCATAACCGACATAAACCATGTGAGCTACATGGATTCCAACGTTCTACCCACGTTGAGGAGAGTCTCCCTATTCCTTTCCATTGGAGTAGGACTTTAAATTATCAATCCAAACACTAGTGATCACTATGAAAATCAGCCTCAATTCTGGTTACTATGGGGGCACGTAGTTCTAGGGAAGTACCAAACCCGCTATACCTCCCGCTCGGTGCTAAAGACTACTCCCGTACTTAGCTCAGATCTTTTTAAAAGAAAATCCACCATAAAATAGTTCAACAATTCACAACGGGAGCCATCATGCTACCCCTTTCATAATGAATCAATAAAAGTGGATTTCTTTTCTTATCTTGGGTTCAAAGTCAACCCCTTTTTACGACTGAAAGGTCAAAGCTTCTTTATCTTTTCAAATCATTCAAATTCAAGGTGTTTATAACACATGTTTTCTCAAAAACAACAATCTCAAATAGAGTTCAAAACCCATGTCTCAATATCGCATTAAAACTTATAAAGATTCAAGCTTTACATCATAAACACATATGAATTTCTTTAAAATCTGGAAATTTCAGCTTTGAGCACAAAATATCATTGTTCTCATATAATTTCACTTCTAAAATATTGAAAATATCATAATCTCATGAGAATCAATATAGGATATAAATTCATGCTTCAAATTCATAATAAAACATATAAAATCCATAACTTCGTAAAAGAAAAATATTTTTGGGCACAAGAACGAAAGGGTGTCCTTGTTGAAAACCCCACATACCTTGAAATTGAAGCTTCGGATGAACTCTTAACCTTGGGACTCTATTCATGAAAATAATAGGTGCTTCTTGTAGCCCTTAGAATGGGGATTCCAAATCTCGAAGAATTATTGAAAACTCATGATTGAATCTTGAGATATTTGAATTTTTAGGTTGAAACCCTAATGAATGTTCTTGGTCATTTTGAGAGAAAGTAAACTTATTTTGGTGTTATGGGAGTTAAATCCTGTGTTATAGACATATATAGGGGTGTTTTGGCACTTGGAAGTGAGGTATGCAGTGCACAACCCATGGAAGACCTTAAGGTATGCGTCTCACACCTTATGGCAGATATTTAAGTGTTCTCCGCACTCCCAATCGCACAAATTTTATGGGTGGCGCATTGCCCATCGCACAGCCTTACTGCCTCTCACGAAAATGGGTATAACTTTTCGCTCGGGTATTGGATTTTTGCAAAATTGGTATCGTTGAAAAGATAATTAAATTATCTACAATTTGATAGATCCTAGGATAAAACATTCCATGTATATTAAGAGTTATACACGTTTGAAGTTGACTCTTGTAGAATTAAATATCAAATGTTGGACGAATCAAATAATCTTAGCTCAACTTGGATCTAAATGATTTATATGAACATTGTTGACCTCAAGAGAATTTAACATACTAGTATAAAGATTATCAAACTTATATTCACATAGGAATCACTTGGATTAAATCTTAGACGCATATGAATGACGGTTAGAATTCTAGCAGGAAAATACGGGGTATTACAAGTGGATCCACACAACCATTGTTAGTACCCGTGGCACGGTATTAACACCCTTCCAACTGGGATTAAAAGTTGGAACCTGATTAGCTCAAATTAGGGAATGTCGGTTAGATGATACCTCTCACAGTCTCAGATATAGTCTCTGTTACAGTCCCAACTCAGTTGTCCAGTCTTAGTGTTGTTTGACCAAAGCATACAGATTTCAGTTATCTCAATATATCAGTATTTACATATTTTACTCAGCTCATGTTATATACTTAGCCATGCATCCTCAGTATTTACAAATTTTCATGCATTTTCAATATCTACAGCTTTCATGCTCTTTATTCAATATTCCATGCTTTACATGTATGTCCAGTTAATTATTATTATTCCTATCCATTAGACCATGCATATCAGTATACCTCATTTAGCATACCAGTACATTCAAAGTAACGATCGCATATATTTCTCTTAGGCTATGATGTCTCATATCATAGGTGTTGACGCTCAGTTCCCAGATCGCACCTAGATTCTCATATTATCAGCAACAGTAGCAGTGGTGAGTCCTCATCATCTGAGGATAGATTATATTACTTCATGTCTTCATCTCAGTAGTTAGTAGAGTTAGTTGGGGCCTGTCCCATCAACTCATAGTATTTAGTTTAGAGGTTTTTCAGACACTACAGTTAGCTATTCAGACTATTCAGATTTTACTATTTTTATCAGATTCATAATTCAGTAGTTATTTCAATATTAAAACCTTATGTCATTTTAGTAATTCTTCTACATTCATGATTATATTATCCAGTTCTCACAGCAGGTACCAACTCATGGGTTAGCTTATGGTCTCTCGAGACCATAAGCACCGTGTAACGACTAGGGGGTAGTCTCGGGTCGTATATATATATATATATATATATATATATATATATATATTCCAAACTTTTTTCGTTTTTAGTAATCATTTGCAGCCTAGAAAAGCAACACCTGTTGTAGCATCAAACAAATTATAACATTACATGGTACAATAACAATTCAGCAACATAAATTTACCTATACCCATCATTTACACTAAGCTAATATTGTAATTTACCATAATTAAGTGATTTATTAAAGTAAAATACATGTTTATTAATTATGGTTAAGTAAAATAAACTCTATACATTGCATGCATGTAATTAGTTTGGTGTAAAACACCAGGTGTGGGTGCACAAGAAACTTAGGGTAGGGAAATAGATTGAATTAGAGATTAAACTATGCTTAGTTGAGGACCCTTTACAATGAATTAGACTTGAATGTATTGAGATAAAATTTTTGGGCAGATCATTTGTGTTTGGGTTTGTAAAGTGTTTTCTTGTTTTTGTCACCTGAGTTAAAGTCAACTGAAAACTATAATCGAAGTCATGGTTTGAAGATTTATTCAACAAAGAATGGTGTCTGGACTGCTTATACTGAAGTTCAACGAATCATTTCATCAAGAAACAACAAAAGTGAATTTGGCACAGGTCAAAGGGGAAAACAAGAAGTAATTCCAATTTGGAAAGAAAAAGAGCATTTTCAAATAATGGACTCCCGAACAAGCTTCCTGGTGTCCAAGTGTCAGATCTAGACAACTTATGTCCCCTGAAAACTTTATTGTTTTTCATTCTAGACTTTCCTTTTAATGAACTAAAAGGTGAGTGTTAGGGCTCTATCTCAAGGTTTAGTTTGAAGTCACTAATCAGTCCAAATGCATTAGTGAAAGGTGAAAATCAAAATTTAGTGCGATCAGATATAACGTGTCAAAAGATTACTGAATTGTCGTAAAGATAAATATGTTATTTTGCACATCCAACATCTGAAAGTATTTGCAAAGAAAGATTGAGTTGTGCAATAGCAGATTCATACGTCAATAAATCATCATATTAAAATGAAATCCCTACCTTGGGTGGTAGGAATTGACACTTTTAGTCATGACCCAAGCTGAGGCCCTGGCCACGACGGGCATCCCAAACCATAAAGTCCTAAGATACCCCTTAGCATAAGTAATATGAAATGAAAGTGCTAAAGATAAACTGAAAACATGAAAGTCCCATAATCAAACTTAAAACTTCTTAGCACCAAACCATAAGAAAACCCAAGTCCAATCTAAAACAAGTCTACAAAGTCTCTAATGCAATACTATTTAATCTAGATCGGGACAAGCCCCCAGCTAGACCATAAAACAACTAAACTAATATATAAATAGAATGCCTTCCGAAGTAAGGGAGGCTCACCGACTCTGAACTCTTGGATCAATTTACTGTTTCTGACCTGGACCACGGGACTGAGCCTCAGACCCTACATTATGAAATAATGTGGCCTCCATAAAGGATGGTCAATACTTGGAATGTATCGGTGTGCAGAATAATTCAAAAAAAAACTTATGTAACATAATCGAGAGCATTATAAAATCAATTTAACATAATAGAAATCAGACCCATGGGTATACTTAAAGAGAGAGCTTCAAATCATTCTCGCAAAAGTATTGACTCAACTCTTTGATTTATTTCTGAGCTAGATGGAATGCCCTACAATTTTAATTACCCATGGGCTATGTGGTTCCACCCTTAACTCAGTAGCCAATCCTCCACTCCAAATTTGCTGCAAGAATTGGAGTTTCCATAAATTGGTAATACCCCTTTTCAGGCATACCGTAGGCATCACCCTTTCATGATGTCCTAATTAACCCCCTTTCAAGATAATACCTGTATCGAGAAAACACGATTTCCAGCAATAATCCCTTTCACTCAAATTCCTTCTTTGGGTAACCATCTCTCTTTAGGCCCAATTTAACCTCTTAAAACCATGATTCATACTCAAAACATTCAGTTATTTCATTTTAAGGGCACTTCATAATAGGTAACGTCATACCTAGACTTGCAAATCGTATCATATCATATTATACCCATAGACCTTTCCATTTAAAACATATTAATGACCATCAAAAGATTTATCATAACACATGAGAGTTCTTATTGTTGGGTTCAAGATTAAAAGTGTGAATTGAAAAAGGAGGAAACCAAGTGGAGGAAAAAATTGAGATAACACTCAAAATGAAAAGTATACTAAAAAATGGGAAAGTCTATGAATTATCCTACATTGGTGGGAGAATGAAACTTTCAAGTGTTTATATTAAGAAACACTTACTCCATATGGTAAGTGAGGCAAGAACCAATAGGTGCCTCACATCGTTGTCGTCGTCGTCGCTCGCTTGACTTCGGATTTACAGACCAAAATTCCAAAGAAAAAAATGTAACAATTTTTTTCCTCCATTAATGCACATATATGTAGTGCAAAAAGAACTGCAGCAATGCGACATGCTGCCTCGGAAGGGATGCAACCCTTCAAGGAAATGACACACTATTTCAGGAAAAGGTATGTCTATTTGGATGGTTGTGGCTGTTCAGAAAAGAATACTATTTTGAAGGACAGACATGACTTTTCAATAAAGATACACCTTTCTGAATGAACCATTGCCTCCTTTCGAAAGAGGCACTTCATGGCTCTATAAGCCTGTATTTTTCTACAGGTTTGGTACAAATTTTTCTGCACTTGAAAAACACTCCTTGTCTTCAAAAATACTCCATGTGATCATCTCCCGTTGAGTGAGTTCGAAGAGAATCTGATCGTTTGAGTTTCACTACTGTCAGAATATTAAGCCATTTTTCCTAGGAGGAAAATTTCACAACCTCGGGTACTTGAGGGGAATTATTTCCTTAAGGTCACTCCATGAATTTGGAGGACTTGGATTTTTTTGCTTCATCTATTTTTCTTTAAAAAATTGAAAACACACTTCTTTGAAAGATCATTTTGATCTAGTGTTGAATGTGTTGGGAAACTTCATAAGTGTTCTTAATTTATTCTTGAACTTGTGTTGAATTAGTATTGCTAAAATACATATTTTGTGTACCCGAAAACAACAATCCTAAGAAAATAATTACAATCTGTATTGTTTTGGTTTCTGGAGATTAAAGCTTTAAGCTTTATATTCCGTTTGAACTTAGCAAGTGATTTGAAGTCATAAAAACTTCATCACAAGTTAAAGGTCACTCGGTTAATGATTGTAAGTCATAAAAACTTCATCGCTAAACTAGAAACAAGGGGTTTTTAAAGTTGCTACAAATTTATTAGTAGTATTTTGATAAACTGAAGTTGACTGTCTTTCTCTGACAGGAAAATGACTACTGACAGTCATGTGAATGATACTACAATGACTGTGCCAGCAACTAATGTTTCCATAATGAGTCGTACGAGTGTTCCAAAGGCAATGGCACTAGTGGAGAAACTCAAAAAATTCACGAGTGTTGATTTTAAAAGATGAAAACAGAAGGTGTTCTTATACCTTACAACATTATGTCTTCAAAGATTTACATCTGAAGAAGCTCTATAGGTGCGCGAAGGAACTTTAGACTAGGAGAAATTTGTCGTTTTGGAGGTGTGGAAACACTCTGATTTCCTATGCAGGAATTACATTCTAAGTGGTCTCCAAGATGACCTATACAATTTGTATGGTGGAATAAAGATGGAGAAAGAGTTGGTGGGGTCACTGGAAAGAAAATACAAGACTGAGGATACTGGAACCAAAAAGTTCTTCTTTGTTAGATTTCCTGAATATAAAATGATTGACAGCAAGTCTGCTGTATCTCTAGTACAGAAACTGCAAGTTATCATCCATGATCTCCTTGTGGAATGTATGAATTTGGTAAATACCTTAGATGAACATGTTAAAAATGTTATTAATGTGACATAAACTTTATTGTAGGTTTGATCGTGAACGAGGTGTTTCAATTCGCGGCAATAATTGAGAAGTTCTCACCTATGAGGAAGGACTTCAAGAACTATGTGAAACATAAACAAAAGGAGATGACAATCAAAGATCTCATAGTGATACTGAGCATTGAAGAATACAACAAAGATATGGAAAGAAGGTCGAGAGAAAATTCTACAATGAATAGAGCAAACACTATAGAAGACGACCATAACAACTCAAAAAAGTGAAAGAAAGCTAGACAAAAAATCAATCAACCTAAGAAGAAATTCAAGGGGAAAATCTTCAATTGTGGAAATACTGACCACAAGTCTACAAATTGACATACCCCAAAGAAAGGCAAAAATAAGGACCAAGTAAATATGGC
Source organism: Capsicum baccatum var. pendulum (assembly GCA_030864225.1). Lineage (NCBI taxonomy): Eukaryota > Viridiplantae > Streptophyta > Magnoliopsida > Solanales > Solanaceae > Capsicum > Capsicum baccatum. Next base: position 261,780,304 of record CM061560.1, on the reverse strand, counting down.
TGAATCCAAGAAAGAAATGGATGATTTGTGTGCCATGTTGTCTGAATATAACTTGGTGGGAAATCCTCGAGAATGGTGGATGGCTTTCAGTGCTACCCACCATGTTTGTGAAAATAAGGAGTTGTTTGCTATGTTCTCTCCATCTCAAGGCGAAGAGCAGATTTATATGGAAAACTCCACAACTGCAAAAGTTGAAGAAACAGGAAAAATATGTTTGAAAATGACTTCAGGCAAAGTTTTGACTTTGAACAATGTCTTGTATATACCGGAGTTATGGAAGAACTTGATTTCTATATCACTTCTTGATAAAAATGGATTCAAATGTGTATTTATTTTTGGGAAAATTTTACTTAGTAAAGGAGAAGTGTACGTAGGAAAAGGCTACCTCACCAAGGGACTATTCAAAATGAATATAATGAATGTTAAAATCAATAGAAGTTCAGTTTCTTCTTACTTGCTTGATTCTAATGATTTATGGCATGAACGATTAGGACATGTCAATTATACAATTTTGTGAAAACTGATTAACTTAGAAGTTTTGCCAAACTTTGAGTGTAACAAAATCAAAATGTCAAACACGTATAAAATCAAAGTATGCTAAGCATCCGTATAAGTCCATTGAGAGGAATTTCAAGTCCTTAGACTTAATACACACTGACATTTATGACATGAAGTCAACACCATCTCGAGGTGGGAAAAAGTATTTTATACCTTTTATTGACGATTGCACTAGATATTGTTATGTCTATTTGCTAAATAGTAAGAATGAAGTAATAGATGCATTTAGGCAATATAAAATAGAAGTTGAAAATCAGTTGGAGAAAAAGATCAAAACGATAAGAAGTGATAGGGGCAGAGAATGTGAATCTCTTTTTGCAGAAATATGTGTAGAAAATGGAATTGTCCATTAAACTACGACCCCATTATCACCTCAATCTAATGGAATTGCAGAAAGAAAAAACCAAACCTTGAAATAAATGATGAATGTCTTACTAATAAGTTCAGGTTTACTGTAAAATTTGTGGGGGGAGGCTATCCTTACAGCTAACGGAATTCTCAATAGAGTGTCCTATAGTAAGACACAATCAATTCCATATAAAATTGGAAAGAAAGGAAACCTAACTTAAAATATTTCAAAGAGTGGGAGTGTCTAGAAAAAGTCCTAGTTCCTATGCCTAAAAGGGTGAAAATAGGACCTAAGATAGTGGACTGTGTATTCATAGGATATGCTAAAAGTAGTAAAGCATGTCGATCTTTAGTTCATAAATCCAAACATATGGATATCCATGAAAATACGATAATTGAATCAGATAATACTGAATTCTTTGAACACAATTATCTTTATAAAACAAGACATGAACAGTCTAGTGGAAGGTCTAAACGACCTCGAGATGAACCAAGTGAGGATGTACATAATGATGAGAATCTAAGATGTAGTACACGTCAAAGAACATAAACTTTGTTTGGATAATATTTTGTAACATTTCACTTAGAAAATGAGCCTCAAACATTTAAAGAAGTGATGGCATCTTCAGACTCATCCTTTTAGAAAGAGACAGACAATAGTGAGATTGATTCAATCATAAGAAACCACACGTGGTAGTTGGTTGATCTTCCTTTAGGAAATAACCCTGTAGGTTCTAAATGGATCTTCAAAAGGAAAATAAAAGCAGATGGTACTATTGACAAATACAAGGCAAGACTTTTAGTAAAAGGCTTTAAAAAAAAAAAGAAGGCCTTGATTAATTTGATGAGGATAACGTCAATTCAGATATTAATTGCCTTGATGGTGGTATATGGTCTTTAAATCCATGAAATGTATGTAAAAACTACATTCCTAAATGGAGAATTGGAGGAATAAATTTACATGGAACAACCTGAGGGTTTGTAGCCCCAGGAAAATAAAATAAGGTGTGTAAACTTGTTAAGTCACTTTATGAACTAAAACAAGCACCTAAATAGTGGCATGCGATTTTTGACTAAACCATGTTGGCAAATGGGTTTAAGATAAATGAATGTGATAAATGTGTTTACATTAAAAACACTCCAAATCACCAGGTCATTATTTGTTTGTACGTAGATGATATGTTAATCATCAGTAGAGATATTTCTGACATAAATGCTATGAAATGAATGCTTGAAAGCAAGTTCGATATGAAAGACCATGGAGTTGCGGATATGATCTTGAAAATAAGAATCTATAGAACTCCACAAAGGTTGGCATTGTCACATCTCATTACATTGAAAAGGTACTTGACAAATTCAAGTATTTGGAATTTGGTATTGCCAAGACTCCATTGGATGTGAGCTTCGTACTTCAAAAGAATGAGGGTGAAAGTGACTCACAGTTGGAATATGCAAGAGTGTTGGGATGTCTAATATATATCATGAATTTTACACGGCCAGACATAGCATGTGCTATTAGTAATTTGAGTCGGTAGATGAGTAATCCTAATAAATCTCATTGGATCGCAATGAAAATAGTTTTGGGGTATCTTAAATACACTCAAGACTATGCTTTGTATATAGTAAATACCCAAATGTACTTGAAGGATATAGTGATGCAAATTGGATCATCGGATCGAATGAAGTAGAATTCAAGAGTGGATACGTATTTACTATAGGTGGAGGAGCAGTCTCTTTAAAATCATCCAAACAAACATGTATTGCTTGCTCAACAATGGAATTAGAATTTATCATATTAGATAAAGCCAGTGAAGAAGAAGAATGACTCCAAAATTTCTTAGAAGATATTCCTTATTGGCCTAAACCAGTGGCACCAGTATGTATATACTATGATAGCCAAGTGGCAATAGGTAGGGCAGGGATCATGATGTACAACGGTAAATATCATCACATAAGACGGAGACATAATACCATTAGAGAACTTTTCTCTAGTGGAATTATCACTATTGACTATGTGAATTGAAAGGATAATGTGTTAGATCGACTTACGAAAGGCCTATCTAGAGAAAAAGTTGAGAGAACATCCAAGGGAATGGATTTAAGGTCTAGGAAAAGTTAGCATGGCGGTAACTCTAACTAGAAGACTGGAGATCCCAAGATCTAGGTTCAAGAAGATCAAACAAAGTTATGTTTGATAGGTTCAACATTGTCAATATACCCAACCTATTCTCATGATGTAGATAATGTTTAGTAAACAAAGATAAGACTTATGGTGTGAAGTCTTTTAATGATTATCAAAATTTAGCATATTTGACCAAATAGTTTAATCTATAGGATTGAACGTTTAGAAATCACCTATGTGAGGGAAAAGTGGAAGCCAATTCAAGGAGAATGTTAGTAAAGGTCTATTCTCTAAGATCTCATAAGACCGGGATGTGTTCATGGCTAAAACAAACAAAACCATGAGAGTCGTAAATGGTAAAAGGCTGGTTGTGTGACCCGTGTTGTCTAGGTGTATATTAAAGCTCGATGGTTCAAAGATATCAAATCTATTAATTGACCGAGTGCATATAATGCATGTTCACTATGGAAAGTTTAAAGGAAAACCCACTTATCTAGATGTAATTAGTCTTTGCTTGATGATCACATACCTGTCCGTAAAATTGTACAAAAAAGTAGTCATTCCCCATTCATGTGGGGGATTGTTGGGTTCAAGATTAAAAGTGTGAATGGAAAATAGAGGAAACCAAGTGGAGGAAAAAATTGAGATAACACTCAAAATGGAAAGTGTACTAAAAAATGGGAAGTCTACTAATTCTCCCATATTGGTGTGAGAATGAAACTTTCAAGTATTTATATTATGAAACACTTACTCCACATAGTAATTGAGGCAAGAACCAAGAGGTGCCTTGCGTCGTCATCATCATTGCTCTCTCGGCTCGGATCCGGCTTCGGATTTGGATTTGGATTTGGATTTGGATTTATCAAATAATCGACTGATGAGATTAATTTTTTAGATAAAACTTATTTGAAACGTAGGGAAAATCTAGTCCGAAATTCCAAAGGAAAAAATATAATAGTTTTGTTCCTCCATTAACGTGCATGCATGCAGTGCAGAAACAACTGCAGCAATACGAAATGCTACCTCGAAAGGGATGCAACCCTTCGAGTAAATGACAAACTATTTCAAGAAAAGGTATGACTGTTTGGATGGTTCTGGCTGTTTGGAAAAGACACACTGTTTTGAAGGACAGAAATGACTTTTTAGAAAAAATACACCTTTCTGAATGAACCATTGCCTCCTTTCAAAAGAGGCACTTCATGGCTATATAAACCTCTATTTTTCTACAGGTTTGGTACGAATTTTTCTGCACTTGAAAAACACGTATTGTCTTCAAAAATACTCCGTGTGATCATCCTCTGTTGAGTGAGTTTGAAGATAATATGATATTTTGAGGTACCACTACTGTCATATTGTTAAGCCATTTTATCCCGGGAGAAAAATTCCGCAACCTCGGGTACTTAAGAGAAATTATTTCCTTAAGGACACTCCGTGAATTCGGAGGACTTGGATTTTTCTACTTCATCTATTTTTCTTTAAGAAACTTAAAATAAGCTACTTTGAAAGATCATTTTGATCTTATGTTGAAGGTTTTGGGCAAATTTATGAGTGTTCTTGATTTATTCTTGAACTTGTTTTGAAGTAGTGTTTCTAAAATACAGATTTTGTGTACCCGAAAACAACACTTATTTCAAAACCATAGGAAACTTATACAAAAACACTCTCTTTTCAAAACTTTACACATGGTGTCCAATTCTTTCATTCAACACTTGCATTTCTTTCATTTATCACATGGAGCATTCGGAAAATCAGAAAAAACACACTCTCATTGAATAATAAAACAATGTTAATCCATAAATAGTTGTAAAACACTTAATCCAACATTTTATAACATAATAGAACAACCCATAACATGATAAGATCATAGATTTCATCATGGGAGAGGAAACTTCATAAATCACATTCATAAACAAAATTTGAAATTAATATCACATATGCACATGATTATATACTTTCATCGAAATGGGTTTATGATGCATTCTCTTCAACGGTTTCCAAAACTCATTACAAATACATACAAAATTATACTTAGAAAATCATAAATAAGACATAATTTAGCCCATGATATTTAGAATCGTTCTACACACCTTTTGACAGAAAAAATCAAAGAGAACATAGAGAAATTGGCCCTTGGAGATTAAAATCTTCAAACCCTAGGTAATTTCTCCTCATTTGCTTAATGAAAGATGATTTGGAGATTTTAGAAGTCAAATAACATATGCTAAGACCTAAATTTCATCAATATATGATTAGGAACGGTAATAGGATGATAAAAGACATTATTGCCCTTAAAATAACTCAAAACGGAGTATTTTTGATACTTGGAAAAGGCTTGGTGGTGCCAAGCCAAAGAAAACCTCAAGTTTTGTGGTGCATGGCCAAATCAAACCTGAGGCCGTATGCTTTGGCGATTGCTCTATGGCACGGGGCCAATGAAGACCTTGGATAGGGTCCCACTCAAACACTCATAACTTTTGACTCCGAACTCGGATTGACAAACGGTAGGTGGCGTTAGAAAGAAAAATCAAATGGATTCAATTTGATATGTTATGGGACACATAAAACCTCATAATGTAGGAGTAATGGTCATTGGAAGTTGACCTAAGAAAATCATCGACTAAAACTCAATCGGTAAGAAAGTGCTCAACTTAACATTGAGCTAGGAGATTTTAATGATGTATACTCATTTCCAAAGATGTTCTCACACTAAATAATAATTATTCACACTTATTTCTAAGTAGTAAACACTGGGTTCAAGTCTCTATACGTAGGAAAGATGATTCAAACTCTAGTCAAAGATATGGGGTGTTACACTTTTGAAGGTCCATTCATTTTGGTAGCCTACTTTCAATGAATAGGAAATTTGCATTCTTATGGATCTGTTAAAAGAAATTACTAAAAACTTACATAGGTGAAGAAAATCAATCATACATAGATAGAAAAAATATCGGCACCTTTGATTTAAACAAAAGTAACACCAGTACAACAACAATAAATACTTACTCACACCGGGTATCAAAAAAGATCAATAATAGAACAATGATCTCTACTTTTAGTATTTCTTAGATGAAGAATGATTCATAGTACTTCTAAAAAGGGAATTCTCGCTTTATTGAATCGAAAGAATGAATTTTGGAACAAATAAATCTAATACAAACAAAGAATAGGAGCAGGTGCCTTTCCCAGTGCAAGACATCTAAGCCCCTAAGGGAAAATGATGCCTATATAAGCAAAATAGTATGATGTTGAACTGTCACAACCCAAGACTACCCTCGTAACACGATGCTTGGAACAACAAGTGATCCCAAGCTAACCCATGAACTGGCATACTGTTGAGCAACTGATTTATAATATATTAAATAGTTGGTTCTGCTATGCGAAAATATAATCATGACAAAATTTGGGAAGAATTATAATACTAATACAATTTACAATCTATAAAACTGAAGAGAGAACTGAAATTACATGACTGACTCTGATTGATATCTATAAAGCCTCTACTATACTAACATTAGATAGCTAGGACATACCTCCAGCTACTATTAATCAATACATATGAGAAATAAAGTAAAGTACACGAGCAACATCTAACTAAAGTCCCCGAAATAGGAGAATTCATAACTTGTTGGCTGAAAACTACAACTGTCTAATCATGATGTGTGGGCTACAACTGATACCTACATTATGAAATGATGTAGACACACAGACGTATATGTGGATCAGTACTTTTGGCATGTACTTAGTAAGCGGGGGTGAATGCAATAAGTAAAATTGATTTTATATGAAATCTTAAAGAATTCATGCTAACTGTAAGTAGACTCATAAGAGACTGAAATAGACTGAAAGTTGAAATATTTTAAAACATGCATAACAAATATAATATGATAAGTTGGTGAATCGCTACACTTAGTTCCTTAAAACTTTACTTTTATAATATAAGTAGAACTAAAGCTGGAAAATAGTAAAACATGGGTACTGTATGAATACTGGATCTGAAACTACGTGATTGAAACTGTAATATCTTAGAATGCAAGACTAAGTGTATATCTGTTATGTTAATAAGATAAATCTGAAATCTGAAAGACAAAGTTGTAAAACTAAGTATTTGAAAGTCTGTACACTTAGTAAAGCAAACCTGAATTGATAATTCACTGAATACTGACTGAGACTGTGGGAGATATCATGTAACCGACATAAACTATGTGAGCTATCATGGAGTCTAACGTTTGAACCATATTGATGAGGGTTTTCCATCCTTGCCATCAAAATAGAACTAGAATTGTAGTGATCACTAAACTAATGTCTCAAAGGACGAGGGTGTCATGCCTAATTGACGGGGGATCCCTAAAAATATATGGTGATGTCATAGGTCTTAAACTTAGGGACTAGTACTAACATCTCATGCCTAATTGATGGGGGAGACGCCATCGCTATGTTCACTCAGTGCTAAATTCTACTCCCAACTGAAAGATACTAAAATACTAACTGGTGCATGTACTGATAATTGGTAACTAATAAGCTCAGGTTATGGTATTCTGAAAATAACAGCGCATACGGATTCTAAGGTAATTACTAACATTTAAGCTGATAATGCTCAACATGGTCATGGTGGTCTAAATATGATATTCAAATCATGGTCTGACTAACTTGTTTCTTGAAAAAAATGGAAATCATATAAAACACATAGGTATCAGGTGTTCATAACCCACCAGCACTAAATGATCATAAAGTACAATGTTAAAGCTTAAAACGTTGGGATTGAATCATGGTTCAAAGACTCAAAAGCATAGACATTTCATCAAACACCTGGGAATCATGAACTTAAACATGGGAATGTCTCAATCATAAGAGCATAGCATGACTACATGACTAAATCAATAATTGGTGGTTCAACATGGAATTCACTTGAAATAGGACATGAGAAACTGAAATTCATAGCATGGAAAGGTCAAATCTTGCTTGGGATTATACATGGGCTGAATTGAATTAACAACACCATGTAAACATGAAATTCAATATTTCTTGAACACATAAAATACCATAATGATATAAAATTCATTCTTTAATTGAAAAAAGGGTTTTTGAGCTCCATGGGTGAAAGGGGACCATGGATGAACTCTGACATACCTTAAACCCTTAATCTTGGGAAGGAAGCACCATTCTTGAAGCTTTATTGAAGGTTCTTGAACTTGGAAACTTGAATTCTTGATTTCCTTGGAGAAAAATGAATTGAATTTGTTCTTGGGGGATGAGTAGGGTTTTATTGAGAGGAAAATTAGAGAAGATGGGCAAAATAATGCCCTAACTAGTGCCCAAATTGGGTTATGAACGATTGGGTTGAGGTGGGAAAATACCAAATTTCCCCTCAATCATTTAAACCAAAAATTCGTAACTTGAATACGGATTAAAGGCTTATTGCGATGCGGTTTTATCGCGGTGGCTTACTGGTTCTGACGAAAATGATCATAACTTTTTGCTCGGGCATCGGATTAGGGCGAAATTAGTATTATTGGAAAGATAATTCAATTATCTAAAATTTGGTGGGTCTTGAGATGAAAAATTCCATATATGTAATAAATTATGCACGTTCAAAGTTGATCCTTGTAGGATCGAATACCAAAGTTTGGACGAATCAAAGGTTCTTAGCTCAACTTTGTTCTAAGTGATTTCTATGAATATTTTTCACCTCATAAGCACTTAACACACTAGGATAAAGATTATGACACATGAATTCAAATTATAAATCAAGAACTGGACACAACACTCTCATCATGATGCAGTAGATATGCTAACGAGTAGCACCTTGATGCGCGCTATCGCAGTGACTTGCTAGATTCATGATCTAAAAATGACCCAAACCTAATACAAAAAATTTGAAACTTCTCTAAGACATAACTATTACACCCCTAAACATGAATAAACTCAAAAACTAACATCTCGAGGTCGGGAAGACCAAAATAAAAATCCTCAAAGTTTAGTGGTCCTGAAAATGGATAAGTCCCCAACACTTAGTGCAAATTTCAAGACATAAACCCCTTAAGTGAGCAACTAAGAACTGAATCAAGCTAGGATTAGTACGGGGTATTATATGAACCAAAAATGTTTAGGCGCTGGCAGTTACACATTGAACCAAAAATGTCATAGATTTATAAACCAATGGAGAAAACGAGGTTCATGTTGTATAAACTATCCACACAGGTTGAGTACAGCAATAGAGAAGCATCACTTGACTGGCTTTCTTTGAATGATCAAAGGGATTGATAGCAGACTGAAACAAGTGAGATGGTCCATCATCTGTTAGCGCCAACCGACTTTATGAATCAGTTTCCTTGCTATTCATTGATAGGTAGAGGCTTTGATATCTCCAATGATGTCATCTTCACAAATTCCTCGTCATAATCCCTAAAAGTACTCAACTCAGTTTAGATGGTGGTTAAATCCTAGACAGTCAAACTATCCATAATGAAGGTCGAGTACAGCAATAAAGAAGCATCAATTGACTAGTTTTCTTTATTTTATCAAATGGATTGATGGCAGACTGAAACAAGTACAATCCGGCATCATCTATTAGTATTAGAATCCTTTATGGACTAGTCCTTTTCTTGTTCATCAACAGGTAGAGGTTGCTAGTTTGATACTCCAATGACATTATCTTCACAAATGCCAAATCATAATCCCTAAAAGTACTCAACTTGGTGTGGATGGTGGTTTAACTAGACAGTCAAACTATCCATAGTGCAGGTCGAGTACAACAATAGAGAATTATCACTTGGCTGGTTTTCTTTGCTTGATCAAACAAATTGATAGCAGTCTAAAATAAGTACGATAGGCATTATCTATCAGCACCAGAGATGCTTTTATGAATCAGTTCCTTTCCTTTTCATAGATAGGTAGAGGTTGTTGGTTTGATACTCCAACGCTGTCAGCTTCACAAATGCCTGTGTTGTATTAGCTACACAATCTATATTTTTACATAATATACACTTCAATCTTTGTTCAAGACTATTTCATGAAAAACAATGAAGTTTAACACCTTCAACATAAGTTCAAAATGAACTATCACAGAAGTATGTTTATTAACTCTTTTCAAAGAAATAAGATGAAGTATAAGTCAAATCAAGTCCTCTGATTTCATAGAGTGTTCTTAAGAAATTAATTCCCTTTAAGTACCCGAGGTTGTGGAATTTTTTCCTCCAGGATAAAATGGCTCACAATATGAAGGTAGTGGTACCTCAAACTTTCAAATTCTTCGAAAATACTCTACGAATTATCACAAAGATTTTTTGGAAGAAGAAGAATCTTTTTCAGTACTTGAAAAGTATTTCTATACCTGAGGAGAAATTCAGATATTTATAGCCATCAAGTGTTCCTTCGGAAAGGAGGCAGTGTTATTTCTTTGAAGGGTTGCATCCCTTTCGAGTTGCGTTTCTGTATGCATTGAAGAAAATATTTTCATTGGACTTTAGGATTAAAAAATTCACTTGTTTTTTCCAAGTCTCAAATAAACATTTTCCAAAACATTATCTGAATCCGAAGCTGAGTGAGCTACGAAGGTGCGAGGCTTATCTTGGTTCTTGCCTCACTATCCATTTGAACATATGTTTCTTAATAAAAACACAAGAAAGTTGCTTTATTCCACCAATGTGGGAGAAGAAGACTTTCCTTTATGTGAGTAAGCGTTCCTTTTACGTGAAATCTCACTTTCCCTTTAATTATTCCCTCCATTTTCTATTCACACATCCAACTTGAACCCAACAATCGCCCACATAAATGGGAAATGGCTATCTTATCAAAAATTTACGCACAAGTATGTGATCAATAAGAAAAGACTTATTGCGTCTGGATAAGTGAGTTTTCCTTTGAACTTTTCATAGTGAACATGCATCGGGTGCACTCGGTCAATCGGTAGATTTGATATCTCTGAACCCTCGAACTTTAATGTTCATCTAGACAACACATGTCAAACAACTAGCCTTTTACCATTTATGGTTCTCACTATTTTATTCTTTTCATCCATGAACACATCCTGGTTTCACGAGAGCATAAAGAATAGACCAATACTAACATTCTACTTAAAGCGGCTTCCACTTCACCCTCACATAAGTGATTTCTAAATGTTCAATCCGATATATTAAACTATTTGGTCAAATTTACCAACTTTAGATAATCATTAAAAAGCTTCATACCATAAGCCTTATCCTTGTTTCTTAAATATTATCTACACCATGAGAATGGGATGGCTATAGTGATAATTTTGGACCATCAGTCACAACTTTGTTTGATCTCCTTGAACCTAGATCTTGGGATCTCCAGTCTTCTAGGTAGAGTTACCTCTATGCAAACTTGTCCCAGGTCGTAAACCCATTCCCTTTTATGTTCTCTCAACTTCCTCTCTAGATAGTCTTTTTGTAAGTGGATCAAATACATTATCATTTAACTTCATATAGTCAACAGTGATAATTCCACTAGAGCATAGTTCGCTAACGGTATTATGTCTCTATCTTATATGACGAGACTGTTATACATTATGCTCCCTGCCCTATCTATTGCCGCTTGGTTAGCACAGTGTATACATACTAGAGCCAATGGTTTGGGACAATAAGAAATATCTTTCAAGAAATTCCAGAGCCATTCAACTTCTTCACCGGCTTTATCTAATGCAATAAATTCAGATACCATTGTGGAATAGGAAATACATATCTGTTTGCATGATTTTCAAGAGACTACTCTTCTACCTAAAGTAAATACATAGATTTTACTTCATTTGATACAGTGATCCGATTTGCATCACTATATCCTTCAATTATTGCTGGATATTTATTATAATGCAAAGCATAGTCTTTAGTGTATTTAAGATACCCCAAAACTCTATTCATTGTCATCCAATGAGTTTTATTAGGATTACTTGTGTACCGACTTAATTACCAATGGCACATGTTATGTTTGCCTATGTACAATTCATGATATACATTAAACATCCTAACACTCATGCATATTCCAACTATGAGTCACTTTCACCTTCTTGTTTATGAAGTGCAAAGCTCACGTCCAATGAAGTCTTGGCAATAACAAAATCTAAATACTTGAACTTGTCAAGTACCTTTAATGTAATGAGACTATGACAATGCCAAACCTTATAGAGTTTTATTTATTCTTACTCCTAAGATCACATCCGCAACTCCAAGGTCTTTCATATCAAACTTGCTCTAAAGAAAGCCTGAAAGTATTCGAAGGCTGATAAAAAGAGACGTGTACTATGAGACCACCAAGACTAATAGGAATTCCAACCAAAAGGGGTAAGTTTTTTTTGCAATTATGTTAGAAATGTCTCTACTATTGATCAACATGTCATCCACATATAAACAAATAATGACCTTGTGATTTGGAGTGTCTTTAATGTAAACACATTTATCACATTCATTTATCTTAAATCCGTTTGCCAATATGGTTTGGTCAAACCTTACATGCCACTATTTGGATGCTTGTTTTGGTATATAAAGAGACTTAACAAGTTTACACACCTTCTTTTCTCTACCAGGAACCACAAAACCATCGGGTTATTCCATGTAAATTTATTCCTCCAATCTTCATTTAGGAATGTTGTTTTCACATCCATTTGATATATTTCAAGACCATATATTGCCTCAAAGGAAATTAACATTTGAATTGATGTTCTACTCATTATAGGTGAGTATGTATTAAAATAATCAAGGTTTTCCTTCTGTTTGAAGCCTTTTATTACTAGTCTTTCCTTTTATTAGTCAATAGTACCATCCATTTTCATTTTCCTTTTGAAGATCAAACCTAAAGTTTTATTTCCTAGAGGAAGATCAACCAAGTTAGAAATTAATAGGGTCTTATTATGGGGAACTCTATTGAGTATTCGATTAGCTGTAAGGATAGCTTTCCCCCATAAGTTTTGTGGTAAACTTGAACTAATAAGTAAGGCATTCATCATTTCCTTTTCGCAATCCCATTAGATTGAGGTGTATATGGGGTTATAGTTTGATGAACAATTCCATTTTCTACATAAATTTCCGCAAAGAAAGATTCATATTCTCCACCTCTATCACTTTTTATCATTTTGATCTTTTTCACTAATTGATTTTTAACTTCTGTTTTATATTGCTTAAGCACATCTATTGCTTCATCCTTACTATTTAGCAAATAGACATAACAATACCTAGTGCAATGGTTAATAAAATTTATATAATACTTGTTAGAGTACATGCCCTACTAATTAGTGACTTTAAAGTAAGAGCTTTCTATGGATGGAATGGGTTGCCTAACATGCTCCAAGGAAGTAGTAACACAGGAAGTAAAGAACACAATGATTTTTACATGTAAAACACCCCGATCAATAAGGTGTATAAAACCAAGACCTATACCTCTACAGGATTTAACTCCAACTTCAGTAAATAACTCTGAGCCTCAATAAAGACTAATTACAAAACTTTTGTAACTAACAATTAGAAATCATAAACTCTAATTTCTATACCTCAATAACTGAAATTATAAACTCTAATTCCTGTAACTCAACAATCACCCTTGACTGTTGAACCCACTTCGAGTTATCCCAAACTTGAAGTTAACTCAGCTCAGTATTGTTCCTAAACAATCAATGTAGGAAAGCAATAAATTACAACTCAATAAGAACAATACGTTTAAACTGACTCATGAACTGTAAAGTTTAATCCTGTGAAATAGGTTCGTCAATTTGTTCCTTTGTACTAAAAGCACTTGAATCTTTAGTCAGAATTCTCTCAATTATGAACTTTCTCAATTTGCTCGTGTTTATCCTTTTCTCTCTCTGTAAGTGTGCAAGTTACTCAGAATGATGCATCTTCTATTTAAGCACATATATCAAAAGAGTCATTCTTTATTTCAAACTCCTCCTTTAATCTAAACTCTCATTGCATAAAGTTCTACTTCAAGTGAGACTCTTTCTTCATTTCCAACTCTTGTCTCCTTACTGCTGTATTCAAACTTCAACTCTTTAAATCAACACATATTTATTTCCTTGAGTTTATCTGAATTAACCACCCATCTGTTCCTTCCTTGATTTTTGCATGCTTGTCTTTAATCATCGATGATTTTGCTATAAGTTCAGCTACATAAGACAGTGTGTCTATGAACCATCTTGACTGACATATTTCATATCACTTTGTCAGTTTGTCAATCATCAAAACTATATCATACCCAACAAATTCTCCTTTTTGATGATGACAAAAATCTTGTCTTTGTGCATTCAAACATCTTAAACGGTAGTCACTAAAGTATAAAATACTAGAATGAAACAAGTTAGTCAATGGGTTATAAGCATTGCACAACCCTCTTATCTTTCCCCTTTTGGCATCATCAAAAAACCATTTTAATTCAATAATATACTAATCAAAGTGATTTGTTATGCTATTCATGGACATTGGGGCTATCTCTAAAATTATCAGACAAAGACTTTAGCCAACATAGTAATGTATTCAAGAGATCAATAACATAAGTCAATTAAGCAAAGATAACTATTCCATAAAACTTCCAAAGTATGTTCCATATTAAACCAAAGCTAGTACTTAACAAAGTAAAACAATTGAGCATTAAAAAAAGGACACGGTATAAGAGTAGGATATGATTAAGGATATGAAGAGTGGGGAACAAATGAGGAAGGTGGAACAGGTGCTATCAACTTTGTCAATTAACGAATGACTGAAATATTTTCATCTCTGTCGATCAAGGTCAAGCATCATAGTCATGATTCTAGTCCTGAATGACCTCTTATTCCACTTCATGAAGGTCTTGTGAAACTTTTCGTTCAGAAGTTGTCTTAGCTAAAGCATTTCTCAAATTTTTTAAAATGAGTGTTAGCCATCCTCAGCTTGATCCATCTGTTCAAGAACATCCTTTGTTGTTTGACAAGTCAAACCTGAACTAGGATTAAAAAATCCTCAAAAATCTAAGATAATTATTAACAAAAAGAGAGAGCATGTACCCTTTTTATTCTTCAGAAACATATCTTGCATATGATTGATGATCAAGCTTGGCAAATTCATGGTGCAAAAACTATTATTTTGGTTAAGAGAGAAAAGAATATTTTGGTGTAGGATTAAACACATTTGTGCACAAACATTTGGCGAGAATCAAAGAAATTTTAGTTAACCAATTTGTCAGCTTTATAAGACAAGGAGAGGATGAAGTGTGAGGAATTGAATAGGTGTGCCCAACTATTTCAACTTAGACAGTCTATTCTTATGTCAGTGTATAACATACCTGATAAGAAGAACTTTACGATCATAGTTGCTTGCTTGTACCTATTTTTTTGCATAATGTAATACAAAATTAGGTTAGAAGAGTCAAAAATCTGGAATTAGGACACAACTAAATGTGCAAGATTAAATCGAATAATATTTTAGCTAATAAGATTAAAAAGATAAATGGTTATTCTAGTCAATCATTGAGGGAAGTTCATGCAATTTTAATCATCCCCAAGTCTAACGTATTTCTTTCAAAATTTTCTCTACTTAGTGTCTTTGTTGTTTCTCTAGTCAATTAAGTAATCCACATAGTCAACATCTTTATAGCCCTCAAGAGTGAAATTATTTTCCTTTGGATACCATAATCTCAAAACATTAATTCCCATGAGATATCTCAAGATTTTTTTGACAACACCAATTCTTATGAACTACTGACAATATTATCAGCAACATGTGTTGGTGTTATTGATACATTAATTTCTTGATTTGTTGTTCCCCCTGTCAATATACCTCAGTCTGTACAACAATTGGACCAAGTGGTACAACATGTTCCTGTGCATTCTCATCACTTCACTATCATCCCTTTTTTTGAAAGAGGATCTCTCTTGCTTCTCCCTTACACGAGCACTCTAAATCTGTCCATCTTTCAAAGGCTTTTGTTTTAGCTCTCCTAATTTTTTTTAAACTCTAGTAATAGTGCTCATTTTGCCATCTCATAGGATTTATTTCCCCTGGTGAGTGAAAGGAATTTTATCTGTTTTCAATCTTATTCCTTGAGCAAGCTTTATTCATGTACTAATTTTTCTAGCCTCCTTTCACTCTTACCTGCAAAATAGATTAGGGGTTAGATTTAGGAACCCAAACAAGCTTGTGTCCCTTCTTATGAGTAAAAGGGTGAATCAAATTTCTCCTAGCCCATCTAGGCAATAGGTGGTGTGACCTGTTTCTTTGACCAGTTTTGCTTTGCATCCTATTTGTCTAACCCAATCCAGACCTTTCACTATGAGTTTTTTCACTGAGTTGATGAAAAATTCTTGAGGAATTTATCCTTTTTTTTCTTCTTAAGATCAAGTTTTAGTTTAGAGACTTCTTGGATTAATTTGTTCACCTTTTTATTTTCATCACTACATTTTTGTTTGGACTTGGTCAATTCAAGGCCAATATTTTCTTGTTCATCACTTTTGATTCTTTTTCTTTTTTCAGAAAGAGTCAGTTTTAAAATTTCATTTTTTAGTGTCAGATTTGAAGAATCAAGTTGACCAACCTATTCCTTAAGAGTGCAATTTTCCTTTTCAACAGTGTTCTTACAAGTTTCTAGATCAATAAAATCAAACTTGAGACTTGCAAGATTATTGAATAACTCATTCCTATCAGAAGTTAATTCTTGAAAATTATCAATTAGAGCACTCATTAAGGAAACAAGTTTCTTTTTAGAAAATAAATGCAACTTCTCTTTGAGTTCAAGAATACTTACCTTAGAGTTTCCATCTTCTTCTTTCATGTATGAATCTCCAATGGCCATAAGAGTAGTTTCATTAACTTCTTCATTATCTGATTCATTTAAACATGAACCCCAGTTTTCTATCATAGCATATCCTTCATTTTCCCTTTTCTTAGCCTTTTATTTTAATTAATTTTCAACTCTCTCCTTTCTCTACTCAATTTCCCAAATGGGACAACCTCTGATTTGGTGATCAGTATTTCCACATTTATAGCATCCATCCCGATTTTAATCATTGGACCACTTTTTCCTACCTGTTCCTTCCTTGTCAGATCTCTTTTTTTGGAAAAATTTGTTGAAGTTTTTGGTAATGAAGGCTATTTGTTCTTCATCCAATTCAGATTCATCACTTTCAGATGCCCTTTTTAGATCTTCCATGTTCATCTCATAGGTCTTTAAATTACCAACTAACTCATCAAGGGACATTCTAGTGAGATCCTTAGCTCCTCTTATGGTTGTAACTTTGACATCCCACTTAGACTTTGGTAGGACTCTCAGAACCTTCTCCACCCGTTCCTCAATAGAGATGACCTTTCCCAAAGATACCAACTCATTTGTCAAGGGTCACCATTTCATGCAAAGATTTATTTTTCCCATATGGAATGCTTCATACTCAGTGAAAAGTAATGAAATTTTGAATTTTCTCACTTGGCTAGTGCCCTCATGTGCATTCACCAATGCATCCCAGATTTTCTAAGGAATGTTGCAATGAGACACTCTATTGTACTCGACTAGACCAAAACCATAAACAAGAATGTTTATGGATTTTGCATTCTTTTTTATTGCAACAAGATCTTCTGGGTGGATTCACTTTTTACCTTTTTCATTTGTTCTCCGTCCACTATCTTCATGGGAATTGTTGTTCCATCAATAATTCTGTCCCCTAATTCATAATCTATAGTTCGAGGATACGTTTCTATCCTATTTTTCCACCAAATAAAGTGAGAACCATCAAAGAGTGGAGGTCTAGTAGTGGATTGACCTTCACTGTAACCAGTAGTTAATAACGCTCAACTTACACGTCAATTTAGTGCAAGGCGGTTGTCGTCAATATATTTACCCAACTTTGGAGTCAAGGTCTAATCCATAGGGAACAATGTGAGTAGCGATTAAATTAATTTGAAACTAAAGCTACAAGTTAGATTCAAACAACTGGCACGAAAAGACAAAATGGGGGTCTTTAATGATTGAACAAAAGTTATTAACACTTTAATTCGCCTTAGAATTCAAATCTTAAACTGTAATATTTCAAATCAATGATATAGAGAAACTAGGATTGTGATCACTATGATTAATAATCCTCCATTAAATTACAGTTGTAGTATTAGATTCTCATGACTAATGGGAAACACCAAATTATTAGTTTCGATAGTCCATCTAGGTGTTTCTCAACCTACCTAGATGTTGAACTTCCTAATTCTCTCGAACTTAGGAAAGCATTCTATTCATACCGATTTTATCTCGAGTTGATCAATCTTGTTATAGTATTAATCATTAGATGAGAACTTAACCTTCCCAAATCCTTGTTGATAATTCACTTCTTACTAGGGTTGATTTCTTATCTCAAGAAAATCAACAGTAAGCAAGGCCTATTGTTTGCAACCAACAAAAAATAATTAATACAAAAAAATTATCAAGATTTTCCCACAATCACTCGAACCCTAACCAAATATTTAATTCATGGAGGAATAAGCATAGATCCCATAGCCCTAGTTGTGGGTTTTAGTTCCACATGAGAATGAAAGTGATAGCAACAATTATATTCTTCATTCAAAGTAATTAAACTTACAAAAGATGAACTTTGACGTTGATTCTTTTCTAAGTTCAAGATAAAATTACCACAACCAAAACAAAGTGTTGAATATTGAATTCAAAGTTAAGAGCCCCAAAAAGAAAAGAAAACTCCCTTGGAATAAGTTCTAGATGTTCCCCTCCCGATATGTTCAGCCTCCTTTTATAATTAGAAAACCCTAACATATGCTTTAAATACTTCATCCTAATTATGAAAACAAAATCACAGAGGTCAGTAATTTCTCGGACAGGTGACAACATTTTGTGATGCCTTATCTAGAGTCTGACAACTTATCAAAGATGTCATCAGCTCCTCTTCGCTTTTGACATTCGCTGCCTTAGGCTGACGATGAAGCGTGATAGCTTATCATATCTTTGACGACTTATCATAGATATCGTTGATGATTTACTTTAGCTCTCATGTTCTGCCTTAGGATAACGACGATATTGACGGCTTATCAAAACTGTGATGACATATCAGTCAATGTCATCACTTATCCACCTCAGATTTTATATTCTATCTAAGGCTAACGGCGACTCTGACAGCTTATCACAAGGCTGACGGCTTATCACATGTCATCATCACTTCTTCCAACTAAATCCCATTCTCTATTTAAGGCTGACGATGAAGCTGATAACCTATCAGAGTGCTGACAACTTATCAGGAATGTCGTCAGCCACACTTCTCTTCTATTTTCTTCAGATTTCAACTCTTTTACTTCCATCATTGTTGGTTCTCTTGCCTCTTGACTTCCACTGCAAAATCAAAGATAAAACAATCAAAAGTAACAAAAGTTACTTAAGACTTTGCAATTATTCTTAGTTAAAAGCCTCAAATGTGTCAGCATCTGCTCACACATCAACACCCTCAACTTAAAACAATTGCTTTTCCTCAAGCAACTAAAACACAACCAAGAGGATACAAAGTACATTTGGCAGTAAATCATCTATATTATCTCAAAACATCTTCACCATCTCCAAGGTTAATTAATTTAAAAACAATTGTGTACATTATTAAAGAATAACAATGCGATACACAGGAATCAAGATATGGCATCAATTCATCAACAGCAACCATGCATGTGCCAAGATTACACTATCCAAACAAATTAGCAACTAGCAACGTAACCAGTGTTCCCTCACTACAAAGTACTCCCACTTCACTTTTATCAAACATCACATATGTAACCATGGGGACAATCAATAGACACTCACTCTCAGAATGAAGTTCCAATCAATGTATGCGAAATACCATAGGCTTGCTCTTATTTTCATTACCAAGATTTTCAAATAGGTCAGCTAGGATCACTATAGGTCTTCTCTTTGGCTTGTAATGTAGGCTAGGGGATAGTATGATACTCGATGATATTTAAAGTGACTAAGCCTCCTTGACACTACACTAGTTTTTGGGGTCTCACTTATTAACCTGTTTCTATTCTTCTCTTTTATTGATCACACATATTCAGGATGGGTGTAGTCTTTTTGACAATCATTTCTTCCTTTTCACAACCTTTCTTTTCTTATTCTTTTTCCACTGCACCCAGCTTTTTATTCTTTTGTTTTATTCTACTTTTCTTCATGCTCATTTTACATCACACACCCCTATGGTAGCCACCCTCAACTTAGGCTATTTGCCTAAAAGTGCACAATGTTCAAGGAGGATCAGGGCCAAAACAGGTTCATTGTGATACAAATGGGAAGGTGATAGGTATAATAAAAAGAATAGGCATTCAGGATCAAAATTAGGATCAAGGGATATTATTTACACATAAAAGGTCATTTAGTCTAAAAGTGGACTAATATCAACAACTCTTATAATCCTTTCCTAATCGCTATCCTACAACCAAGGCAAGACCAACCGGGCAAGTTCTGGATTTAACACACAACGAGAACTAGGTAGTATCTTACACACACATGGCACAAAGGTACTTCACAAGATACTACCCATTCGGTTCATGCAATTGTTTAGCAATGGTTGTCATGTCACTAGTACTAATGCCATAACAAGATGCACAGTGGTCACACATAAATGCATATCACACAGTTATAAAACAGACCATTGGAGAGGTGTTCAAAAATCAACAAAAATATGTTAACTGCCTAAGGTACTTGAATTTCTCCTAGAAACTACAACATTTTACAAAATATCACAATACACCTAAACATGTCGGCTCTACTAGGAATGAGACTCCGGAGAAAAGAGGCACCGCAACAAAACTCCAAGAGGATATCAACACCCACAAGTAGCCCCACCCTTAACTTAAAATCATGCAACGTCCCCAATACGTCAAACCAAAACAAGAGAGTTAGAAACATACCTGTACCACCATGGGTGCAAAGATCTAATGTCAATCACATAATATGAATATAAATAATAAAATACCTTTGGTTGCCTCCCAAGAAGCTCTTAATTTAGTGTCGCGGCATGACCCAACTCAATTTTTTTCTCCACCTTAAGGATATAAATTTCACCCCCAACTTAGAGTCCATCTTCTTGCTTCGATCATAGGGGGTGGTACAAAAGTTAAGAAGTTGAGTAATGGATTGAGCGTAGTAAACCACTCGGCCTTAAAGTGAGGTGTATTTTTATGTTACTTGACTAATGTAAAATCAAGAATATAGAATTCGTTTTCCTCATCTTCACACTCTTCTACTATTTTAAATGATTCCACAGACAAGATATCATCTAATCATAATGTAGAAAAGTGCTTTGAATGAGGCCCAATCAATCCTACTTCAAAATATACACTATCTACTACACACTCACTTTTATTCACCTTCTCGACATCTTCCCTTCGAATTGGGCTAGAATCTTTATTAGAGATTTTCTTTGTTTCTTATTTTGCCTCTAGCACCATGTCCTCAATATTGGCATTATCTCTCATGGTTGGTTCAGTTGGTTGGAAAATCACTAAGGGTTGCTCAACATCAAGCTCAACATGAATATAGGGTTCTTACTCCTCATCTTCACACTCTTCCATTATTTTAAATGATTCCACAGACAAGATATCATATAAACATAATATAGAAGAATGCTTTGAATTATTGCCATTTATATCCATCTCCTCGTGAATGATTGGCTTCATGTCTTGACACATATCACATATGATATCATACGTTTCTTTTTGGAGATCCAACATTCGTTGAAATATAGCTTTAATGCCACTCTTTCCAGTACTTCGTTCTTCCTTTTCTTGACTATAAGACGTATCAAACTCATAAAAAGAACTAGAATTTGGGTTAGCGCAATAGAGGGAAGGGGCATTTCTTGACCACCACATAAAGAACATTCATACTCCCGTTAGGATGGAGATGGTGCACACATCTCTCTTCGGTGATCATATCTACAATCTTACCAAAAGTGAGGTCCATTATAATATGGACATGGATCATCAACATAAGATTTCCAACCACCAAGCTCATGTTTATTCCACGATGCCATATTAATAAGTAAACTAAAATAAAAATCTACCTAACACAAGAAATAAATGAAAATTAAAAACAAATATTTACAAGTTTGAATTCAAGCAAGTAGGCTAAAATTCCAAACCAACTCAATACGCCAAATTGTTCCCCGACAACGGCACCATTTTTTATAATGCTCAACTTACACGTTACTTTAGTGCAAGACGTCATCATCAATATATTTAACCAACTTTGAAGTCAGGGTCGAATCCACAGGGAACAATATGAGTGGCGATTAAATTAGTTTGAAACTAAAGCTACAAGTTAGATTCAAACAACTGGCATGAAAAGACAAAATGGGGGTCTTTAATGATTGAGCAAAAGTTATTAACACTTCAATTCACCTTAGAACTCAAATCTTAAACTGCAATATCTCAAATCAATGATATAGAGAAACTAGGGTTGTGATCACTATAATTAGTAATCCTCCATTGAATAACAGTTGTAGTATTGGATTCTCATGACTTATGGAAAACACCAAATTATCACTTTCAACAGTCCATCTAAGTGTTTCTCAACCTGCCAAGATGTTTAACTCCCTAATTCTCTCGAACTTAGGAAAGCATTCTATTCATACTGATTTTATCTCGAGTTAATCAATCTTGGTACAACATTAATCATTAGATGAGAACTTAACCTTCCCAAATCCTCGCTGCTAATTCACTTCTTAATAGGGTTGATTTCTTATCTCAAGCAAATCAACAGTAAGCAAGGCCTATTATTTGCAACCAATAGAAAATAATTAATACAAAAAAATTATCAAGATGTTCCCACAATCACTCGAACCCTAACCAAATATTAAATCAATGGAGGAATAATCATAGATCCCACAACCCTAGTTGTGGGATTTAGTTCCACATGAGAAAGAAAGTGATAGCAATAATTATATTCATCATTCAAAGTAATTAAACATAAAAAAAGATGAACTCTGAAGTTGATTCTCTTCTAAGTTCAAGATAAAATTCCCACAACTAAATCAAAGAGTTGAATATTAATTCTAAGTTAAGAGCCCCAAAAAGAAAAGTAAACTCCCTTGGAATAAGTTCCAGATGTTCCCCTCCCGATATATTCATCCTCCTTTTATAATTAGAAAACCCTAACCTATGTTTTAAATACTTCATCCTAATTATGGAAAACAAATCATAGAGTTTAGTAATTTCTCGGACAGGTGACTACATTTTGTGATGCCTTATCAAGATTCTGATGACTTATCATAGATGTCGTCAGCTCCTCTTCGCTTTTGACATTCGCTGCCTTAGGATGATGATGAAGCATGATGGCTTTTCAGATATTTGATGACTTATCACAGATGTCGTTAATGATTTACTTCATCTCTCATGTTCTGCCTTAGGATAACAACAATCGTGATGGCTTATCAAAACTGTGATGACATATCAGACAATGTCGTCACCTCTTTACCTCAGCTCCTATGTTCTGTCTAAGGATGACGGCGACTCTGAAGGCTTATCATAAGGCTGACTTCTTATCACATGTCGTCATCACTTCTTCTAACTGAATCCCATTCTTCGTTTAAGGCTGACGATGACACTGATAACCTATCAGAGTGCTGACGACTTATCAGGAATGTCGTCAACCATACTTCTTTTCTATTTTCTTCAGATTTCAACTTTTTTACTTTCATCATTGTTGGTTCTCTTGCCTCTTGACTTCCACTGCAAAATCAAAGATAAAACAAACAAAAACGACAAAAATTTCTTAAGACTTTGCAATTATTTTCAATTAAAAGCCTCAAATATGTTAGCATCTGCTCACACATCAGTAGGTGGTGTGGAATTCATCATAGTAATCTTTGTCTTAGGTGTTAACCTTTTTAAGATAACCTTGCTTTGATACCACTTGTTAAAGTAAGTGCCTGATTGATCAGTGACTTTAAATTAAGAGTTGCTTATGGATGGAATGGGTTGCTTGACGTGTTCCAAGGAAGCAGTAATACATGAAGTAAAGAAAAAATAATTTTAACATGGAAAACACCCAGCTCAAAAAAGTGTAAAAAACCATGACCTGTACCTCTACAGGATTTAACACCAACTTCACTAAATAACTCTGAGCCTAAAAAACAACTGATTACAAAACTCTTGTAACCAACAACTAGAAATTATAAAATCTAATTCCTATACCTCAATAACTGGAATTATAAACTCTAATTCCTATAACTCAACAATCACCCTTGACTATAGAACCAACTTCGGGTTATCCAAACTTGAAGTTAACTCAGCTCAGTATTATTTCTAAACAATTAATCTAGGAAATCAATAAACTACAACTCAGTAAGAACAATACATTTAAAATTACTCATAATTTGTAAATTTTAATCCTATAAAATAGGTTCGTCAATTTGTTCCTTTGTACTGGTAGCGCTTGAATCTTTAGTCAGAATTCTCTCAATTATGAACTTTCTAAATTTTCTCATTTTTAGCCTTTTCTCTCTCTATAAGTGCACAAGTTACTCTGTATTAAACATCTTCTATTTAAGCAAAGCTCTCAAAAGAGTTATTCTTTATTTCAAACTCCTTCTTTAATTAGAACTCTCATTGCATAGAGTTCTACTTCAAGTGAGACTCCTTCTTCAATTCCTACTCTTGTCTCCTTAGGGTTGTAGTCAAACTTCAACTCTTTAAATCAGCATATGTTTATTTCCTTGAGTTTATTTGAATTAGCCACCCATCTGGTCCTTCCTTGATTTTTGCATGCTTTTCTTTAATCATTGATAATGTTGCTACAAGTTTAGCTAAATGAGACAGTGTGTCTGTGAACCATCTTGACTGACATATTTCATATCACTTTGTCAGTTTGTCAATCATCATTACTACATCGTACCCAACAATACTTTAACTTACCATGAGATGGTGTTAACTTCATATAATAAATGTCAGTGTGGATTAAGTCTATGGGATTGGAATTCCTTTCAATGGACTTATAGGATACTTATTATACTTAGATTCTACACACATTTGACATTTTGATTTATTGCACTCAACATTTGGAAAAACTTCTAAGTTAATAAGTTTTTGCAAAATTATGTAATTGACATGTCCTAATCGTTCATGCCACCATTCATTAGACTCAAGCAAGTAAGAAGAAACAAAACTTTTTTTGATTTCAATTGTCATTACATTCTTATTAAATAGGCCCTCAGCAAGGTACTTTCTCTTTACTGAGTACAATCTTGTTAAAAACAAATACACATTTTAATCTATTTTTGTCAAAAAGTGATACAGAAATCAAGTTCTTTCTCAGCTCTGATACATAAAGAACATTATTGAGAGTCAATACTTTGCCTAACGTTATTTTCAAGCAGATTTTTCTCGTCCCTTCAGCCGTACATGTTGCGGAGTTTTCCATATAGACCTTCTCCTCATATTGAGCTGGATCATATGTATCAAATAACTCTTTGTTGGTGCAAAAGTGGCAGGTGGCACCAGAATTCATCTACCATTCTCTAGAATTACCCACCAAGTTGCATTTGAAAAGTATAGAACATAGATCATCCATTTCGTTTTTGGATTCATTCATGTTGACTTGATCCTTCTTATTTCCTTTCTTTGGGGCACAACAATCAACTGTCTTGTGGCTAATCTTTCCATAATTAAAGCATTTCCCCTTGAATTTCTTCCTTGGAGGATTGCTTTGTTGTCCAGTTTTCTTCTATTTCTTTGAGTTGTTATGGTCTTCTTCCATAATGTTAGCTCCACTCATTGCGTAATTTCCTTTCGACCTCTTCTTGGTGGCTTTATTGTATTCCTCAATGCACAACCTCACAATGAGGTCTTCGATAATCATCTCCTTCCTTTTGTGATTCAAGTAATTTTTTAAGTCCTTCCACAAAGGTGGCAAACTTCTCTATTATTTTTGTAACTTGAAAGGTCTCGTTCACAACCAAACCTATAATAAATATCATATGAACATTGAGAACAAACTTAACATGTTTAATTAAGGTATTTACTAGAATCATACCTTCGGCAAGGAGACCGTGGATGATAATTTGTAATTCCTATACTTGAGATACGACAGTCTTACTATCAATCATCTTGTATTCAAGGAACCTTGCAACAAAGAACTTCTTAGTTCTAGCATCCTCTATTATATAATTTTGTTATATCATATTCCACAACATTTTCAATGTCTTCATTTCGTTGTACATGTTGTACAGATCATCTTGGAGGCAACTTAGTATACAGTTTTTGCATAAAAAATCTGAATGTTTTTCATGCCTCCATTATAACGAATGCTCCTTGTTCGATGTACCTCCGAGCACTTCTGGAACATCTTCATATATGAACCTTTGAAGATACAAAGTTGTCAAATAGAAGAACATCTTTTATTGCCAATGTTTAAAATCTATACTCAAAAAAATTTTAGGCTTCTCCTCCGGTGCAATATTCGTTGCTGCTACACTTGTCCTATCATCAGTTACTTGACCATCAATAGTCATTTTTCTATCACAAAAAGGCAGTCAACTTTAGTATATCAAAATACTAATTATAAAGTTGTAGCAACTTTAAACACTACTTGTTTCTAGTTTAATGATGAAGATTTTATGTCTTCTAATCATTAACCGGGTGATATTTAACTTGTGATGAAGTTTTTCTTTCTTAAAATCACTCGTTAAGTTCAAACATAGTAGAAACCATAAATCTTTATTCTCCAGAAACCAAACAATACAAATTATAAATTAACTCCTTAAGATTGTTGTATCGGGTACACAATCTGTATGTTTACACAATATACACTTCAATATACGTTCAAGAAAGTTTCAAGAACAACAATGAAGTTTAATACCTTCAACACAAGTTCAAAATGAACTATCAAAGAAGTATGTTTATCAACTCTTTTTAAATAAATAAGATGAAGTAGAAGTAGAACCAAGTCCTATGGTTGATGACCACAAAGAGTTTTTGGAAGAAGAAGAATGTTTTTCATCACTTAAAAATTATTTCTACACCTGAGGAGAAGTTCAGGTATTTATAGCCATCAAGTGTCCCTTCAAAAGGGAAGAAATGGTTCAGGAAAAGGTGTATCATTTTGGAACATTCATGTTTACGCCTTCCGAAATAGTGTATATTTTTTAAACAGTCATTTCCAATCGAATAGTCTTCCTTTTTTTGGAATAGTTTGTCATTTACTCGAAGGGTTGCATCCCTTTCGAGGTGTGTTTCTACATGTATTTGCATGGCTTACATGGAGAAATATTTTTGTTGTGAAGCCGAGCGAGAGACAACAACAACGGCACGAGGCATCTCTTGGTTCTTGCCTCACTATCCATTTGAAGGTATGTTTCTTAATAAAAATACAAAAAAATTGCTTTATCCTACCAACGTGGGAGAAGTAGACTTTCCTTTAAGTGAGTAAGCTTTCCTTTTAAGTGAAAAATCACTTTTCCTCCAATTATTCCCTTCATTTTCCATTAATACATCCAACTTGAACCCAATAGCCTGATCATAATCCCTGAAAGTACTAAACATGATTTGATGGTGGTTAAATCATAGACTGTTGCTCCAGCTCCACGAGCAACATGCATGCAACTGTTGCAATTGCCTTTCAAAGTGCTTTTCTGTTAGAGTGGGTAAAATTCCCACATTGGTTGGGTAATGGACTAGTGGTTTGCTTATATGGACTTGGGTAATCCGCACCTCTTGAGCTAGCTTTTGAGGCTGAGTTAGGCCCAAGGTCCATTCTTGGCATTTTCACTGAAACCTTTTTTTTCAAGGATCATAGATGTCAGTTGATGTACTGCAAGATGTGCAGTACATTTAGTACCTAACATTGTACCTTCAACGTGAATATATAAAACCACAACAAAATTTGATACTCCCTCCGTCCTATGTCATCATTTCCTTTTTGATCTGTCTCAAAAAGAATGTCACATTTCTTTATTTGGTAACTATTTAAAGACATAATTCCACGTTTACCCTTATTGGTCCTACTTAATTAAAGATAGTAGTAGTACAATTATTTAATACAGGACAATTTGGTAAAATCACCAAGTTTTTTCTTATTTCTTAAACTCCATGTTTAGTCAAAACATGTAACATAAAATGAAATAGAGGGGTATAATTTAAGCCTAGTAGCCTATAACAACTATAACTTTAGTTGTAACCACCTTTTGTTATCCCTCCTCATGTAGCTCTACTGCTGGTAACCTTTTCCCCACTGTCCGATGAAGAGTTTGCTCTCTCGCCGCGACCTAAAAAATCAAATACAATACGAACATTAAGGGGAGTTTTAGTGTAATGATAAAATTATCTCTATGATATATAGGTTACAGGTTCAAACTGTGGAATCAACAATTGATGCTTGTGTCATATGCACCCCATTGAGGTGTGGCCTTTCCGTGGACTCTACGTGAATTTGAAACATTTTGTGCATTAAACTATCCTTTTATTATGAAAAGCATATACATATATAAGTACCTTTGTTTGGTCTCTTGAATCTTATGTAAGCTTATTTTGACTTCACAATAATATGATGAGTCAAGAATTAAACATTGAATTAAGAAGACAAACATTAAAAGATATTCAATAAACAGAAAACCAATAAATATTTTGAACAAAAGGATGTGTAAATAAAAATTCATTACTTGGACAGCATTTGAGAAGAAATTACATCTTGAAAATGTGCAAAACCACAACAATATCCATCCTACATTCAAATTAAATTATTAAAACGTTTAAGCAAATGATAAACCAACAATAATAACAAAAAAATGTACATGAAACATAGATGCCTTATAATTTTTGAGTTGAACGTCATGAATGTGAACTGGTTCAAACTCTTTGACAACAGCATGGAGATTGCTTCGTATTGTGTTTGATGACAATCATCCAATAGATATATCGATTTATCTATAACATGTAAACGTATAACTCAACAATTGAATTAAAATTCTAAAAGATCCATCAACTATTTGATTAAAGCAATGCAAATTTACGTTGGACATCATCATAATTGTCTTGTGAAACATTGGTTGGAGGAACTGCAACTTTCTCCACACCACCTTAACTAGACATCAATGCCTGAACAAAGCTATTGGCTTGAGTTCTTTTAGATGTTGTTGGGAGATCAGCATTGGCAGCAACACTTACAATCTTGTGTGGTGTATTTGTTGGTGATGGAGGTCTACCTTGCTTTATCTATAGAAAATAATTTACGAAAAGTTTTATGATCTCTACGTAAGTACTAGTATATGATACAAATGACTCATAAAAGTATGACTAACCATTGAAGCATAGCTAACTTTCAAAGCCTCATTCGTAGTGATTGGAGCCATCTCGACAAGTACTTGTTTTTTTTTGGCTTAAAGTAACAGTATTTTCAGCTTTGCTCTCAGTAGCTGGTAATTCAAATGAAGAACACCTTAATATTGTAATAATAAAGATTAAGTTATACATACTGACAAGTCAAATATTTATACAATAAGGTCATAATAAAGATTAACAAAAATTAAAATTGACATAGTGTTGAAGCAATTGGAGAAAAAAAATGTTGAAAGTAAAAGGACATACCTAAAGGAGCAATTGGAGCATTTTCATCTACCTTTTCCTCAACGATTGTTGAAGATTCTTCTATGTAGATAAATCTAAAAATATCATTCAGCACATAATATCCCGTCTCTTGTGGAGTAAGAAAAAAAGTTTGAGAAAACCTTTTTCTTAACTCGTCTTGCCCTATCAAGCACCCCGTCACCACTACTAGAATACCTCTAGCAGCAGATGATTGGGAGTCAACAGTTATGACTTCCACCTTGTTACTCTTAATGTGAGATGAAATGATAAATTCATTTATGCCCTGAAATTATATAGATATCAAAAACTATTAATACCCCTTTGTCAAAAATAAGAAAATATTAAGCCAAAAATTATTCAGTAAAAACTCAAGCATCAATGATAATCATGTTAGAATTATTTATTTTATGTGGACTTAACATTAACTTTTTATTATGTTAAAGTAAAACGGATTGATGTTATTAGTTGGTGGACAAGACACAGGTCGTGTATTCATGTGGATTCCATATGAGATTATGAGCCGGCATTCATTTCATGTAATTGGTGTGGGCTGGTAACAATGTAAGCCTGTAGTAGACTTGTGAGCCCATAATAGGGGGTACACTAGGTTAAGGATTTTAAGCCTATAAATATAAGGGTAGGTCCCCTCTTTTGACTTTAATATAAGACGTATTCCTATAAGCCGTCCGTCGTTATAAGCAAAGGAGAGGAAGACTCAGCCTAGTTCATCTTCAATTACGTGTTCCAATGGCGGCCAAAGGTACGCACTTTATTTCTCGCATATTTCATTACTTTATAGGTGTTCTTGATTTATGAAAATCTGTGGTGTGTTTCTATGTTAATTTAACACTTGGTATCAAAGCATATCTTTGATAGAAACTTTTTCAAGATCATTTTTGGAAAACAAGTGTAAGATTAACTTATCACCTTCCGCCACAGGGACATCTCCGGACTTATAATTTTTCATTTGAAATCTTTTCAAAATATGATCAATATAGACCTTTTGTGAAAGCCCCAAATGCATAGAACAAATGGTGTCTCTCCTAGATCTTTCATATCAAACACTTTGTTATCAAATACTTTGTTCAATGAATACTTAGTTTCATGCAACAATCCCAAATTCAAGTCATTCATTTCACACCCACACTTGCAAGTCATTCATTTCATACCACATCATATCCATATTTTATTCAAAAGCATGATAGTGACTACCCAAAATATTTAAACATAACATGAGGAGTTCTTGTTTCTAAACACATGAAAACTTATGCAAACTACTCTTTTTCAATACTTTATCATACGGTGATCATCTCTTTCATCAATTACATGCAAATTCTTTATTAGAAAACATGAGCATTTGTAAATCAAGGGAAAAAAATCCTCTCATTTGTTCATAAAATAATAACAATTCATAACATTGTTAGGATAATGAATTTCATAACAAGAGAGGTAATTACTCAAATCATGCTCTCATATAACTTTTCAAACTAATAACACATGTACACGTGAAAACAATTAAATTTTAGGAAAAACAACCTCATAGTTTATATAAGATTTAATCATAAAACGGGGCTTACAATGCATTCTCTCCAATAATTTCAAAATCCATCATATGTACGAAATTAAATACCTTAAATGCTTGTTTAATCAATAAATTTATGCCCACGGAATTTAGGATAGTCCCACATACAAGAAATTTTGTATTTTAAGATTCAACTATTCTGGTTCCCCTTGTAACACAGTAGAACTTGTATACTTTAGAATGAGCTGGATAACCAATAAAAAATAATTCGAGATTTTAGGTTCAGTTTTCTTTTCTGAAGGGTTATATATCTTTACCTCCACAGGACATCTCCAAACTCAAAAATAATTTAAACTGGATTTTCTATTGTCTCACAAGAAATAGTGATTCATATATTAATCACATTATAGAACCCGAATTAAATTCTCTCATTACCTTACAAAAAGCATAACACTTTACTGTACAATAATATTACCAAAGTCTAATTCGAAACTCCATCAAATTCCTACCAACAACCTTTTTTGGAATTACAGCTCCATACATTGTTCTTTTAAAATAGCAACACTCCGTAGATTAATTTTTATATTTTCACATCGAACAGAAATAACTGTTTCATTACCCATAACAATAACTCTCAGAATTCGAAAAACATGCCACAATTTCTAAAAATCAAATTCAATTGATTTGATTTCATCCATTTTTTCAAATCTAATTGATTAGGCCATCGTCTAACTATTAATCATATGTACACCTTTTGAGATGTTCCAAGTCAGTTAGACCAAATGACATGAATATTGTCACAAAATACTTTCAGTAGTAAACTTGAGAAGAGCTTGATATTTTATGACATTGTGGAGCCTACAAATCAGTATTATGTTTAACAACCTATGTCTAATCTGGTACTATATCTACAACTTATGTTAAGCCAATGCAATTGTTAACCAAATAGTTGCATGTAAAGGTGTTAACAAGCTTTATATGTTTAAGCTACATGTGTGATCATATGAGCTTAAAGGTATGCCGAAACTTGGCTCATTAAATTTTTGCACAGCTCAAGCTACAATTCAACTCAACAACAATGGATTTGATTTTTATTCTAGTTTTAGACAGATTTGATTATGATTTTAATTTTCTTAATGAAAAAATTAATTTGGTTTTGAACTCCCGAGTTATTGGTCATCGAATCCTGTCTGATGGTTTGTTTAAAATTTTCTTGACTTCTGAGTTTAAATACAATTCTTTTAATTTTGAAATTTTTAGGTCTAAACAATCAATTTTAAGTTGGTTAAGTCTAATATTTTACCTTCTCTGATTTGTTGAAAATCATTCACACAGACATAAATGGTATGTATTCTACTATAATATGTGGTTCAAGTTATTTTATCATCTTCATTGATGACTTTCCTCGATATGGTTATGTTTTTCTTATTAAAGAAAAATCAGATTCTCTTGAAATGTTCAAAGTGTTTAAAATTGAAGTAGAGAAACAAGTAGGAAATGTCATTAAAAAGCTGAGTTCTAATCGAAGGGGTATGTACTATGATAGAAACGTAGAGACTAGGCAACAAATGGGACCCTTTGATCTTGAGCTACATCAGATGGATATAAAGACAGTCTTTTGAATGGTGATCTTAATGAAGAAATTTACATGCAACAAATCCAAGATTTTTTTAAAGGAAGTGAGCATCTCGTGTGTAAGTTGAAGAAATATATCTGTAGCTTCAAACAAGCTTCTCGATAGTGGTACTTTAAGTTTAAGAAAATTATCACTTTTATGGAATTTGTGGAGAACAAGATTGATCATTGCATCTATCTCAAGATCAGTGGGAGTAAGTTCATCTCACTCTTTATGTTGTTGATTATTATTTTACACACTTTAATATTGTTTTATTATATTAAGGTTTTTGCCTTACGTGTTGACTATGTCTCATATTGATAAGATCATATTATTATTTTATTGGATCTTTCTTTTGGAGACATACATAGTATATCATTCTACCTTGTGAATTTTCTGGTTGTTGCACCATGTAATATGTTGTATATGTTGAACCTTGAAAATCAAGATTTTTTGGTGGAGCACATGTTGTTTTAATGTTCACACATGTTGTAACAGAAAATCATGGTGACAATTTTTCTATGGTATGCATATTGATTTTAAGCGTACATATTGATATGAAAAATCGTTTAAAGAACTAACAATGAAATAGCCTCGATTTGGAATCCATGTTGATTATTTCTTGCTACACTACCACATCAATTGGTTTATGTCTACAAAACTTCAGTGTTAGTAATTGTGGACTGGTCTTGTGTCGTTGGTTGATGCAAGTACTGCTGCAATTCAATGGTAATTTTTTTTCTTGATTGAACTATGTTGTAGATGGTTCTTCCACTAAATGTTTATGGCCACTGTCTATTCATCCCGATAGTCATTTTCATAAAAATAAGTTTTTCAAAACTTTTCTTTAAAATTTAACGTTATCCAAGTGGGAGAATGTTAGAATTATTTATTTTGTGTGGACTTAACAATAATTTTTTATTACATTAAAGTAAAACGGGTTGATGTTATTAGTTGATGGACAAGACACAGTCCGTGTATTCATGTGAATTTCATATGAGATTATGCGCCTGTATCCCTTTCATGTTATTAGTGTGGGATGACAATAGTGTAAGCCTGTAGTAGACTTGTGAGCTCATAATCGGGGGTGCATTAGGTTAAAGCTTTTAGCCTATAAATATAAGGTTAGGTCCCCTCTCCTGACTTTAATATAAGACATATTCCCATAAGTTGTCGGCCGCCATAAGAAAAGGAGAGAAAGACTCAGCCTAGTTCGTCTTCGATTACGTGTTCCAATGGCAGCCAAAGGTATCCACCTTATTCCTTGCGTATTTCATTACTTTATAGGTGTTCTTAATTTATGTGAATTTGTGGTGTATTTCTATGTTAATTTAACAAATGATAAAATTAAAAATAAAAAAAAAGTTTTATTAAAAGTTAAAGACACTTAAACTTTAATGATAAATAACAAACACCTCTTGTGAGAAATTACAAGCAAATATCCCAGAAAGTTGTATAATAACAATTATGGCACAAGTAAAATATACAATAAGGTCAATCTTAATTCAATGCCTACATGTATAAATTGATCATTTTAATTAATTTACCAATTTATTAGAAGCATGTACAACATAAAAACACTATATGATTTAAAGGCCTAACAGAATATTCATCACAAATCTTAAGCAAGTAAATGTACAACATAGAACTCTATAAGATTCAAAGGCCTAGCAAAATGTTTCTCATATTTTTTTTTATAATATAATACTTACTTCAGAAGTTGTCAAATACCTAATTCCACCACCTGACAATGGCCAATTTAGGACACTATTTTTCTTGTAAAATCGATATGACTGATGGATTAAATTTTATAAAATATGATAGTATTGATCCACGAAAGAAATGGAGACAGTTTCAGCAGTGTGCTTGGTTGATTCAGTTACCATTTTTGCACTGCAATAAATCAAATAAATAGATGATTAATCAAAACTAATTTAATTAATTTAGATTTAAAAAATAACATTTAGTCAAAGAATGATATGTTTCAAATAAAAAATTAAAAGTTATAAATGCAAATGAATAGTTTAAAGAGCGTAGACATCTAGGCAAAGGTTTTTTATCTATCATTAGGTAAAATAATTTGATAATTAAAAAAATAATAATAAATAAATATCCTTTTGAATCATTCAAAAAAAACTATGTCAAAAATCAAAGTCAAAATGAAAATATAATATAATTTTCCCTAAAGAAAAGTCAAATTAAAAGAAAATCTAACAATCCATTCTTTCAGAAAGTTGTGCTATTGATATATGTATAAATTTTAACTTGACAAAAGTTAATCACAATTTACACTACTAAAAATGTGAATTTTGATGATCGAAAATTCGATGCAAAATCTATCAGAAACGTTTCCACAACACCAAAATATAAATTTTTTATAAATAAAAATTTCAATAGGAGGTCCGTCAAAGACGTTTTCAACAAGTCAATTTCTGTCAAAAAAAATTCTTAGAAATTCATGTTTTTAGTATGTCTATGTTTGAAAAAATTATATCACCACAAGCATAAGTTTTTTCTTAATGCTTGTATAAAACTAATAAATAAAAGACTGGTCTTGATATATGATAAACTCAATCAACAAATAGACTTAAGAAATCATGAATCCAAAGCTGAAAAAAGAATATCCTTAAAAGGAAAAAAATATTCTTTTTATACTTAAAATTCCTTAAAAGTTCTTATCTAAAGAAAAATCACAACAACAACAAAAAAGGAAAATATTTTTTTTTTACCTTTTGATTTGACACAACAGTAAAAAGAAACAACATACGAAATCATTTAAAGAAAAAAAAAGTTTCTAAAATCATCGGATCTTGAAAGAGGACATTACAAATTCATGAATTGACAAAAAAAAGACAACAATAACATTAATAAATTTAATTCATTAAATCTACAAAATCAATCAATGCATATCAATATTCAAAGAAATGTTCTTTAGAGGAGGTATATAAAATTCTAAGTGAAAAGCATAACAAAAATAATAAAGAAAATTAATAATTTATTTTTACTTAAAATTTAATCTACAGTAACAAAAAAATAGTATCATAGAACTTCGTAGAAGTTCTACAATCATTAAATCTAAAAAAGAAAAAGTGTTATATTATCAAGAATTGATAAAAAAAAATACAACATCAACAAATCAATAACTCAAAATTGAAAACCTTACAAAGTCAATCTATATATATCAATCATTTGGAGAAATCAAGAAAAAAAACATACAAGATTTTTGAGAAATCAAAAGGAAAACTTTGGAAAAATGTATGAAGAAAACATCAAAAGTAGGAAGAGACAAGAGAAAAGAAACTAGTGAAAACTTTTGAATAAAAGTTACTAAAATTAGAAAAATCAAATAAGGAATAAAGAGAAAGGAAAAAGTAAGTGATGAATTTATAGTGGCGTAGAGAAAAATATTAAGGTTGTAATTCTTGGATAGATTATCTACAATCTCAACTAGGATTTTATATGTCAATGTGTAGTGAATTATTAAATATATTCCTTATATGTATATTATATTTTTTAAAAATAAAATGAAGTAGGTATTTGAACATGAATTTATTGATATTTGAAAAAAAAAAATTAAGTAATACTTTAAATTAAATTGAAAAAAAAAATAAAAAAAATTTGGTGTCGTGTCTGGACATAAAAGCATAGTTGAAGTTTTATAAATGACAATATTTAAAAAGATAAATATTATTTGAAGTTATATTTTAAAAGTGCTATTTGAAGATCGAAATTATAAGTCTGAAGAAAAATTATTGGGAAGTTTAAGTTTCGTGTTTTGTAAAAGAACAATTAGGCTATAATCAGAAATGAACTAGCAGATGAACATAAAAATTATATTAAGCATATTTAAGTCGAACATTATTGTTTATATATCAAATATTGAATATCTTTCTCAAAATTCATAAGTTGCCTCTGTCGACAGTTATGGAACAATATATTATATTATAAATAATTTTCAAATATTTTTAATTTTTGATAATATACAAAAATAATTATTTTAAAATATTTATTTATGCATACATGAATTCTAATATGATTAAAAAATTCTTTAGTTGAATTTCTTTATAATGGTATTGGTGTCATTCAGTCGAATAATTATTTGACTTCTATAGTCAAATGTTATTAAAGACAACTCAGTTTTGTAAAAAAAAAATTGATTGATATAATAAAACGTTGTTATAGAAAATAATTGTTATAGACGATTTGATTGTATCTCGTAAACTAATTGTTTAAAATTATCTAATTTATTGAAACCCTTAATCGGAGCCTTAAAGCAACTGGTAAAGTTGTTGTCATGTGATCAGGAGATCACAGGTTCAAGCTTTGGAAACAACCTTTCGCAGAAATGCAGGATAACATTGTGTACAATACACCTTTATAATTGGGCCCTTCCCTGATCCCTGTGCATAGCGGGACCGGTAGTGCACCGGGTTGTCCTTTTTATTGAAACCCCTAATCATAATTTAGGCACAATTTTGAAGATGTATTTTCCTTTTATCATCTCTTTTTTTTTGTGTGTGTGTGTTGTTTAATATCTAATATAACATTGATTTTTTTAATTATTTTTCAGGTGTCGAATTTTTTATATGTGCTTAAGTTTTAGGGATCGATAAAATTGAGTCTCAACAAGTTTAAACGAATCTAGTAACTCAGAAACTCATGAAAAAAATTTAAAATAATATAAACAAACTATTAGTTACCTCTTTTGAGAATTTTGCAATAGCACTTCACCAACATGAGTTGTGGCGTAGTGATGGGATTGCACCATCTTTAACAAGAGGTCTTGAGTTAGAGTCATGTATATAGATGGAGAAAACCTTGTTGGAAGATCCATAACCATAATAGTCATGCAGTGCGCAACCCAAATTACTCGGGGTTCAAATCCGAATATCGAACACTGAGTGATAAATTAAAAAGAAACAAAACTGATGGTACTTCAACTGTCTGAAATTTTCAAGCAATCATAGAAAAGATGTTCTTCAACCGAATCTACAAAAATCAAGTATGATAAATCATTCAATTAATTTTTTGCCAATCTAGTAGATCAACTTAGAATCTTCGCTTTGTCATGAGTGTTCATCGAGCAGACATATATAAAAAGGCGACTTCAACAAAGTAAGATGAGTTGACTGATCATTCGCTGTCGAAGAATTGATTTTTTTCACCATATAAATTTATTATGACAATATCTCAAATCTTAGTCGCGAGGCTCACCGGCAAATTGAATTGAATTGATAAAAGGAAAAAAAGTGAATCAGGAAATAAAAATTGAATGATATATGAAATAATTTTTATTTAATTGATAATCATATAAAATAGATAAAGGGAAAGATTATTAAGGTCCCGCCCAAGGTTTTGCTAAAGTGGGACCTTATAGTTGATGACGATCTGACGTTGTTGGAGATTGTTTTACAGAAAAAAGTTATTTGTCTATGCACCATCACATAGTAATTTATTAAAATTAAATATTTAATTTGTTTTATTTTATATATTTAGCATTCAAATTTCGATATACATATTAAAAACAAAATATTATTAATAAATATATTTAGCTAAATTATTATTCACTTGTTCTTAAATGAATAATTGATTATTATTCGGCTCATTGAGGTACAACAATAATTTGGTGAAACTGGAAAAAAAAGGCAATTAATATCTTTTTGATATTTTAAAGTGACAAATATTATAGATAATTTTGTTTTACTAAAGTGACAAATACATATCAGACCCAATCCATTTATTTGTGTTCTTAGGGTTTTTAGTTTTTTCACACTTTAAAATACTTAATAAAAGTTAATTTTAATATTTTTTGTCTAATATATATATTGATGGTTCTGTCCAATTTTTATTTCTGATTGTGAATATAAATTTTGTATTTATAAAATGGAGATTTAATACTTTGTTATAATTTAATTTCTATACACTAATTTATATACCATTAAAGTAAAAAGATGCACAAATGAATACATGATCTATTTGAAAGTTAGTTTTTAAAATTGAAAAAAACAAAAACAAACAATCAATTCATAAAAATCCTAGAACAAAACACAGGATTTCTAGTATATACTATACTATAAACAATAAAAATATCATATAGGGAAGTGAAAATTCATGTTTGAGCACAATATTTCAGAAGTAAATATAATTTATGTCACTAAAGTTTAATTAAAATTCAGAGTGATTAATTTCAAAGTTCATTAGAAATACATGAAAATAAAAATTACAAATACCGGTGATGTTTAGGGAGTACACTAAAAGTAAATTTTTATTTCCATAATTTTAAGTTGAAAATTAAGAGATTTGATTTTAATTTTTTTCTTAAAAATAGTCAACAAATTGATTTGATTTCATTAATAAGCTACTGATCCGTATTTATTATTTCACATTAGCTCCTCTGTGATGTCAGTGCATCATTGTTGAAATAATAAATGTGGTTTGTTGGAATTAAAAGTTTATTAATGAAATCACTTATATTTGTTGACTTTTTTTGAGAAAAAAATAAAAATTAAAGTTGTTTGCTGACCACTTAAAATTATGACAATAAAATTCAAGTCAATCACATTGTAATCCTCAAATTGTACCACCATTTATAATTCTAAACTTCTTCTGATTCTAATAAGTTTTGAAATTAATTATTTTGAGCTCTAGTCAAACTTAGATGACATAAATCATTTTCACTTTTAAATTTTTTCTTTGGGCAATCTTTTAGACAATCTTTATTTACAATTCAAGAAGTATTTCAATTTATGTTTTATGTATTTCGTATTATGAATTTGTCTAACTCTCATTAATTAATTTAAAAATCAATTAAAAAGCATAACTTTTTTATTTATCAAGTTCATTTTGGTTTAGGGACGTAAAACGAGAGAGTTGCGCTAAAATTAAAATAATTAAGATTTAAGATGCACTCAATTAAAGATCAAATTGAATTTGATCAACTCAAATTTATTTTTAGGTTAAAATAGACAGGAGTGATTTGACGTAACAATTTTTTGTAAAAAATATCAAAATTTTCACATAAAAAGTTTGTACTAACCTTAGTGATGCTTTTGTTTGTTGCATCTCTTGAACATGTGGTGTGAACGAGAGATAGTATTTAACTCCCCCAATCAATTCTCACCATTTATTTTTTAAAAATAATAGTATAAAAATACTGATAATTATATACTAAACTTTTACTAAGCTACAATGCTAAATTTGTGTCATTTAAGTTGTAAATATTACTTGCTAAGTCTATCGCCTAACAAAACTCAAGTAACCATCAAATAACACTATTTTAACAGAAAGTTTGGCTGAGATTGTAAAGTAGATCTAAAAAACAGAGTGAAATTGTGGTTGATAAGAAATTCACCCAAGAAGGCTTATATTGTTCATGTTAATGGACAAATGGTACATTATAATTAATACGGTCTTCATGTAATCGCATCAGCATTAATTGTTAATTAAAAATATAAATGACAAATGAGTGAATCAATCATGGAAGAGTGGGAGAGTGATATACACAACAAAGGAAACCCATTGAGGGATCTAGATACACAAAGGATACCGAAGTCATTTCATATGTCATTCTTGATATTCATGACAAAAAGGTCTTGACGATAATATTTATTCGAGTAAAGACATAATTACCCCCTAAAGTTGAACCCTTTTTAAAAAAAGATACTTGACCTTTGCAGTAGTCCTAATACCCCCTGAACAATTTTAAATCGATATTAATACATCATTTTAAATCCATCTAGCATAGAACGTGATTCTACTCTCTTAAAAGAACGTTCAGAATACAAAAAAGGATTTTAACTTTATTTTTACAAGTTTTTCCTTACAAAAATATTTTTTATTTTTCTTATATATTTTTAGTTTGTTTTCTTATTCTTTTTCTTTTTCTTTCATTTTTCTTCTTCGTAAAATTCTTGTCATCTCTAATGGACTATCCACTTTCAATACCACATAATTTTCATTGATAACTCTACCCGTCTTTTTTACTAACACCATGTTTACTTTCTTTTATTTCAAGTTCTTATTTCAATTTTTTTTATATATATTTTGAACGATTTTATAAAACCCAATATGTTTCAAGATGATTAGGAGTATTATTTTTACTAGTATTCGTATCCACACGATGCGCGAATAATATTGAAGAATTTAATTATGTGATCTTATTAAAACGTCTATTAACTTAATCCAAATATTCAGGTGGTGATTTTTTCATAAGCGTAAGATGACTTAATATCCTAGCTTATAATAATTGCAAATTATTACATTACTTATTTGAATGTTATAAATTATATAGTATGTTCTTTAAATAAATTTCAATTGCTATAATGTTTTTCAATATAGTTTAGGGAAAAGTATGGAACTCAGCATGTATAGACCATTAATTATCACTCCCAACCTAACTTTGTATTAATTACGTGTTATAGCCAAACATCCATTTAATAGCCATATATGCGCTATCCCAAAATATACGTATCTGACTCCTAATATCGCCCATTTGTGCCAATTTCTTCTTCCAGCTTTAGTTTCGCTCTCTCTTTCTTGTTCTTTTTTTTCTTAATTATGTTTGCCCAAATATTTGTAAGCAATAGCTATTCATTTTTTTCGTTTCAATGACTTATGGCGAGCTGCGTGCGAGCATACGATCACTTGAACAATAATCGCACACAGCTTGATTCATGTATTGATATGAGTAAGTAATTTGAGATTCATTAATAGTGAAGCTGGATAAAGAATTATTTGTAACAATGATGAAATTTGAAGGCAAGAGATATGGAATCGGAGTGTTGAATTTGAACTATTGGTGATTAGAAAAAGAAAGGCATCATGGGATTATGTGATTATGTGATAAGTGATTGATAATGGGTCTAAGATTTGCATACCAAGTGTTTGATTGTATTTTTCTTCATCTTCTTCTTTCTATGTAAATTTTTTAGTATTCGTCGATATAATATATTCTATGATTTTGTTGTTTGAATTGTAGAGCATTGATAATTAGGTTTCAACTTTTAAAGTTTTGTATTAATTATTTTTTTCGTACCAAGTTCTACACAATGATAATTTTGTATTCAATGTTTCATGCATTGATTCATATTCAATGTTTCATGTAGATATCTATTCATGAAACTTTCTAATTCAATACATCAGTTGGGATATAAATAGAAAAATAAATAATACACTAAGTAAAATGAGCATCTAACCTTCTGTAGCAAAAAATTCTTGTTCAATAATATGATCTAACCTTTGCAATGTTAGGATCGTGAATTCCGGATAGTGCGGAATTGAATAAAGTATTCAGTTAAAAGACAATAATAACGATAAATTGAGAAAATAAAGGAGACATAAATTTAACGTGGTTCGGTCAATTTGACCTACGTTCACAACCAACGGTCAACTTGACCTACGTTCACAACCAAAAGGAGGAGCAACTTTACTAAACACCAATGGAACAAAAGAGAGTCCAAAGACACAAAAGAGAGTATAAAATTAGAGTAATTAAATACTCTTATATCCTAAATACCCAAGAGAATAACCTTCACAAATATCACTTCAAAGAAGAGGTTCACTCAAAGTATTTCCCAACACAACTCTCTCACAAATATTCTCTACAAAGAAGAAAACAAACACAACTAAATCTTATCAAATGTTGGTGTTCTTCTCAAAAAGGTGTGTTATGAATGAAAAAGAAGGTCCCTATTTATAGAGATAAAATAGGCTTGTTGATGTCATCCATGATGTTAATGGAAGATATAAATTTCAATATTTGCATGTGAATGAGGAAAATTTACAACAAAATTTTTGAAAGCAACTTTGTTTAACCAATAAATAATCTTCCAAAATTCTTTGGTAGGCTTTTACCAAATGTGATCAAAAGAAAAATACAAGGCCACATTACATGCAACATGACAGAAGAAGCTTCAAACATTCACAAGCATAGAAGATTTACTCATGCATGTGGTGTTTCTTGGTCTTTAGTGATAGTGAATGAATACATCATCTTTTTGAAAATGTTTATCCAAAAATTGATTGCATTACTTGTTAAAAATGTGGAGAGAAAATGAGAGAATGGAGTTGGCTTTAGTTAGTTTTCAAATGGATAAATAAAATAATTTTAACACTTTCAATTCAAAACACAAAATATTTAAAAGTCACTTTTGAATTTTAATAAACCCTACAAATACGATAATGTTATGGATAAAAAGTTGTAACCACTTAATTTCATAAATGTAGGTAAATTAAAATTTTAAATTTTATCTTAAATTTTTAAAAATCAAAAGTCAATTAAATATTTTTTAACAAATTAGATTTTACTGATATAGAGAACGTGCACCCCTTCCCACTTTCCTCTTCTTCAGCCACCTTTAATTTTTTTCCCTTTTTCTAGATGACTACTCCTATAGATTAGACCGTGAAGTAATAATTTGGATATATCTTTTTATCCCATTTAGTATGAACATAAAAATATTTTATCAATCTATCCAAAAAAAAAATACCAAATTTTAAAAATAAAAATCCAGAAAAACGGAAACACTAGCTACATGTAAAATTCATTATTTGATAAATAAAAAAATAAAAATATGCAATCTATAAACTTTGTAACTGTCAAACATTATTTTTATATTTTTAAATAATTCCCATTATATATTATTTTGACAATTGAAAAATATTTCATTTATATTATTTTAAAGAAATTTAATATTGAAAATTAAAAATATTTCATTCATTTTATTTTAACCGGAAATTAAATTCCTAAGTGTGCTTTGCAACTAAATGTGCTTATTAAATTTATTTTTTAAGTTTACAAAAATTAAAAACTTTAAATAAAAAATTGATAACTTCCCATAGGAAAAAAAAAAATCCAAACGTTCTTATTAAAATTTGTTTCTTATATATTTTAAATTTTTAAAAAAATGTATTTTTTGCTGTAAAGAAGAAAAAGTTGTGGGACGATAGATAGTTAAATATTTAGTAAAAAGATCTGATAACTTCCCACAGAAAAAGAGTTATATACGTGTTTAAAAATTTATTTTTAAATTTAAAAATTAATATAAACAATTTGGATTTTTTTCCTTTGCTATAAAGAAGGCGCAGTTATAGAAAAGAAGGATTTTTTTCTTCATTCTCTACAGTGAATGTAAACTTAAGATAAAAAGATTAACACAACAAATATGGATAATTATAGAGAAACAAATTATAATTGAATGCATATTTTGTTTACTAATTAAATTATTTAAAAAATAAAATAAAATGGTGGAAAAAATAATATAAATTAGAGTATAAAACAGTACATCATATGATATAGCCACATTTGACTATCTCTAATCAAAGCTTTCTTTATCAGTGTATCATACAAACAGAGCCAAGTAATATGAAAGTAAAGTAGTAATTCGAGAGCCACCTGATGGAGTTGCCTTCTGCGAGTAAAATCAACAATGCGAGAAGTAAGTGGTTTGAAATTAGGTTCATAACGTAATTGTCTTTTGAATCTATCCAAATAATACCTTCTCGACACCGACAATGAAGAAGGTGACGATGACAATGTCAGTCTCTGAAATGCATTTTGATTCCGTTGCTGCTGCAAGGATTTTGTTTTCGCGATTATATTTATAAGAGTGTTGCTTCAGTTGCTATTTATTTATCCATCTATGACAAATTGCCAATGTATTCAACAACACTGATTCCTTTGATTGTGAAGTTGCAATTGGCCTATGCTTTTCTGTTTTTTTTCTTTTTTCTTTTTTTTGCCATAAAATGAAACCCAACAATGTGTTTTAGTTGCTACAAAAGAGGCTCAAAAACATGTATTTATTCTATGGGTAGTTAATGTGAAGATATAGATAGATTTTTTATTTTTAATTATTTTTTTAAAAATATTTATAGATAGATTTTTATTTGAAATTAGACATAGATAGATTTACATTTTCATAAGCTATTTACAAATTTTTAAAAGTTCCTTGATTCATTTACTAAAAATTTCAGTTTTGATATCATTTTTCTCAAAACCTTCATTGATAAAACTATATAAAAATAAGATAAATTAATTAATGAAGTTTTCAAAATATTAAAATTTGTTCAGATAAAAGAATGATTAATTTATATTAATAACTTAAGCAAAGTTGAGAAAGTGCTAAAGAAATTTTTTATAAAAA
This sequence comes from Capsicum baccatum var. pendulum, assembly GCA_030864225.1. Lineage (NCBI taxonomy): Eukaryota > Viridiplantae > Streptophyta > Magnoliopsida > Solanales > Solanaceae > Capsicum > Capsicum baccatum. Next base: position 261,735,471 of record CM061560.1, on the reverse strand, counting down.
TACTCTCTAATTGCTGCGTAAATGGCCAGCGAAAATGGAGGGAGATTTTACGAAGAAGAAGAAGGGAAAAGTCAAAGGGGATTGGTTGTAGAGATAATACGTGGAGTGGAAAGATTTGTAGAAAGAGAATAGAAAGTCAGAAAGTAATAGAGATGATGTTGGGCGTATTTACATGCCTAAAGCACCATAATTTACCCATGTTATAGCTAAGTTTTGAGGATAAAATATATAATTCCTGCACTTTTAGTCCATCTCCCTGTAAGTGAGCTAACCAACGTGATTAGCATGTTTTCAGGTATTAATGATGAAGATTTCAGCACTTTGTGGACCCTTGGGCAACAAAGGAAAACTTCACGTAAGAAGGAAGGCAGCTTTTGGAAGCTTATGGACTAAATGTGATGCATGGAGAAATTGTCCCGGGCAGAATCAGTATTTCTTAATACTTAGGGGTGCAGCAGTAACCTAGTAGGACTAGGACAAGGATGCAGTAACCGAGTAGGACTAGGACAAGGATGTTATAAAAACCCTATTTGCGGAATTTTTCAGCATTCATTCTTATTTTTGTCATTATTTTTCTTTCATTCGACACGTGGGATTATTCACGTTACAATTTCTGACAGAGGAACACGGCTCTCTTGAGAGCAATGGACCAAGAGGAAAAACGTCATCCCTCTTTGACGTTAAAATCATCCCCTCGCGAAGATTATTTGAGTTGTGGTATGATGATTATATCTATTGCGAATTTCATTGTAATCATGAGTAGCTAAACTTCTCTGTTAGGGTTATGGAAGCCTTGTGATATACTATCTATTACTATGAGTTTGTGAATTCTTGATGCGTATGCTACTTATATCATTACTCTCTTCGTTTTAATTAAATTCTTGTGGTTGCAAACATACAGAATACGCCATTATAGCATTAACTTGTTCGAGAGAAAAGTTACATATTTGGAAAAGAAAACGTGACAAGGAAATAGGGCTACCAACCCCTGTTTACACGTTAATGCCTTAACCGGATTAACCTCTTGGAGAGTTTGTACCGTTAGTTATACACTTTAAGCTAGAGAGAGTTAAAGTGAAATAATTCTGGATAGTCGAGAGACACTAGGATTTACCATAAGAATACGAATCTCTATAAGTGAATGCATGTCTGAATTCCACATAACTCATAGTTAATAGATACGTAGAACTCATAAGGTGGAAATAACCCTAACTTATTATTCTCTGTGATTAAATCTTACTAAACAAAGCATTCATTCATTACTTTGTTAGCAATAGTTCACGCCTACAATTAAATCCCCCCTTTCCATAGAATTTTTGACCAACAATCTACTAACAGTTGCAACACTTAGTGACCAAGTATTCCCTGTGGGATTCGACACCCAACCTAGTTGGGTTCTATATTTGACAGTGACCGCTTACACTCTTACGAGAGTTGTAGTTTGGGTGTTATCAAATTTTGGCGCCGTTGCCGGGGAATACGATTGTCAACTAAGTTTGTGATAGTTACTACACCCTTTGGTCAAAGATTCTCGAATTTTACTTTTCGTCTATTGTTTTTGTTTTATTCAGGTTTTGTTCAGTGCATGCCAAATACTCGAAGTTCGGGTCATCCATTATTACTCATAAATCCTGAACCTCAACTTATTGGCAGGATGGAGGCGCAACAAGACATTGAAAGAAGGGCTGCTCAACAAGAGCAGGCTAGATTAGCTGCATTGGCCATTGCTCAAGTGCATCAACAGAATATTGATAACCCAGGGCGAGCAACAAATCCTGATGATGAGGACCTGGGTGATGATGAGTTACTAAACCCAAGGCATGCTGATGAGGTGGCGGCACCTATGAACAGAAGAGATCGTCAAGCTAGATTGAGGCCTGAACGGCGAGCAGTGCAGATTTCTTTTGATGATGATGATGACGATCTGGATGGGGCTGGTGCCACAAGGGATATTATTCCTCCACCCTTGGCACCTGGAGCCAAGTTCAATATAACTAGCACCATGATTCAATTATTGCAGCTCAAGGGGTTATTTGGTGGACTTTCAGGCGATGATCCAAATATGCATCTGATCAATTTTATCTCCGCATGCAAGTCATTCGACAATCCAGGAGTTGGACAGAATGCAATTCGGCTGCGCTTATTTTCATTGTCTCTATCTGGGGAGGCAACTCTATGGTTGAACGGGCTGACTCCTGATTCTATTACTAATTGGAGGCAATTGAAAGACGCTTTCCTAGAAAGATTCTTTCCGCCATCCAAGAGAGCACAGTTGAGAGATGAGATCAGCAATTTTCAACAGCTTCCAACTGAAGCTCTCCACGAAACATAGGAGAGGTTCAAGAAGAAGCTTATGCGGTGCCCAAATCATCATATGACCAATGTTCACTTAATGGAGATATTATACAGGTCTTTGAATTCGGTGACTAAGCCAGTGGTTGATAATGCTGCAGGAGGGTCATTCATGGACCTTACTTTTATTCAGGCAAGTGATATGCTAGATCGTATGACAAAGCAGAGCAGAGCTTGGCATACCAGGGATTCTGAGGTAGCAAGCTCTACTGTATCCATTGGCATGACTGCAGAACAAAGGCGAAGAGAGGAGGAACGTGATCAAGATATGGCGCACATGAAAATGCAGATGGATCTTCTTACCAAGCATTTATTATCAAGGAAGACCGAAAAAGTCAAAGCTGTTATGTCAAAGTGAAGAGATGAATCCGATTCTGAGTAAGAAGCTAACTACTTGAATAATTAGGGGGGTTTCCGAGGCAATGCCCAAGGAAACCAAGGTCGGAACTATTATGATAAATATGGAAACAAGGACCGTGATCAAGGTAGTTGGAAGAATAAGACTGACAGGAGTGGTTTGTATGTTCCTCCTGGAAACCGTGAGGCCGTGGCGTCTGGCTCTGGGAAGATGTCCATGGAAGATATGATGGCTAAGCTGTTGAAAGGAGTGGAGGCAACCAATACGGGAGTAAATGAGGTAAAGAATGATTTGTCATCAATAAATTAATTGGTTGACTCACATTCCACTTCAATAAAACAGCTCGAACAATAATTGAGTCAACTTTCAGCGGCATTTAATCAAAGAAAGGCTGGCACTTTACCTAGTGATACTGTGCAAAATCCAAGGAATGACGGATCATGTATGGCTATTACTACCAGAAGTGGTAAGGTATTGGAGAATCCTTCCAAAGACAAGCAGGCGGTTGATGATATAGCAGATGATGTTGTTGATACCGAAGAAGCTGAGGTGAGTGTGCATGACGTCACCCCTAGACGTCTGCAACCTGAAAAGATCAATAATCGGAAGCAAGATAAAAAGGAAGTGGTGGAGAAAACTATTCCCCTTCCACCACCACCTTTTCCTCAAAGACTGAAGAAGAAAGCTGATGACACCAAGTTCAGTAAATTCATGACTATGTTGAAGCAGCTGACTATTAATGTTCCGTTGGTGGAGGCGCTGGAGCAGATGCCTGGGTACGCTAAATTCATGAAGGACCTTTTGACAAAGAAGCGGGCAGTAAGCTATGAGCTGGCAGATAATGTTCATCATTGTAGTGCAATTGCCACGAGGTCTTTAGTACAGAAGAAGGCAGATCCTGGTGCTTTCACTATTCCTTGCACTGTTGGATCTTTGGATTTTTCCAAGGAATTGTGCGATTTGAGAGCTAGCATCAATTTGATGCCACTATCTATTTACAGAAAGTTAGGGTTGGGCGATCCTACACCAACCAATATGCGGCTCGTGATGGCAGATAGGTCGGTAAAATGACCTGTTGGTATCTTATGTGATGTATTAGTGAAGTTCTCTTCCTTCATTTTTCCTGCAGACTTTGTTATTTTGGATTATGAGGTGGACTCTGAAGTTCCCATAATCTTGGGGCGTCCTTTCCTTGCAATAGAAAGTGTGCTTATTGATTTAAGAGCTAATAAGCTTTTATTTTGGATGAATGACGAAGTGGTCCGTTTTGATGTATGCAAATCAATGAAGTAGCCCAACGATGTGAATGTGTTCTCTGTAGCTGATGTGTACTATGAAGATGAGAAAGAATTATCTGTAGAGAAGCAGCTTATTGTTGAGCCATTGGCTGCTGTGCTAATGAATTTTGAGCGTGAGGATGTTGAAGACTATGAAGAAACTATTTGTGCTCTAACAGGAATAGGGTCGTATTCTCATTCTCCCAAAAAGCTGGACCTTGATCTCAAAAATCGTCCTACACCACCAGCTAAACCATCTATTGAAGAGCCACCAATGTTAGAATTGAAGGAGCTGCCCAGTCATCTAAAGTATGCGTTCTTGGGAAGTGGAAACACACTTCCGGTATTGTTGCGGCTGATTTGGGTGAGCAGCAAGTTGCAGCTCTCATCTCTATTCTGAGGAGATACAAGAGAGCCATCGGTTGGACTATCGCTGATATTATTGGTATCCCGCCTGGGATATGTATGCACAAGATTCAGTTTAAAGAAAATTGCATACCCACTATTGAGCATCAAAGACGTTTGAATCCACCTATGCAAAAGATGGTGAAGAAAGAAATTATTAAGTGGTTAGATGCAGGGGTAGTGTATCCAATCTCCAACAGTAAATGGGTGAGTCCGGTACAGTGTGTGCCCAAGAAAAGGGGGCATGACGGTAGTTGCAAACAAAAAGAATGAGCTAATTCCACTCCGACCTATCACAGGGTGGAGAGTGTGCATGGACTACCGAAAGCTAAATTCGTGGACGCTTAAGGATCACTTCCCAATGCCATTCATGGACCAAATGCTTGATCGATTGGCAGGGAAAGGATGGTTTTGTTTCTTAGATGGGTATTCCGGCTATAATTAGATTTGTATTGCTCCCGAAGATCAACAGAAGACAACGTTTACATGCCCATATGGTACGTTTGCCTTCAAACGTATGCCATTTGGGCTATGTAATGCACCCGCCACTTTTCAGCGTTGTATGATGTCCATTTTTTCTGATATGGTTGAAGACACCTTGGAGGTGTTCATGGATGATTTTTCAGTTGTGGGTGAGTCGTTTGAATCGTGCTCGGCGAACCTAAGTATGGCATTGCAGAGATGTGTTGAATTCAACTTGGTGCTAAATTGGTAGAAGTGCCACTTTATGGTTAAGGAAGGTATTGTTCTTGGGCACAAAGTTTCTGAAAAAGGCATTGAGGTCGATCGAGCTAAGATTGAAGTTATCGAGAAACTACCACCTCCAATTTCTGTAAAAGGAGTTCGTAGTTTCCTCGATCATGCAGGTTTTTATCAAAGGTTTATTAAAGACTTCTCCAAGATTGCTAGTCCGTTATGCAAACTTTTGGAGAAGGATGCAAAGTTTGATTTCGGTGACGATTGCTTGAAGGCATTTGAATGCCTCAAAGGGAAGCTAGTTGAAGCTCCTATCATCGTATCGTCTGATTGGTCTCTACCGTTTGAGGTTATGTGTGATACAAGTAGAGTAGCTCTGGGCGTTGTACTTGGTCAGAGAAGAGAAAGGTTATTTCATCCAATCTACTATGCGAGCAAGGCCTTGAATGGAGCCGAGAAGAACTATACCGTCACGGAACAAGAGCTTCTAGTGGTTGTTTATGCTTTTGAAAAGTTCCGTGCTTACTTATTGGGAACCAAAGTGGTGGTTCATACAGATCATGCAACTCTAAGATATTTAATGGCAAAGAAGGATGCAAAGCCAAGGCTAATTCGATGGGTGTTATTGCTGCAAGAATTTGATTTCGAGGTAAAAGATAGAAAAGGTTGCGAAAAGTAGGTAGCTGATCATCTATTTAGACTTGAGAATGAGCACATAGCGCAGCCCGATCTTAAGATTAATGATGCATTCCCCGACGAAGAGATCATAGCCACGATGGTGGAAGAGTTACCGTGGTATGCAGACTTTGCAAACTACGTGGTAAGTAATGTGATGCCTGAGAATCTCTCGTTTCATCAAAAGAGGAAGTTCATGCATGATGTGAAACACTACTTCTGGGATGAAACATATCTGTTTCAACGATGTGCGGATGGTGTTATCAGGCAATGCATATCTCATGTGGAGGTTCCTAGTATATTGGAAGCAAGTCATGCTTCCCAAGTTGGGGGTCACCATGCAGGTGATCGGACAGCCAGGAAGGTATTGCAAAGCGGCTATTATTGGCCTTCATTATTCAAGGATGCCTATGATTTTGTGAGAAGAGGTGATCAGTGTCAGAGGCAAGGCGCGATTTCAAAGCATCATGAGATGCCCATGTCTAAGATTCTTGAAGTAGAACTATTTGATGTGTGGGGTATTGATTTCATGGGCCTATTTGTGACTTCGTTTGGGATGAAATATATCCTAGTTGTTGTGGATTATGTATCCAAATGGGTCTAAGCTGTAGCGATGGCTGATAATGAAGGTAAGCGTGTTGTAGCATTCTTGAAGAGAAATATCTTCTCTTGTTTTGGGGTACCACGTACCATCATAAGCGATGGAGGATCACACTTTTGCAACAAGCTGTTCAGAGCCGTGTTGGTGAAATATGGGGTCAAGCAACATAAGGTAGCCACATCTTACCACCCACAAACTAGTGGGCAGGTAGAGGTTTCTAATCGGAAGATCAAGCTGATCCTTGCTAAGACTGTAAATGCTAGTAGGAAAGATTGGGCTCAAAAGTTGGACGATGCCTTATGGGCTTATAGGACTACATTCAAGACACCAATTGGCATGTCCCCGTACCAACTAGTTTATGGGAAGGCTTGTCACTTGCCAATTGAGCTTGAACATAAAGCATTGTGGGCGTTGAAGCGGCTTAATTTAAATTGGGATGATACTATTAATCTGAGATTGGAGCAGCTGAATGAGATGGATGAATTCCGTCTACATGCGTATGAAAGATCAGACCTCTACAAGGAACGAATGAAAAAGTATCATGATCGGCGGATTATCCAACAAAACTTTCAGAAGGGTGATATGGTACTTCTTTTCAACTCCAGACTGAAGCTATTTCCAGGTAAGTTGAAGTCTAAATGGTCTGGTCCGTTCAAAATTAGCCAAGTCTACTCGTCTGGAGTAGTAGAGTTAGAAGACAATAATGGTGGTGTCTTTAAGGTGAATGGCCAACGAGTGAAGCCATATATCGGTCCTCTTGACTCGATAAAATGCATGGCCACCATCTATCTCGATGAAATCTAAGTACTCGAGGTAACTATGTCGTGCCGCGACAATAAATCAAGCGCTACGTGGGAGGCAACCCATAGTTTTTAATCGTTTTATTTCCCTAGGAGTTTGTTTTGTTAAATAAAAATCCAAAAATAAGAGTCGAGCCACGACCAAAACTAAGGCGCTTGGTGGGAGGCAATCCATCTTTCTAATCGTTCTTGTTGTTTTTGAGTAAGTGTAGGTGCAAGACGTATAAAGGAGAAGATTGGTCTCAAATTTTGATTCGGAAGTGTGCCATTTTAAAGGTGGTAAGTTAGGAGTGAAGAAGCAAAGGCTATCGGTTAGGCATTGCCTATGGAAAACTAGGCAATGATAAAGGCAAGGCCTATGCTATGGCCTTTATTCTCGGAATCTACAATACCATAGCATAGGCGCCGCCTATGCTCAACTAGGCAAAGCATTAGGCTCCGCCTATGCCAAAGCCTTTGCTCTCTGAATCTACAATGCCATAGCATAGGCTCCGCCTATGCCCAACTAGGCCATAGCATAGGCACCGCCTATGCTTAACTAGGCAAAGCATTAGGTGCAGCCTATCCTTACTTTTTGGTCTCCTAACCCGATTTCAAATGGGTCAAAACCCGACCCATGCCTTGGTCTATAAATAGAACCTTAATCTTAGAACAAAATACACTTATTTGCTCAACCTATGTGCCGCCTTTACTCTCCAAATCTCTTAAAACTTTTCTTTTTACTTATCTAACCTTGCAAGATCATCCTCCAAGTCCATCACCAAGTAAGTTCTTCTTTTATATTTCGTAAGTGTTACAATACTACGCTTATAATGATTTGCTAGATCTTGAAGTGGTGTTAGTGATTTGAATGTGCTTGGTTTGTTATGATACATCTAGTTGAAGTGAAAGAATACATGTGGGTGTTCTTGACTTGGTTCCGACTTGTATTTGATTTTGATACACTGTCATACTTTTGCGAAATCGACATGGTGACGTTAATTGCATAATCTTCAAAATTGAATGCTTGAATGTTTGAATGACTCGTTCATCAAGATAAAGATCATGATTGAATACAAGCATGAGACGTTGTGATTATTTCTATGCCATAACTTGATTCAATCTCTATGTAGTAGTCTTGTTCAAAAAGTGCATCAATCCAAACATGAAAGAATAGTAAAGATTACATGAAATAGAGTTGGACAAGATAGTTAAGATGACATGAAAGTATGACTGTGCTAAACGTGTTGTTGGAATGTATCGCCTATATGAATGTCGATTAAGTCTGAGTAATCGACATAAATCACTTAATTATTTTGTACCAACAAATTAAGTGTGGGGTGGTGCCGCTATTGCTTGTTTGTCGATTAAATCTTCCGAGATGAGCTAACATGAATCTATTTTAATCTCAGGAAGAATGACACCAAAAGGACGACAAGGAAAAGAAAAAGCGTCCACCTCACAGAAAGGTAAGAAAAGGGGAAGAAAAGAGCAAGCTGACTCCTCCTCGCTGCAAATACCGCGACGCATGTTCGGGATAAAGTGGGTCCTAGAGGAGGAAGAAAAAGAGTGGTACAAGAAAAACAAAGTGAAAAAGTATGTTCACGTGGAGTTGATACAGAAGGAGAGTCTAGCGAAGAGAGAACCTTGCATTTTGGCTAAAATCATGGCGCTAAATCTTGATTTCATTTTCCGAGACATGGGAGAATGCAATCTTGATCTAACGCGAGAGTTTTATGCAAATTGGTTCCCAAAGACTACCGGAAGTGAAGTGAAGATTCGGGGCCAAGTTTTACAACTAAATGCGGAGTTCTTCAACCCTTTTCTGGGTCTTCCATCTGTAGATCCATCATCGCTCAAGGAGCTTCAACAAAGACCTCCGTATAGGGCAATCAAACACACACTGTGCGGAACAAGATCAATGGCACGCTAGAATCATCATAAGGATACCGGTCGACACAACACCTTCCCGTATGTTTTCTTGAATAGTGAAGCTCAGATATGGTTGAGGATAGTCAACTCTTGCCTCATTCCTAGGACACAGTACACAAATATCACACGTGATAGAGTATGCTTGGTGTACGCTCTGATGACTAAAATCCCTATCAACATTGGTGCGGTTATACGATCGTCAATGCGTAAGGCTAGGCTACACAAGAGGTCCCACTTCAACTTTGGCAATCTGTTGACTGCGATATTAAGGAAGGAAGACATTGAAGAGGAACCTGCAGATCATAAGATTCCACACAACCCGAAGAAGGTTGACTTGACAAAGGTTAAAGATTCTGAAACTATGCATGGCGTCAACCTGACCACTGCAGAAAGACATGCTCGTGATGAAAGCTTCTTCCGCCATTTATATGGCTTGACGAGGTTTACCTTGATGAATGGGGGTCGTGTTCCAACTGATGCAGTGCTCCAGCAATTGGATTATGACTACCCGATGAATGAGCATGCGCGGGCTATGTGCGGAGTAGGGGTACATTTTGAGAAACCTCTTGATGATGACGTGTCGACCAATGATGATTGCTGAATGCCAGACTCAGACATGGAGGAGAACTCTGATGAAGATGACTCTGATGATGATTCCGATGCAGGGGGTATGACCTCAGACATAGAGGAGGAGTCCGACTAATCAAGTTTTTCTTATTTATTTTCCACTGAGGGCAGTGTGTCCCATCTAAGTGTGGGGTGCTGGTATTTGTATGTTGCACTTCCTTGCCTACATTTATTTATGTTTGTTTGTTTTAATTAGTCGTAATTAGTTAGTAGTAGTTAAATTTTCGAATTTTTTTGTGATTTTGCATGAAGTGCATGAAATTGTTCTGATAGGCGGCATGATATTATGACAAGAGTTTGTGCTAAAATCATTACTATTGAGACGTTTAGGCTCCAAGTGTGACTCACTATGTGATAAGTGTGTGGTTTAATTCCTTCATTTGTTGGGTCAAGGGTCTATACTGCTTCCAATAAAGTTGACCATGTGCCTTATGTGTGTGAGGTAATAGTATATTCTGTGTTGTGGCTGATGCTAGAACTTGCCTGGTGTGTGTGTAAAGCAAAATAAAGAGTGTAAGTTTAGGAGATGATTTAGGCAATTCTTTGGCAGCCTGTAATTGTTTACCTTCTTTTTACCTACCTGTGTACATTATCATAGTTAACCCCCTTTGAGCCTTTAGCTATTTTCCTTGACAGCCTCATATGTAGCCTAATCCATTTTTTTCAAGACCATAATTTGATCCAAATTCCTAAGCGCTTTAAATGGTAGAGTTATGCGACAAAATAAGAGGAAATTGGGTGAGAATAATGCCTCATAGCATATTGGTACTTGAAATTGTTGTGAAAAAGAGTGGCTATCATAGAAGTGCTATCATAGAGGTGCCTTATAATAAAAAAAAAAGAGAAATAAAAAAAATAAAAAGATAGTTATGTTTATAATTGAATAACAAAATAGGTGAAAAGGGGTGGTAGATGAAAGGAAAGTAGAGGGGTTGTTTAAAAGAGAGTGTTAATGACATAACGTAGTGTATTAAAGCGCTTAGGGAACATAGTCACTATTTCTGACCAAAATAGTCCTACCTGTCCCTTAGCCTACATTACAACATGTAAAGACCTATTTGATCCTAAGCTTAGCATTCTGATATTAGTAGAGCATTACACTAAGGGCAAGCCTATGGTCATCAGTTGCAACATATGAATTCTTTGTGAGAGTGAGAGCAAGGAGAATCTTGTACCCATGTTTTGAAAAATACAAAACTTATGAGTGATCATGGGTGATATCTTGTGTGAGACACACATGGTTGATGAGTTTTGGGTAGTGTTATATGATTCTTTGTGGCTTAACTTGTGGATACGAATTGACCATCATCACGAGTCTATGTTGGAGGTTGAATTGTTTCTAGTAGTGATCAAGAAAACTACTCTTTGTTAATAATTGCCTTGCATGTCTGGTTGAACATTTTGTGTTGCTACTGTGATATCCTAGTTAGCTGTTTGCATGGACGTAATAGTTTGTTTGAGGACGAACAAAGCTTTAAGTGTGGGGTGGTGATGTTGGGCGTATTTACACACCTAAAGCACCATAATTTACCCATGTTATAGCTATGTTTTGAGGATAAAATATATAATTCCTGCACTTTTAGTCCATCTCCCTGTAAGTGAGCTAACCAACGTGATTAACATGTTTTCAGGTATTAATGATGAAGATTTCAGCACTTTGTGGACCCTTGGGCAGCAAAGGAAAACTTCACGTAAGAAGGAAGGCAGCTTTTGGAAGCTTATGGACTGAATGTGATGCATGGAGAAATTGTCCCGGGCAGAATCAGTATTTCTTAATACTTAGGGGTGCAGCAGTAACCTAGTAGGACTAGGACAAGGATGCAGTAACCGAGTAGGACTAGGACAAGGATGTTATAAAAACCCTATTTGCGGAATTTTTCAGCATTCATTCTTATTTTTGTCATTATTTTTCTTTCATTCGACATGTGAGATTATTCACGTTACAATTTCTGACAGAGGAACACGGCTCTCTTGAGAGCAACGGACCAAGAGGAAAAACGTCATCCCTCTTTGACGTTAAAATCATCCCCTCGCGAAGATTATTTGAGTTGTGGTATGATGATTATATCTATTGCGAATTTCGTTGTAATCATGAGTAGCTAAACTTCTCTGTTAGGGTTATGGAAGCCTTGTGATATACTATCTATTACTATGAGTTTGTGAATTCTTGATGCGTATGCTACTTATATCATTACTCTCTTCGTTTTAATTAAATTCTTGTGGTTGAAAACATATAGAATACGCCATTATAGCATTAACTTGTTCGAGAGAAAGGTTACATGTTTGGAAAAGAGAGCGTGACAAGGAAATAGGGCTACCAACCCTTGTTTACACGTTAATGCCTTAACCGGATTAACCTCTTGGAGAGTTTGTACCGTTAGTTATACACTTTAAGCTAGAGAGAGTTAAAGTGAAATAATTCTGGATGGTCGAGAGACACTAGGATTTACCATAAGAATACGAATCTCTATAAGTGCATGCATGTCTGAATTCCGCATAACTCATAGTTAATAGATACGTAGAACTCATAAGGTGGACATAACCCTAACTTATTATTCTCTGTGATTAAATCTTACTAAACAAAGCATTCATTCGTTACTTTGTTAGAAATAGTTCACGCCTACAATTAAATCCCCCCTTTACGTAGAATTTTCGACCAACAATCTACTAACAGTTGCAACACTTAGTGACCAAGTATTCCCTGTGGGATTCGACACCCAACCCAGTTGGGTTCTATATTTGACAGCGACCGCTTACACTCTTATGAGAGTTGTAGTTTGGGCGTTATCAAGAGACGAAAAAGAAAGAAGGAAAAAAATGTAAAGAAGAAAAACTAAAAATGAAAAATATGTATTTTTTCCTTAAGTTAGACGTGTCAAATTTTAATTTGTGCATGCTTAGCACCTATTTTTTGAAACTAAGATTTGTCCAAAAATAATGTAATAATATAGGTTCAAAATTGTTTAGAGGGGTATTAGGATACTCGGAAAATTCAAATGTCTTTTTGAAAAAAGAGTCCAACTTTATGTTGGGTTATTGGGTCTTTTTCCCTTTCTATGTGGATAAATGAAGCTCAATTTGGATCAACCCATCTTTACCCATAGGCCCATTACTATGGGTAATATATATTGATCTTTTTAGGTCTTATTCACCATCACAAAAAGAGAGTTTTCTGCAACCAAAGAGAGAAAAACAAAGCTGATTTTCGTACCTAAATTTCAGCCACAACTGTTAACTTCAAATTGCGATTTCCGCTTCATTTCTTGTCCGATTGAGATGATTTTTGGAATTTTTATTCCTCTTATCTGAATATTTGATTAAGAATTGACGCAGCTTGATTTGGTGGCCTATAGCTCCTGTTTTTCATTCCCGAAAGTAATTGCATTTTTGGTTCTTTCACTCCTTTATTTCTCTAGTATTTGGTGTTGTGGTTTATGTATTGTTTCTTGTTGTTTGGAACCTTTTTGGTGGACATTTTGGAGGAAATATTATAACTCTTTGGTGATTATAGTCGAGGTTTGGTCCCGTGGTTTTTTACTCTTCACACCGAAAGATTTTCCACGTAAATTTGGTGTCTTGTGTGATTGCCTTTATTCTTGTCCTATTGCATTTATGTGGTAATTCATTTGATTCCATATTACTTTGCTTTGCTTGGTTTTCTTGTCTCCTCTTGGTTCAAGTTGAAAAAAAAAGTTTAGTCTTAGGTATTTTCCGCTGCTACCCTGTCGGGCTCTTTGATTGTGTACCCGTCTTTCCTAACAAGTGGTATCAGAGTGTTGGTTGTTGTTGATTGTAGATTTGAATGATTGAGGTAAATATGAGCAAGATGTTGTGTTTGAATGGTAGTAACTATCATACTTGGAAAGGCAAGATGAAAGATCTTCTATTTGTCAAGAAAATGTATCTATCTGTGTTTGCATCTACTAAACCTGAACCATGACAGATGAGGATTGGGAATTTGAGCACTTACAGGTTTGTGGCTATATCAGACAATAGGTTAAAGATAATGTTATAAATCATATTGTGAATGAGACACATGCTAGAAGTTTGTGGGACAAGCTCGAGACACTTAATGCTTCGAAGACTGGCAATAACAAGTTGTTCCTGCTTAAGAAATTGATGAATACCAGGTATAAAGAGGATAGTTCGATTTCTGATCATATTAATGATTTTAAGGGTGTCCTTGACCAGCTGTCTGAAATGGGTGTAAATTTTGATGAAGAAATTCAGGGACTTTAGCTTCTTAATACTCTTCCTAACTCTTGGGAAACTCTTCGAGTTTCTTCGACTAATTCTGCTCCCGGTGGTATTGTAACTATGGAATATGTTAACAGTGGTGTCTTGAATGAAGAGATGAGAAGAAGATCTCAGGCCTCATCTTCTTCATCTTTACACTCTGATGTTTTGGTTACTGAAGAGAGAGGGAGAAACAAGTCCAGAGATTCAAATGATAGAGATAAAAGTAGAAGCAAGTCAAGGTCCAAATTCAAGAATGTTACATATGACTATTGCAACAAAAAAGGGCATATCATGAAATATTTTTACAAGAATAAGAGAGATATGAGACGGTAAAAGAAAGAAGGTGATAATGAAAATCATGTTGTTGTTGTTGCTAATGATGATCTTCTTATTGCTTGTGGTAAGAATGCCATTAATCTTGTTTGCGATGAGTCTAGCTGGTTTGTGGATGCTGGTGCTACTTCTCATGTTACGCCAAAAAAGGAATTATTTTCTTCTTATACTCCAGGTAATTTTGGAATGTTGAAAATGGGAAATAATGATGAAGTTAAAGTACTTAGCATTGGCACTATTTGTTTGGAAAGTAACAATGGTTCCAAACTAGTTCTCAATAATGTCAAGCATGCTCTAGATGTTTGCCTGAATTTGATTTTTGTAGGAAGTCTTGATGATGAGGGTTATGTTAATACCCTTGGTGCTGGCCAGTGGAAACTTACTAAAGGTTCGATGATTGTGGCTCAAGGTGACAAGTTGTCTAACTTGTACGTATTTTAGGGCTCTACTTCTAGAGGCTTGATAAACTTGGTGGAGAATGATACTTCATCATAGTTGTGGCATAGAAGGTTGACTCATATGACTGAGAAGGGGATTGATAGTTTGGCTAAGAAAAATTTACTTTCGGGAGTAACACAAGCAAAGTTGAAGAAGTGTGTTCATTACTTAGCCGGTAAACAGAAATGAGTTTCTTTTCAGAGTTATCCGCCTTCAAGAAAGATCAATTTGCTAGAGTTGGTGCATTCTGATTTGTGCGGTCCTTTTAAAGTAAGGTCTCATGGTGTTGTACTTTACTTTGTGACTTTTATTGATAATCATTCTCGCAAACTCTGGGTATTTCCTTTGAAGTTCAAAGATCAGTACTTAATGTGTTCAAGAATTTTCAGGCCTTGGTTGAAAAACAGACAGGGAAGAAATTGAAATGCATTAGTTCAGATAATGGTGGCGAGTATATTGGTCCTTTTGATAGATATTGCAGAGAGAAGGGTATTCGGCATTAGAAAACTCCTCCAAAGACTCCTCAGTTGAATGGCTTAGCAGAGAGAATGAACAGAACACTAGTTAAGAGGGTTCGATGTATGCTTTCATATGTTAAGCTGCCAGATTCTTTTTGGCCAGAAGAACTTAATACGGTTGTTTATGTTTTCAATTTATCTCCTACTGTTGCTTTGAATGGTGATGTCCCTGATAGAGTTCGGTCTGGTAAGAATATTTCTTATGATCATCTTAGAGTCTTTGGGTGTAAATCTTCTGTTCATGTTCCTAAGGATAAAAGGTCAAAGTTGGATGTTAAAACTAGATAGTGTATCTTCATTAGTTATGGTCAAGATGAATTTAGCTATCGCTTCTATGATCCAGTTGAGAAGAAACTTGTTAGAAGCCGTGGTGTTGTGTTATTTGAAGACCAAACAACTGAAGATTTTGACAAAGCTGAGAAGGTTGATTCTCAGAGTAGTGAGAGCCTAGTTGATGTTGATCCAGTTCCTTTGACTACTGCTCCTGAAGAAAATATTTATGATGATGAAAATCAAGTTGATAATGAAGATGATGATCATGTTCAGAATGACCAGCAAGAAGTTTTTGATGCTTCAGTGCAAGTTGATATGATTGATCAACAAACAGTTGTTGATGCTCCAGAGAGTTCTCTCAGATGATCTATAAGAGAGAGAATATTTTCATCTCATTATTCTCCCAGTGAGTATGTACTCTTGACTGACGGGGGAGAACCTGATAGTCTTGATAAGGCCATGGAAAGAGAAGAAAAAGAAAAGTGGTTTGATGGTATGGAAGATGAAATTAAATCTTTGCAAGATAATCATACCTTTGATTTGGTTAAGCTGCCTAAAGACAGAAAAACTTTGAAAAATAGGTGGGTTTTTTGGGTGAAGCATGAAGATGGTAATCCAATTCCACGTTACAAAGCTAGATTGGTTGTGAAGGGATTTAACCAGAAAAGGGGAGATGATTTTGATGAGATATTTTCTCCGGTGGTAAAGATGTCATCCATTCGTGTGGTTCTAGGCTTAGCTGCAAG
Organism: Capsicum baccatum var. pendulum; assembly: GCA_030864225.1. Taxonomy (NCBI): domain Eukaryota; kingdom Viridiplantae; phylum Streptophyta; class Magnoliopsida; order Solanales; family Solanaceae; genus Capsicum; species Capsicum baccatum. The sequence goes on along the minus strand of CM061560.1, from coordinate 261,719,222 downwards.
TCTAGATTTAGAGGTTGAGCAAATGGAGTTAAAACTGTTTTTCTCCATGGTGACTTAGATGAAGAAATTTATATGGAGCAACCCAAAGGTTTTGAAGTCAAGGGAAAAGAGAATTATGTTTGCAAATTGAAGAAGAGTTTGTATGGTTTGAAACAAGCTCCTAGGCAGTGGTACAGGAAGTCTGGTTCCTTTATGAGTCAGCAGTTTAAGAAGACTACTTCAGACCATTGTATTTTTGTACAAAAATTATCTGATGGTGAATTTATTATTGTGTTGCTTTATGTTGATGACATACTTATTGTTGGTCATAATGCTTGCAGGATTCAAAAGTTGAAGCAAGAGTTGAGTAAGTCTTTTTCTATGAAAGACTTAGGACCAGCAAAGTAGATTCTTAGCATGCAGATTGTCCGTGGCAAAAAGGACAAGAAGTTGTGGTTATCACAACAGAAGTATTTTCAGAAAGTACTTCAAAGGTTTAACATGGACAAGGCTAAGGTTGTCAGTACACCTTTAGCTATGCACTTCAAGTTGAGCACGAAGCAGTGTCCTTCCTGTGATGATAAGAAGGCAGATGTGAAAAAATTTTCTTATGCTTCAGCTGTTGGTAGTTTGATGTATACAATGGTTTGCACAAGACCGTATATTGCTCATGTTGTTGGTATTGTTAGTCATTTTCTTTCTAATCAGGGAAGAGAATGTTGGAATGCTGTGAAGTGGATTATGATATATCTTTGTGGCACTTCTAGTATGAGTTCGTGTTTTAGTACAGGGAATCCTATTCTTTGTGGTTATACTAATTCAGATATGGCCGGTGATCTTGATACTCGCAAGTCTACTTCAGGGTATTTGGTTACTTTTGCAGGGGGAGCTTTGTCTTGGCAATCTAGGTTGGAAAAATGTGTTGCTCTATTTACTACAGAAGCTAAGCTTATTGCTGCCGTTGAAGCTTGTAAAGAATTGCTTTGGATGAAGAGTTTCTTGGGGGAACTTGGTTGTGCTCAAGAGAGGTATGTGCTTCATTGAGACAGTCAAAGTGCCATACATCTTGGCAAGAATTTTATATTTCATGGTCGGTCTAAACACATTGATGTGAGATACCATTGGATTCGGGATGTGTTAGATTCTAAGTTGCTTGAACTTGAGAAGACTCATATGGTTGATAATGGTTCTGACATAATGACTAAAGCTTTTCCAAGAGGGAAGTTTGAAGATTGTTGCATGATGGTCGGGATGGCGGTCTCCTCTACATAGTTGGGGGGGGGGGGAGAATTGTTGGGCTATTGGGTCTTTTTCCCTTCCTATGTGGATAAATGAAATCCAATTTGAACCAACCCACTTTTGCCCTTAGGCCCGTTACTATGGGGCATATATATTGATCTTTTTAGGTCTTATTCACCATCACAAAAAGAGAGTTTTCTGCAGCCAAAGAGAGAAAAACAAAGCTGATTTTCGCACCTAAATTTCAGCCACATCTGTCAACTTCAAATTGCGATTTCTGCTTTATTTCTTGTCCGATTGAGATAATTTTTGGACTAATTGTTTCTCTCATCTCAATCTTTAATTAGGAACTAACGAAGCTTGATTTGGTGTCCTGTAGCTCCTGTTCTTCATTTCCGAACAGTAGCTGCATTTTTTGTGCTTTCACTCCTTTATTTCTCTAGTGTTTGGTGTTGTGGTTTATGTATTGTTTCTTTTTGTTTGGCACTTTTTTGGTGTCCATTTTGGAGGAAAATATTGTAACTCTTTGGTGATTATAGTGGAGGTTTGGTCCCGTGATTTTTTACTCTTCACACCGAAGGGTTTTTCACGTAAATTTGGTGTCTTGTGTGATTGATTTTATTCTTGCCCTATCACATTTGTGTGGTAATTCATTTTCTGTCATATTACTTTATTTTTCTTGGTTTGCTTGTTTCCTCTTGGTTCAAGTTGAAAGGAAAAGTTTAGTCTTGAGAATTTTCCTCTACTACCCTATCGGTGTCTTTGATTGTGTGCTCGTCTTTCCTAACACTTTAATGGGGTAGTTATGTTTTATTTCTATTTATTCAAAATGAATTGAGAATTAATTGAGTCATGACCCATCTATTTTGACTCACTTAATTCAAAAAATACTAATATATTACTATTACCCTTGTAATCACAATCTAAGTTCCAACTTTTTTAAAAAAAAAAGATAAAATATGAAGTTCTTGATTTTTGAAGAGAAAGTCACTAAACATAAACACCAACCAAATAACATATACTACACCATCACCAAAAAGAAAACATATACTACACATGTCCAAACTTTTTCTTTTCCAATAATGTTTGCAGCCTAGAAAAACAACAGTCGCTGTAACATCAAACAAACCAATAACATCACATAATCCAATAACAATTTAGCAGCATAAATGATAGCCTTAAGCTAAAGCAGTTCACAAGAAAGAAAAATATTTGGGGTAAGCCATGTTAAAATTAACTGGGTTGAATTAGAAATTGAATTAGGCTCGGTTGAAAATCCTTTTAAAATGGGTTACACTATGGATCGAGATTTAACCGAATTTTAAATTATCTTATGCACAACGCATAAAATTTTGAGTGAATCACTTATGTTTAAGGCTCATTTTTGTTAGTCTAATGAACAGGAAATTTGAGATGTATCATTGATCTTATGGCTCGATAATCAATTATATATAGACAGAAAAAAAATGATACCTTAATTTAACCACAAGTGACACCAGTATAATAATGATAAATACTTACTCGCATCACGTATCAACATACAACAATAATATAGAACAATGATCTCCACTTTTAGTATATTTTTTAGAAGAATGATCCATAATATTTCTACAAAGAGGATTCTCACTCTATTCAATACTAAGAATGAATCTCGATAGGTGGAGGTTGCTCATATTTCTTGAAAGTACTCAACTCAGTTGGATGGTGGTTAAATCCTAGATTGTTGCTCCATCTCCATGAGAAACATGCATGTATCCACTGTAATTGCCTTTAATTTCTTTTTTTTAGTTAAAAAGACTTAAATTAATAGCGTTAAGGGGGTGGGTGGGTTTGTGCTCCTATCAGTCATAGGAGCTAAAACCAAATTATTCGTAGCCACATCCCAGACCAATAGATTAGTAGTAGAATATTTAACGGTATGCCTAAACAGTGTTTCACAACTATTAGCTAAGACAGATTCAACAACATAAGAAGGCATAGTTGGCGTAATTGTAGGACTTTGCAGAAATTGTGCCTTAGCTTCCTCTTTTGCTAGTAGACTAGCTACTGCATTCTGCTATCTGTAGATTTGTGTTGAAGTGGTTTCTACTAGGTCCCTCAGCAATAACCTGCACTCAGTGACAATATTATGATATAGTGGGTGGTTGTTAGTTAGTCATGAATGATAACAGCTAAATCAGGTTCAGTAATAAGGGGACTAATATCATTAGTTTTGGCAATGAGTAACCCATTCCTTAAAGCTAGGAGCTCTCCCATTATAGGAGTGGTGTGAGAGAATTTTTGGTAGAAGCCTAGCAGTTATTCCTCATTATGGATCCTAAAGACATCTCCCAGCCCACCTGGTCCTAGATTACCCACAATAGATTCATCAGTAGCGGTAGGCAATAACACTATTTACCAGTATAATCTTATTTGGATGTTCAAGGTGTTGTCACTTCTTGTTAATCAAATATTCCATAGATAGTGTAGTAACAAGATATCCCAAGTTGGCCAAGGATTAAAAGGTTTCCCTCTCAGACCTTTCCATAAGTTATATCAATTACCAGAATTGGTATTGTCCCAGTTAAGGGTAGGTTTAAAAATGCTTTTATTTGCCAATAATGCCTGAAATTGGATTGTATTTTGGTAGTGGGAGAAAATATGATTGGCATCTTCCATACTATGGTTACAGAAGTGACATTGTGGGAGGACATTAATGCCAATGTGGTTCAGGTAGCTAATAGTGGGAAACCTAGTATGCATGAGGAGCTAAAGAAAGGTTTTGACCTTGTTAGGAGTTGGGGCTTTCCATACTAGGTTGAAGTTCCTGCCCATGGATGACTGAGGGACAGTGTTTATAAGGCATGAGTACATGTTGGTGATGGTTAACACAACATTGGAGGTACAGTCCCAGATGGGCTTGTTATCCTCAGTGCAGTTTATGGGGATGGGGGTTCTAAGAATGATGTCTTTGATATCAATAAGAATTTTAAAGGAGAAATTTGTGAAATCTAATTTCCATTGTTATACTAGTCTTTCACAGTATTGTTGGCTTCCTAAGTGTTAAAGGGGCCATTGATGATGCTCCTAAGGCTTCCTAGATGGGGGATCCAAGTGTTCTCAAGGAACTTTACTCTATCACCTTTGCCAACTCTTTATCTAATGCCCTTTAAGCAGTCAGCCCAACCTTTGCGAGTATTTTGTCAAGTCCTGGAGGTTATGCTCATGCTAGAACGGATTCTATTGGGAACATAGTATTTGGATAGCAAGACCTTTCCCCATAAGCCATTTAGGCTGTTGAATATCCCCTAGGCCAAACTTGCATGGAGTACTCTATTTTTTAGCTCACTCTTATGTAGGCCAGGCCACCCTGAGCTTTTACTTAGGTAAGAATATCCCAGTTTAGAAGGTGGAGTTTTTTTTTTCTCAGCACAACTGCCCAAAAAAAATCTATCTAAATTTTATTGAAGGATTTATTGATTTTTTGGGGGATTTTGATAAACTGTAATACATGGGTAGGCATGGCTCTAAGGGTAGATTTGGCAAGGACAGTCCTCTCAGTCATTTTAAGGAACTTAGTCTTCCACAAAGCTAGCTTAGTGTTCATGTTGTCAATTATGAACTGAAAATCACTATTCCTTGGTTATGGTTGAAGATAGGAAAATCAAGGTACTTTCTAAAGGTAGCGCTAGTTTGTATATTAAGAATTTGGGAGCACACTTCAGAGTTGGCAGTAGAGCAATTTTTAGAGTAAATCACCTTGGATTTGGTGTGGTTTATGGTCTAGCCAGAGATATGGATGAAGGTTTTGAGAATCTTGACAATGGTATGGTAATTTCTTACATTAGCTCTGGCAAGAAAGGTGAGGTCACCAGCAAAGAAGAGATGTGAGAGCTTAGGACAACTGATGGAAATACTTATGGGAGTCTAGTTTTTAACTCTAACTTCAGTATCTATACCCTTAGAAATCCTTTTTATACACAGAATGAAGAGATAGGGATGTATAGGGTCACCCTGTATAATACCTCTTGAGGGTTGGAAGTAAGCAGTTCTTCTCCCATTCACTAAGGCAGCTATAGATATAGTGTTGACACAGGACATAATAAGCTTAGTGAGGTTAGGAGGAAATCTGAAGAAGTGCAGGGTAGACTTTATAAAGGACTACTCCAACTTGTAAAAGGCTTTCTTTAGATCAATTTTTAGGATTATGTTGGATTTTTTTCCTTTCATTCTCCTAAAATGGGTTATGTACTCCCGAATAATGATAGCATGTTCAGACGATCTCTTATTAGCTAGGAAACTAGCTTGGCTTGGAGTTATAACGGTTGGAAGGTAGGGCTTGATCCTATTGATAGGTCTAGGAAACTAGCTTGGCTTGTATCTAGTGTTACAAATCCCTATAGGTCTACAGTTCTTCAGGGTGGAGGGATTCTTGCATTTAGTAGTGAGACAAAGCAGTGTGCCATTGTTGTTAGCAGGCATAGTATTGCTAGAGAATACTTCTTTGCAATTGGAAATAGTCTTAGGGCTAATTTCAGTTTAATACTTTTGAAAGAAGGGAGGATGAATGCCATTAGGACTAGGTGCTTTCATGGGCTTAAAAGACTAGAGGGAAAAGATAATGTTAGTAACCCTTAAGGGCGCTGCTAAGTTTATGATGATATCCTGTGATAATATTGATAGGGTGGGTGGGTATAAAGTAGTTGTTAGGACAAAGGCTTTGCTCAGTGGTATAAAAGTAGGAGAAGTGATGGTGAACACAATAGTTGATATTCTTATCTCCTATGTAGGTATTACCTACATCATCATGGAGCTCATTAATCATATTCTTTTTTCTTCTATTAATGGTGGAAGCATGGAAGAAGGGTGTGTTGGCATCTCCTTCTGTGAGCCAAGTAATTCTGGATTTCATTTTCTAGAAATCCTCTTCACATTTTAGGGGGCCTCATAGCCATAAAAGAAGTCATTTTCCAGGTTCTGAAGAAAAGGCTAGTATGGTAATTTCCAGATTTTTGAATATCATCTAGCCTAGCTGTAACTGTCTTTATCTTGTGAAAAATGTTTCCAAACACATCATGGTTCCAATCAGAGGATTGAATTTAGAAATTTTGAATAGCTTGCTGGAGATTGTCATGATATGTGAAGCAGTTATTCATAAGAATTTTGAAGAAAGGGTGATTGTACCACATACATTCAAACCTAAAGGATTTATTATTATTGCTTTGGATTCTTTTGGAGAGGGAAATAAGAAGGGGGCAATAGTCAGGCTTCATTCTGGGTAGGTGTGTTACCAGGGACTCTAGAAAGTGGTTTATCCATGAGTCATTGGTAACACATCTATCTAGCCTTTCAAGTATAAGACCGTTCTATTTTGATGCCTCTTATTGGTCCAGCTATACTTACACCCCCTTAAGCCTAGGTCCATCATATTATAAAAATTTAAGCAATCCCAAAGTCTGCTAACTCTATTATTATTGATAGGATCCCTCCTAGTTTTTCATTAGCTCTCAAAACTTTGTTGAAGTCCCACCAATCAACCAATCTCCATTATAGATGGATGAGATGTGACATAGCTTATCCTTAAGGGTGCCACACATATTAAAGTTTGGGCAACATAAATAGCAATGAACAACCAAGTATTAGGGTTAGAGTTTACCTTAACAATGGTATGTATTCCTCAGGCAGAAATTGAAAAAATTTGAAGCTTAACAACATCTTCCTTTACATGATCAGAATTCCCCCTTTTTTACCAGTCGTGCTGGATTCTAAGTGGGAATCAAAATGAAGAGTCTCAGTGAGGTGCTTATGGTCGACTATTTTGGTTTCTTGCAGCATCACTATAGTAATATTATGACTTTTTACCAAAGCTTCACACTTTTGCCTAAAACTTATATTTTTAGCCTCTCTAGTATTCTAGATGATGAAATCCATATGGTCAATTGGGTTAGGGGGTTGACTGTGCATTAACCTATTCCCCTTGTCCTTCTAGGGATCTTTCCCTGTTCCAAATACGGATTCAAGAATACTATCGCATTAAATTTATCTATCATTTCTTCAGTGTCAACTTAAAAGTCTTCATCTCCTTCTAATGGAGTACTATGGTATTTATGTTATAGTGATCTTCGTAATCTCTATGAAGGCGTTTTTCTAGAATGAAGAAGCCTATGTTTGGGTCCCCAAAAGTGCTAGAAACTACTCCAACTCCATATTTGTCTGTTAGAGTTCCTTTAGAACTGGTGGATTTGCTTTTCCTAGGCCTTTTGCCTCGCTGACTGACTCTATGGCTTGTATTAGTATTTGATTATTCTGGGATATGGTAATCGAAGGTATACATGGTACAAAATTTAGAGTTTTCATTTCGGATAGGTAGGGAGAGTTCAGGGTAAAAGGGGAGACTCTTGAACATATTACTCATGAGAGAGTTGAATCCATTTGAGTTCATCATATTCAAAGTTTCCAGTATTTGGGCTTGCAGCACTGATTTTCAAACACTCTACCAGACACTTTATGGGTTTTCAAGATCACATTTCTTGCTTCTCTAGGCACATCCTTTTTTTCTTTCTCTTTTCTTCTTTTTTTTTGAATCACTGCATGATATTTTTCAACAACTTTTCTCTTCTCGGGACCAGGTCCCTCAGAGACTTTCTTCTTCTTAGTTCATATGTGTTTCTGTCAAATCCCAACAGGGCTATCGGACTTTGAAATGGTGGACCTGGTCCTTCCAACAATATGAATATATTTTATTATTTTTATAGATTTAGTAGCAACCTCAGGATCAACTTGATTGTTTTATTTCACTACTTTATTCTAGAACTGTTTTATCAATGGGTCTAAGGACCAGGTCCCAAACTTAACATCCATTAAATTTCCAAGGTTCCTACTGTATCACATCGAACTAGTCAGCATTTTTTAGAACTTTTTTCACATTTTAGGCTCAGTTTGGGACAAAAATGCAAAGAGAGACATGAAATTTTTGAATTGAGCTCTTGTTTGGATTCCAAATTCCACAAGTGTAGTTAGATTCTTAAGTGGAAGAAAGAAGATTTGTGCCTCCAGTTTGACCTTCTAAGATGTGTTTCACTAGGATCGGGTCCATGTGAATTTTGACTAGACCCTCTTTGTTGTTTTTATTCTAGATCTGGGGTCTGTGACTTAGATCCTGGACCACCATCACTTTCATCAGGGACCATATCCACTTTTTCTTCAACACACAGAGTTCTCAAATTTAGTTCTATGATCAGATTTTAATTCAACCATCTTAAATTTGTTTTCCCTTAACATAGTCACTACAAACTTTGTTGACTGAAAGTTTCAGCTATGGATTTCCAAAGACTAGTTCCTTTGAAATCAACTAGTTCAGCACAGAGAAACGTATGTATCCCATAAATCAGCATCTTCATATTGAAAACTTAAGTGAGTTACTTCCCATCAGCCACACACATACGTTTATTCTTGTTACTATTTTCACATGAGACACTTCCACCTTAAAGTGTCTTGAGAGAGAGAATACAGTTAGACCTTTAAGTCATATGATTTGAATAACCACTATCAATGAGCTTGTTCTGACTGAAATCCCTTTCTCCACCTACAAATAAAATCATTTGTTAGATTTGGGAACCCGCTTGAGTTTGAGTTCCTAGTAGGAGGATAAGGGTGTAATCAAATCCTTCTTGACCCATCTTGGTAATATGAGCTTCTTCATATTTTCTAAAGGTCTGGAACCCTAAGGATAGGCATTTCCTTGCTGGATGTATCTAACACCGTTCATTCTAACTCAAATCCAACTTTGATAATTTTCTTTAAAGTGATTGTTGACACCTAATTTTTGCCCTCCCCCAACTAAGTTCAATTCCGAGTTTCTTTGATTTTAATAAAATTATAATATTTATTTTATCGGGATAAAAGTTTTCTAAAAGTATTTATCTGGGTAATTTTTATCATTCTAAGTAACGATTATATATTTTCATATTCGTATATACGAAAACATACAATTTTGTTACTTAAATATTTATTTTATGGAATATCGGATTTTAATCAAGGCTTATCTTGAAAATAGATTCAAAAGGTTAAAATCTTGTTTTAAATATAATTTGTTCTCAAAATAATTTATTTGAAAAAAATATTTTTTTAATTTTATTAAATCGAGAAGCTCATGATTAAATGAGATATTAGTTCGTATCGAATTTTGATTTAATTTAATCAATCAATTAGATATGGCCATAATTGAAATCAATTGGCCACAATTGCAATGTAATTGACCAATTGATTTTCAGTATGGCCAAAACTTAAATGGAATTGGTCAAACCCCTTAATTCACAAATTAGCCCCAATAACTTCTTAAACCAGCCCACTAAATCAATAATAATTCCAGCAGCCCAACCCCCTTATTCATTACCTTTATTAAATAGCATTAGTGTCCCGAAATCCATTTGTCATTTCCATGCATCCCTACATTATTCATAAAAATTAATAAAGCATGAATAATGCATCATACCCCATGAAAAATCAATTAAATGAGTGATTTGTCAAAATCCTCAATTGTGCCAAAATCCATTTTCAAAACAATGAATTTAGAAATAAATTTCAGGCCAACAATAAGGTACAAGCATAGGGACAAAGTCACATGCAAGCTCCATGATCTAACCTATCGAATAACTAGATCCCTAGTCTCTCCGTTCAACTTGAGCTTCTGACCTATAAGACACTACTTTACCACTATTGTAATCCTCAAGTTATTAACTTTATCCAACCTACCAATTTACCTTCACAATTCTCGTATTGCTATCCCCGACCTAACATACTCTCTTTACCAAGATCATATATCTAGATTCAAGCCTAGGTCTTATCAACCACCATGTACTTCTAGCAAAGTACCCTTATAGAATATACATAAGTATGGTTCACCCCACAAGGAGGACTCTTTGAACCCCTTATTGACCTACTGACAACCTATTCACTTTTTGGGGATCATCCCCATTATGCATGAAAGCACGAAAAGCACCCCATGGAGAAACAAGAGAATATATAGAACCTTTATCTAAAAGATCCCTTAATTTCTCTTTTAACCCAACTGGAACCATTCTATAAAGAAAGAATAGAAATTGAACAAGTGTCCAAAACAAGTCCAATCCCAAACCAACCTCCCCATTATAAAAACATCATTAGAGTCAAGGAAGACCTTAAAAGATTAATTCATCACCAAAACCAAACCAAAGAAGGACATTCTGAGTTAGGATCTTTAACCCGGACCAAGTAATTAAGACACCCCTTTTTGGAGAGCATTCTCTAAGTTCTAGGACATGATATAACCTTTCCCTTAATAGATAGGGAATGAAAACATCCTCCCAATCCACAACCGACTCACCATAAAGCCTTGAAAGTACGATAATCTAATAGGGAAAAACACGAGTACATCCAAATCCATCCCTCGAATGACATCAAAATCCACCACATCCGAGTCAAATAATTTTCACCAAAACCCTTTTACTACCAATATATACCAACACACCCATAGACTCTTTTGATAATTGCAGAGTTACCTACCAAAGTAAAATCAGAAGAAGAAAAGTGTCTAAAAAGACCTTGGAACAATAACTAAAATGCACAACTATAAGTGAGGTTGCAAGAGAGAGAGAACCATGAACCAAATAACCCATACATACCATAAAGAAAAAAGTTTTCAACACACCAGTGTCGGCATCAAAAGATGTCTCGTATTTCCTAGAGATAGTAAGAGCATTGAGATAATCTTGACTAATACCAGAATCCAAAGTAACATCAAGTAAGATAATTGAGACAATCTCGACCAATACCAAAATCCAAAGTAGCACCCCTTAGTGCCACTCCTCAGTTTATAGAATCGAGACCTCCTTACCTTACCTACTTCCAACCTTACCTCATTCCTCCCTGTACCAATAGGACTGGACTGGCATGACAGATTTTCTACTATCTGGGTCAATATATTAATAAAATATTAAAACTCAACATTGATAACCTGTAATACCCCGAGAAATTTTACGTTGAAATTTTATGTGTAAACGTGTTGGATTCTATCTTCTAAAATGAATTACAAATTTTTCATACAAAATGTCTTATATTATCACACACCATTGCATAGAGTATCGAATAATCTTTCCAACGATATGTGGATCATCCAAAACAGACACCCGAGCGATGAGTTATGAACATTCTTATCGAATCATGAATAGTAGTAAACAGTAAAACGTGCAGGAAAAAGTACTGAGGCCTGGAGTATTTTTCCTCCAACTTTCAATGATCATAAATCCTTTTACATAATGATCTGGGTGATCTACTATATATCAATGGAAAGCTCTTGAAGTCCTCTTTCTAATGAAATTAGTTTCATCTAATTTGTCTATCGGAGAAAAAAATTATGATCGATCTACTTCAGCCTATCAAAAGTGAATTTTTGGATCAACTTCAAACAATCATAACTCCTCATAAATAATGATCTGGGTGAGATACTATATATCAATGAAAATATATGAGATTCCTCTTTCTAATGAAATTGGTTTCATCCAATTTGGATATCGGAGTAAAACGTTATGGTTGATCTACTTCAGACTATCAAAACAGTCCACCAAAGGACAGATTCGATAATTAGTTGATTTTTAAGGGCATTTTGGTCATTATGCCTTTACTTAATGGATGAAAATTGTACATTTCCATCAAAAACATTGAAAGAACTAAACCCTAGGTCCATTTTGAGCTCCAAATATCTTCCAATTTCACCGTAGAAATTCAAATTTGATTCGATAATCGAACTCATCATCTCGAGACCTTTGAGGATCACCTCTTATTTTTGTGAACAGGATTCCATAATCAAGAGGTCAATTTCAAGGTATGTGGGATTTTTTTTCAACAAGATCACTCTTTCGTTCTTGTGCCCAAAAGTAATTTTCTTTACGAAGACATGATTTTTACTTGATTATTATGATTTTGAAGCATGAACTCATATTCTATGATGACTATTATGAAATTTTGATGTCTATGATTTTGAAAGATGAATTTACATGTGTGGTGATATAAAGCATGAATCTTGAACGATATTTATCATGATTTTGATATTTGAGTCTTGAACCCCATTTGAAATTGTGTCTTGAGAAAATTTGTGCTATAAGCACGTTGATGTTGAATATTTGAGATTTTTTTGAATGATTTGAACTGTTGGTCTTAATGGAGTCGCTTTGAACTCGAATGTGAAAGAAATCCACAACGTGTTTGATTATGATAAATGGGTAGCATGATGGCTCCCGATGTATACTTATATATTGATGAAAGTTGTTTTGTTGCGGATTATCTTTGAAATGATCTGAGCTAAGTCTAGAAGTACTCTTTAGCACCGAGTGGGAGGTATAAAGTGACCTTATTTCCCTAGAACTACGTGCCCCCGTAGGATGTGATCCTGAGGCTGATTTATATAGTGATCACTAGTGTTTTTGGATTGACATTGGAAGTCCTACTTCGATGGTAAGGATAGGACGGCTCTCCCCAATGTGGGTTGGACATTGGAATCCATGTAGCTCACATGGTTTATGTTGGTTATAGGATCTCCCAGTGTGTGTGTGTTTCCTTGTGTCTATGGTGAACGGTGAAGTGATTTAAAAGTGGAATTGTGAAAGTTATTCTTTCGAAAGATTTAAATGAAATTTACATTATGAGAATTGATATTATTGATGAACTGAAGGTGATTGACAAATTATATGATGACTCACATGTGTTATTATACTTATTTCATCCTCTTATGATTATGATGATTTTCTTCGAGCTATGTGAGTCTTTCATACATCCTGCATATTTCTTATAAATACTTATGATGATGATGTTTATAAAACTGCATACACCCCCATATACTTGGTTCTTTTCCATGGTACTAACCCACATCTTCGGATGTGGGCTGTATTTTCTTAGAATGTAGGTTCAGGTGCTCAGTTTTAGGTTCAACAGTGATTCTTTGGGCACGTTGTTCTACATCCTCTGTCGTGGTGAGTCCTCATGTTTTGAGGACGTGATGTCTGATGTTGGTTTCATAGAATTGTTTACATTTGATAACTGAGTATGAGTCAGTTGGGGCATGTCTCAATGGCTCGCTGGTTTTATTGATTTTCTTAGAGGCCTGTCAGACTAGTATAGATGTTGGGAGTTGACTAATATATCATATTTTGTTATCTTTTTGAAATTCTTTTATTCTTGGATGATGATTACTCTGTTGATATTTGAGGGTTACTTATAGAAACCCCATTGATTCGTGTTGAACTAAATGAAAATAGCTCAAACGGTTAGCTTAGGGCTACTCGTAGCCTCAAGCACCATCTGATGCTCCGGGACCCATTTTGGGGGAGTTACAAACTTGGTATCAGAGCCTAAGGTTTTAAGGTATCCTAGGGAGTCTGACAAGCCACGTTAAGTAGAGTCTTGATCATATATCTAGATTCAAGCCAAGATCATATATCTAGATTCAAGCTCCATATATCTAGAAGTACATGGTGGTTGAAAGATCCTAGGCTTGAATCTAGATATATGATCTTGGTAAAGAGAGTATGTTAGGTCGGGGATAGCAATACGAGAATTGTGAAGGTAAATTGGTAGGTTGGATAAAGTTAATAACTTGAGGATTACAATAGTGGGAAAGTAGTGACTTATAGGCCAGAAGCTCAAGTTGAACGGAGAGACTAGGGATCTAGTTATTTGATAGGTTAGATCATGGAGCTTGCATGTGACTTTGTCCCTATGCTTGTACCTTATTGTTGGCCCGAAATTTATTTCTAAATTCATTGTTTTGAAAATGGATTTTGGCACAATTGAGGATTTTGACAAATCACTCATTTAATTGATTTTTCATGGGGTATGATGCATTATTCATGCTTTATTAATTTTTATGAATAATGTAGGGATGCATGGAAATGACAAATGGATTTCGGGACACTAATGTTATTTAATAAAGGTAATGAATAAGGGGGTTGGGCTGCTGGAATTATTATTGATTTAGTGGGCTGGTTTAAGAAGTTATTGGGGCTAATTTGTGAATTAAGGGGTTTGACCAATTCCATTTAAGTTTTGGCCATACTGAAAATCAATTGGTCAATTACATTGCAATTGTGGCCAATTGATTTCAATTATGGCCATATCTAATTGATTGATTAAATCAAAATCAAAATTCGATACGAACTAATATCTCATTTAATCATGAGCTTCTCGATTTAATAAAATTAAAAAAATATTTTTTTCAAATAAATTATTTTGAGAACAAATTATATTTAAATCAAGATTTTAACCTTTTGAATCTATTTTCAAGATAAGCCTTGATTAAAATCCGATATTTCATAAAATAAATATTTAAGTAACAAAATTGTATGTTTTCGTATATATGAATGTGAAAATATATAATCGTTACTTAGAATGATAAAAATTACCCAGATAAATACTTTTAGAAAACTTTTATCCCGATAAAATAAATATTATAATTTTATTAAAATCAAAGAAACTCGGAATTGAACTTAGTTGGGGGAGGGCAAAAATTAGGTGTCAACAATCACTTTAAAGAAAATTGTCAAAGTTGGATTAGAGTTAGAATGAACGGTGTTAGATACATCCAGCAAGGAAATGCCTATACTTAGGGTTCCAGACCTTTAGAAAATATGAAGAAGCTCATATTACCAAGATGGGTCAAGAAGGATTTGATTACACCCTTATCCTCCTACTAGGAACTCAAACTCAAGCGGGTTCCCAAATCTAACAAATGATTTTATTTGTAGGTGGAGAAAGGGATTTCAGTCAGAACAAGCTCATTGATAGTGGTTATTCAAATCATATGACTTAAAGGTCTAACTGTATTCTCTCTCTCAAGACACTTTAAGGTGGAAGTGTCTCATGTGAAAATAGTAACAAGAATAAACGTATGTGTGTGGCTGATGGGAAGTAACTCACTTAAGTTTTCAATATGAAGATGCTGATTTATGGGATACATACGTTTCTCTGTGCTGAACTAGTTGATTTCAAAGGAACTAGTCTTTGGAAATCCATAGCTAAAACTTTCAGTCAACAAAGTTTGTAGTGACTATGTTAAGGGAAAACAAATCAGGTCTTCCTTTAAGATGGTTGAATTAAAATCTGATCATAGAACTAAATTTGAGAACTCTGTGTGTTGAAGAAAAAGTGGATATGGTCCCTGATGAAAGTGATGGTGGTCCAGGATCTAAGTCACAGACCCCAGATCTAGAATAAAAACAACAAAGAGGGTCTAGTCAAAATTCACATGGACCCGATCCTAGTGAAACACATCTTAGAAGGTCAAACTGGAGGCACAAATCTTCTTTCTTCCACTTAAGAATCTGACTACACTTGTGGAATTTGGAATCCAAACAAGAGCTCAATTCAATAATTTCATGTCTCTTTTTGCATTTTTATCCCAAACTGAGCCTAAAATGTGAAAAAGTTCTAAAAAATGCTGACTAGTTCGATGTGATACAGTAGGAACCTTGGAAATTTAATGGATGTTAAGTTTGGCACCTGGTCCTTAGACCCATTGATAAAACAGTTCTAGAATAAAGTAGTGAAATAAAATAATCAAGTTGATCCTGAGGTTGCTACTAAATCTATAAAAATAATAAAATATATTCATATTGTTGGAAGGACCAGGTCCACCATTTCAAAGTCCGATAGCCCTGTTGGGATTTGACAGAAACACATATGAACTAAGAAGAAGAAAGTCTATGAGGGACCTGGTCCCGAGAAGAGAAAAGTTGTTGAAAAATATCATGCAGTGATTCAAAAAAAAAGAAGAAAAGAGAAAGAAAAAAAGGATGTGCCTAGAGAAGCAAGAAATGTGATCTTGAAAACCCATAAATTGTCTGGTAGAGTGTTTGAAAATCAGTGCTGCAAGCCCAAATACTGCAAACTTTGAATATGATGAACTCAAATGGATTCAACTCTCTCATGAGTAATATGTTCAAGAGTCTCCCCTTTTACCCTGAACTCTCCCTACCTATCCGAAATGAAAACTCTAAATTTTGTACCATGTATACCTTCGATTACCATATCCCAGAATAATCAAATACTAATACAAGCCATAGAGTCAGTCAGCGAGGCAAAAGGCCTAGGAAAAGCAAATCCACCAGTTCTAAAGGAACTCTAACAGACAAATGTGGAGTTGGAGTAGTTTCTAGCACTTTTGGGGACCCAAACATAGGCTTCTTCATTCTAGAAAAACGCCTTCATAGAGATTACGAAGATCACTATAACATAAATACCATAGTACTCCATTAGAAGGAGATGAAGACTTTTAAGTTGACACTGAAGAAATGATAGATCAATTTAATGCGATAGTATTCTTGAATCCGTATTTGGAACAGGGAAAGAATCCCTAGAAGGACAAGGGGAATAGGTTAATGCACAGTCAACCCCCCAACCCAATTGACCATATGGATTTCATCATCTAGAATACTAGAGAGGCTAAAAATATAAGTTTTAGGCAAAAGTGTGAAGCTTTGGTAAAAAGTCATAATATTACTATAGTGATGCTGCAAGAAACCAAAATAGTCGACCATAAGCACCTCACTGAGACTCTTCATTTTGATTCCCACTTAGAATCCAGCACGACTGGTAAAAAAAGGGGAATTCTGATCATGTAAAGGAAGATGTTGTTAAGCTTCAAATTTTTTCAATTTCTGCCTGAGGAATACATACCATTGTTAAGGTAAACTCTAACCCTAATACTTGGTTGTTCATTGCTATTTATGTTGCCCAAACTTTAATATGTGTGGCACCCTTAAGGATAAGCTATGTCACATCTCATCCATCTATAATGGAGATTGGTTGATTGGTGGGACTTCAACAAAGTTTTGAGAGCTAATGAAAAACTAGGAGGGCTCCTATCAATAATAATAGAGTTAGCAGACTTTGGGATTGCTTAAATTTTTATAATATGATGGACCTAGGCTTAAGGGGGTGTAAGTATAGCTGGACCAATAAGAGGCATCAAAATAGAACGGTCTTATACTTGAAAGGCTAGATAGATGCGTTACCAATGACTCATGGATAAACCACTTTCTAGAGTCCCTGGTAACACACCTACCCAGAATGATGCCTGACTATTGCCCCCTTCTTATTTCCCTCTCCAAAAGAATCCAAAGCAATAATAATAAATCCTTTAGGTTTGAATGTATGTGGTACAATCACCCTTTCTTCAAAATTCTTATGAATAACTTCTTCACATATCATGACAATCTCCAGCAAGCTATTCAAAATTTCTAAATTCAATCCTCTGATTGGAACCATGATGTTTTTGGAAACATTTTTCACAAGATAAAGACAGTTACAGCTAGGCTAGATGATATTCAAAAATCTAGAAATTACCATACTAGCCTTTTCTTCAGAACCTGGAAAATGACTTCTTTTATGACTATGAGGCCCCCTAAAATGTGAAGAGGATTTCTAGAAAATGAAATCCAGAATTACTTGGCTCACAGAAGGAGATGCCAACACACCCTTCTTCCATGCTTCCACCATTAATAGAAGAAAAAAGAATATGATTAATGAGCTCCATGATGATGTAGGTAATACCTACATAGGAGATAAGAATATAACCTATTGTGTTCACCATCACTTCTCCTACTTTTATACCACTGAGCAAAGCCTTTGTCCTAACAACTACTTTGTACCCACCCACCCTATCAATATTATCACAGGATATCATCATAAACTTAGCAGCGCCCTTAAGGGTTACTAACATTATCTTTTCCCTCTAGTATTTTAAGCCCATGAAAGCACCTAGTCCTAATGGCATTCATCCTCCCTTCTTTCAAAAGTATTAAACTGAAATTAGCCCTAAGACTATTTCCAATTGCAAAGAAGTATTCTCTAGCAATACTATGCCTGCTAACAACAATGGCACACTGCTTTGTCTCACTACTAAATGCAAGAATCCCTCCACCCTGAAGAACTGTAGACCTATAGGGATTTGTAACACTAGATACAAGCCAAGCTAGTTTCCTAGCCCTATCAATAGGATCAAGCCCTAACTTCCAACCGTTATAATGATCAATTTCATATGATATATATATATATATATATATATATATATATATCATGTGAAATTGATCATTATGTGTGTAGATTCATGTGAATCCATGGTAAACCCTTGACTTATGAAATTAGAGATAAATTATGATGCTCACTTGTTGTTCAATACTATGTGCATATACTATGCTCACCAAGTGTTTGATAAATTGTCCATCTGAACTATTAATAGAATGAAATCATGTCAAGTTAGTTTATGTGTAAGTTATATCATGCAATGTTTGTCAAAATGCCCCAATGAATGAATGATGATCAAGTTCATAGTTTACATGTTTCATGTTATGCCATGTATCTTAATTTATGCTATCGAGTCATGGGGTACTTGTACCCAATAATTTAGCGGATTACCTAGAGTCATGGTCAGTCATAGAACAGTATTAGTCATGACACGATCAATAGTACTCTCAGTCGGTTACAAAACTCAAGAAAAACTCAGTAGAATCCACATTAGTCCAGTCTAATTTAGTATCCTGTTCAGACCTCAGTAAACTCAGTCAGCTAACAGAATTTATTAGTATTCCATCATTCAACAAAATTTATCAAACTCAGTTTAGTTTGGATAAATAGTAATCTCAGTAACCGTTTAGTCCAGCCTAGTATAGACTAGAAATCAGTTCAGTGTCTATTCAATTGGGAGTAGAATTCAGCACCAAGTTAACCTAGGGATGGGGGTATTCCTATCAGCATAGGGTTTGAACCTTAGCAGTAATCCCTGCGTTACAGAACTACGTAGCCAGCATAGGTTAGCGAGGGTTGATGAAAGAACTTTCTGTCAGAGAGGGTTAACTCACAGCTTATCCTTACCTGTGGCACGGTATTGACACCCTTCCAACTGGGGTTACAGGTTGTACCCCAAATCAGTTAGAAAAGGGGAATACCAGTTAGATTATTACCTCCCACAGTCTCAGTCTCAGTCTCAGTCTTAGAATAGAACTTAGTTCAGTTCTACAGATCCAGGACTATTAGAAATAGTCATTTAGCTTAGTACAGAACTGGTATAGTTCCACAGTATTTAGAACTATCAGATACAATCATTTAGATAATCATTAATAAAATATTTGAAAACTCAGATATCGATTATTGGTATTCTAATTCAGTAGTCAGTATTAGCACTATCTCAGTTACATTTTATGTATCCATGCCTGTACTCTTAATCAGTCATACTCATGTTATTCAGTTATTATTATGCATGCATATAAACCCATGCATATCAGTCGACCTCACTGAGCATACCAATATATTCAAAGTACTGATGCATGCTTTTCTTTGCACTATGATGTCTTATATCATAGGTTCAGACACACGGGCTCCAGAACGCCCTTAGCAGTTCAGATTCTCAGCTTTCAGAGTAGTGGTGAGCCCTCATAGTTTGAGGACATGCTTATTATTTATAGTTTTTTAGTTTATTTTAGTAGATGGAGTTAGTTGTGTACTTGTCCTATCAACTCCAAGTTCATACAGTTAGAGGCTTTTTCAGACTAGAGTTTTCAGACAGTTGTTCAGTTTTTTAGTACTTATATTTAGTTTTGGTATTTTGATACCACATTCAGATTTATTTATAGATTTAAATCTTATGGCATATGTTTCGGCCTATTTCCGCAATCATTACAGTATTTATTACACAGTTATTGCAGCAGGTATTAGTCATGGGTTAACTTATGGTCCTTCAAGATTATGAGCACCATGTGGCATCCAGGGTGCAGACTTAGGGCGTTACAAACTTGGTATCAAAGCCTAAGGTTCAATAGTGTCCTATAAAGTCTGAAAGTTGCATCTAGTAAAGTCTTGTGCATGGGTGTGTTGTGCACCATACTTATGGACAAGAGGGTATGAGATGTTTTAGGAAAATTTTTCCTTCTTTTAGTATTCATGTCATACGAGTGAGAATAAGCTCTAATTACACTCTCTTTCTAATCCTTCTCTTCCGTTTATAGAATATACCTTTAAAGAGGACTCAGGAAAGAGGAACGAGAGGTCAGTCAGCCCCTCAGCCTGTCCATCCAGATCTTTTAGGCGAGCATGTCTCCCATGTAGAGTTCAGAGCATCCTTCACCACCCTAGCTCATTCTGTAGCAGCCCATAATAAATGTCCAGCTGCAGTTCCAGCCAACCCAATGTCCAATACTATCGTTGCCAAGATTTGGGACTTCAACTAAATGAACCCTCTATCATTTATCAGGTCTAATTCAGATGAAGACCCTCAGGAATTTCTTGATCAGGTAAAGAAGGCTACCGATATCATAGGGGGTAACTTCTATTGAGAGTGCCGAGTTGGCCGCATATCAGTTACAGAATGTGGATCACTCATGGTTTAAATAGTGAAAGGTAAAGGGTCGTAGATGTAGGGTCCATAGAATGGGAGGAGTTTGCAGTTATTTTTCCGAATAGGTTCTTCCCGCTAGAGTTGAGGGAAGTAAATGTTTTGGAGTTTATAAACCTGAAGTAGGGCAATATAATAGTGCAAGAGTATTCTCTCAAGTTTACTCAGTTAACCAGATATGCCCCGCATATTGTAGAAGATAGCAGAGCAAAGATGAGCAAGTTTGTGTCAGAAGTGTCTAGCAGCGTAGTCAAGGAGTGTAGTATCGCAATACTTATTAAGGAGATAGACATAGCCAGGATCATGGTCCATGCTCAGCAGATAGAGAAGGCCAAGAATAAAGAGAAGGATAGAGAGAATAAGAGGGCGAGAACAGGTAGTTTTAATTTTGCTCAGCATAAGTTAGAGAGTGGGAATGGTTCTCAGTTTTTCCAAAAATTCTCAGTTCTAACTCCTTTCTCATCCAGTGCTCCAATTTCAAAATTCAGAGATGGAAACTGAGATAGGGCATCAGTCCCTAAACCCCAGGGCAGTGTTAGCAGTGCTCAAACCAATCTCCTTTTCCAGAAGTGCAGAAGAAACCACCAGGGTATCTGCAGAGCTGGCAGTGATGTATGTTTTGGATGTGGTAAGCCAGGCCAAAGAGTCAGGCAATTTCCTCAGGTGGGTTCGCAAAGTCAGCATAACCATTCCCCAGCTCAATCCAATCACCCGAATCAGCAGGGTGCCTTTTCCAGTGCCACCAGTGGGCAGCGCCCAAATAGACTCTATGCTCTTCAGTCCTAACAAGATCAGGAAAGTTCTCCTGATGTGGTTACTGGTACGATACAAGTTTTCCACTTGCATGTTTACGCTTTTCTAAATCCAGGGGCTTCTTTGTCTTTTGTTACTCCATCTATAAGAGTTGATTTCAGAGTCAGTCCCAAAATTCTAGAAGATCCCTTCTCAGTTTCTACCCCAGTGGGTAAATCTATCATAGCCCAATGGGTATACAAGAACTATCCAATTATGATATCTCAAAAAGTCACTTCAGCAGATTTAGTTGAATTAGAGATAACTGATTTGGATGTCATTCTCGGCATGGATTGGCTTTATTCCTGCTATGCCTCAGTTAAAATAGAATTATCTAATTTTAGTTTGTGAATAAACCCTTCCTAGAGTGGAGGGGTAGTACTTCAGCACTTAGGGGTCAACTTATTTCTTACCTTCGAGCTAGAAAAATGATATCTAAGGTATGTGTCTACCATCTCGTTTGAGTCCAGGACTCTAGTTTAGAAATCCCTACTATTGAATCAGTATTAGTAGTATGTGAATTCCCAGATGTATTTCCCAAAGATCTTCTCGAAGTTCCTCCTGAAAGGGAAATTGATTTCAGAATTGATCTTCTCCCAGATACTCAGCCCATATCTATCCCGCCATATAGAATGGCTCCAGCAGAACTCAAAGAATTAAAGGAAAAGTTAAAGGATCTTTTAGATAAGGGATTCATCATACCCAGTATGTCCCCGTGGGGCGCACCAATTTTATTCGTACATAAGAAATATGGTTCCCTCAGAATGTATATATATTACCATCAGTTAAACAAAGTTATGGTCAAGAACAAGTATCCACTCCCTAGAATCGATGACTTGTTTGACCAACTTTAGGGTGTCATTTATTTCTCTAAGATAGACCTCAGATCAGGCTATCATCAACTCAAATTCAGGGAATGTGACATCCCAAAAATATCTTTCCAAAATTGGTACGGTTTCTTTGAATTTTTAGTCATGTCCTTTGGTCTTACCAATTCCCCAGTAGCCTTTATGGACTTGATGAATAGTGTATTCAAGTAGTACTTGGACATGTTTGTCATAGTATTCATAGATGACATTCTTGTTCACTTTCGTAGTGAACACGATCATACAGACCATCTCAAAATAGTATTATGGACTCTCAGAAACCATCAGCTATTTGTCAAATTCAGTAAGTATGAATTTTGGCTAAGGTCAGTAGCATTTCTTGGCCATATAATTTTCGGTGATGGTATTAGAGTTGATCCCCAAAAGACCAAAGTAGTGAGAAACTGGACCAGGCCTATCTCTCCATAAGATATCAAGAGTTTCTTGGGTTTGGATGGCTATTACCGATGGTTTGTTGAGGGATTTTTGTCTATTGCATCCCGCTATGTCCAGATTGGCTCAAAAAAAAGTCAAGTTCTAGTGGTCAGATTCTTATGAGAAGAGTTTTCAGGAGTTAAAGACTCGGCTCACTACAGCTCTAGTGTTGACCCTACCAGATGGTCCCAATGATTTTGTTGTGTACTATGACACTTCCAGAGTCAGATTAGGTTATGTTTTGATGCAGAGAGGTAAGGTCATAGCTCAGCCTCTAGACAGCTTAAGCCCTATGAGAAGAACTATCCTACTCATGATCTTGAGTAAGAAGCAGTAGTTTTTGCCTTAAAGATTTGGAGGCAATACTTGTATGGTGTGTAGGTTGATGTGTTCACTGATCATAAGAGCCTGCAGTATGTGTTCTCTCAGAAATACCTCAACCTCCGTCTGAGAAGGTGGTTGAAATTGTTGAAAGACTATGACATGAGTGTTCTATCTTATCCAGACAATGCCAATGTAGTGGCTGGCACTCTCAGTAGAATGTCTATGGGTAGTGTTACCCATGTTGAGAACATTAAGAAGAAGTTATCCCAGGAAGTTCATCAGCTATCCCGACTAGGTGTTCACTTAGTCGATTTAGAAAAAGGTAGTGTGTGGGTGCAGAGTAGCTCAAAATCATCCATAGTTTCTGAAGTAAAGAAAAGCAGGATAGGGATCCTAGTCTAATCTAGTTGGAGAAATCAGCCAGAAATCAGAAGGTAGAGTTTTTATCCTAAGGGGGAGATGGTGTTTTGTGTTTTCTGGGTTGTCTGTGTGTTCCAGGTGTAGATGACTTGAGACAGCAGAGGTGCATGGTGCACGTTACTCTATTCATCAAGGGGCCACAAAGATGTACCGTAATTTTTGGGAGATCTATTGGTGGAGTGGGATGAAAAGAGATATTGCACAGTTTGTGGCTAAGTTCTCAATATGTAAGCAGGTTAAGATTGAGCATCAAAAGGATAGTGGATGGGAAGAAGTAACATGGACTTTGTGATGGGCTTACCTTGTAATCATTGTTAACATGATTCTGTTTAAGTCATTGTAGACAGGATGACCAAATCATCTCATTTCCTTCCAGTTCATACCTCCTATTCAGCCGAGGATTATGCCAAACTCTAAATTAGGGAGTTGGTCAAATTGCACAGTGTTCCATTTTCCATTATCTCAGATAGAGGTACCAAGTTCACCTCTTATTTCTAGAAAGCATTCCAAAAGGGTCTTGGTACCCGAGTTCATCTCAGTACAGCCTTTCATCCTTGGATAGATGATCAAGCAGAAAGGACCATTCAAACCTTAGAAGATATGTTGCGAGCATATGCAATAGAATTTAAAGGTAGTTGGGATGACCACTTGCTTTTTATTGAGTTCACCTATAACAACAGTTATCACTTCAGTATTCAGATGGCTCCGTTTGAGGCACTTTATGGGAGGAGGTGTAGATCTCCCATTGGTTGGTTTAAAGTGGGTAAGGCCGCAGTGGTAGGGCCTATCTTGGTGTTTGATAACTTAGAGAAGTTCCAGTTGATCAGGGAAAGGCTTAAGACAGCTGAGAGCCGACAGAAATCATACGCAGATATGCGCAGAAAGGATCTCGAGTTTGAGATTGATGACTATGTGTACTTAAAGATCTCTCCTATGAAAGGAGTGAAGCATTTTGGAAAGGGGAAACTCATTCCCTAATATGTCAGTCCTTACCTAATCCTCAGCCGTTTCAGAAAGGTAGCTTATGAGCTTGAGTTACCTTCAGATTTATCTTCAGTTCATCTAGTGTTCCATGTCTCCTTACTAAAGAAATTCATAGGTGACCCAGCAGGCGTAGTCCCTATTGAGGGCATAGATATTCAGAATAGCCTCTCTTATGAAGAGATCCTAGTCGAAATCCTTGACTATCAGATTTGCAGACTGAGGAACAAAGAAGTTCCTCTAGTCAAAGTTCTTTAGCGAAATCAGTCCGTTGAGGGAGCTACTTAGGAAGCAGAAGCAGACATACGAACCAAGTATCCTCATATATTCTCCGCTCATCCAGACTCAGCTCAAGGTAATAGTTTCCTTACGCTTAATCAATTTTATGTTCAGATTTCAGTTATAAACTTGATATCAGTTACCATTGCATGTTCAGTCATACGTTCATGGACCAGTTCATTCATGTATCCATGCATCAGATATGCATATTCAGTATATAGATTTAGTTTTTCAGTAATCCCAGTCATGCATTCATGAATCATGTTCAGCTATATCCATGCATCAGATATGCATGTTTCGTATGATAATTTAGAATACCAGTAATATCAGTCATATAGTCATGTTTCTAATGTTCATTCCAGTAAGTAAGTCATCCTCTCAGTATTCTCAGTCTCAGCAATCTTATTCGAGGATGAATGTTCCCAAGGGGGAGATAATGTAAGACCCCGCAAAATCGTAAGCTTAATTCAGTTCTTTAGGCTTGTCATGGGATCTCAAGCTTAGAATATTTTAGCAAAGAACTCAGACTTAGTGTAATTTTAACCTACGAAGATTGGCAACCTTATTTTGTGACCTTTACGTCCATTAAATATTGATGTTTAGGTTATTTCATGATCAGAAATGTCCGTAGGTGTTTTCAAACAAGTTTTGGATTTTTCAAACTTCGTTTAAAGCTTCTTTGGAATCCCAAAATAGTAAATCAATGCGATCTTGGTGCGCCGCATCGACTATAGATGTGATTACTATTTTTACCAACTACCAGCATTCAATTCTAGAGAATAAACACGAACATAGAGCGACGTGTTGGCTATTGCATCCATGCCATCGATGCGCCGCGTTAACCTGCGCGTCGGTAACCCAATTTTTAGTCATTAAAAGACCGCGTTCTTGGAGGTATTTAAGTCTTTTTTCCCTCGACCCTCAGCCCCCAAAACACGAAATTAAACTCCCAATAGAGCAAATATAGTCATTCTTTCTTAAATTTGCTCAAGAACAAAACCCTAGAAGATTCAATTTCAAATCAAGAACTCAAGATTCAAACATAAGCTTTCAGAAATTCTTCAACAAAGGTATGTGAACTGTTTATCCAAGGGTTTCTTTAAACCTTGGAGTCCAAGAATCTCTTTTGAACTTCAAGTAATTGATTTTATGATTTCCATGGTTGGAATTAAAGTATATCCATGATTGCTATTTGGATTAAGTTCCTAATTCATGATTTTGTATATATATATATATATATATATATATATATATAATGTGAAATTGATTATTATGTGGGTAGATTCATGTGAATCCATGATAAACCCTCGACTTGTGAAATTAGACATAAATTATGATGCTTACTTGTTGTTCGATACTATGTGCACATACTATGCTCACCAAGTGCTTGATAAATTGTCCATGCGAACTATTAAGAGAATGAAATCATGTCAAGTTAGCTTATGTGCAAGTTATATCATGCAAGTGTTTGTCAAAATGCCTCAATGAATGAAGGATGATCAAGTTCATAGTTTACATGTTTCATGTTATGCCATCTCTCTTAATTTATGATATCGATTCCTGGGGGTACTTGTACCCGACAATTTAGCGGATTACCTAGAGCCATGGTCAGTCATAGAACAGTATCAGTCAGGACATAATCAGTAGTACTCTCAGTTAGTTACAGAACTCAGGAAAAACTCAGCAGAATCCATATTAGTCCAGTCTAATTCAGTATCCATTTCAAAACTCAGTAAACTCAGTCAGCTAACAGAATTCAGTAATATTCTGTCAGTCAACGAAATTCAGTGAACTCGGTAAGTTTAGCTAAATAGTAATCTCAATAACCATTTAGTCTAGCTTAGTACAGACTAGAAATCAGTTCAGTGTCTATTCAGTTGGGAGTAGGATTCAACACCGAGTTAATCCAGGGATGGGGGCATTTCTGTCAGCAGAGGGTTTGACCCTTAGCAGCAATCCCTGTGTTACAGAACTACGTAGCCATCGTAGATTAAGGTATCTTCCTGCCAGACATTATGAGGGTTGATACTTTTCATTTGAGTTATCCTGCCAGCGAGGGTTGACAAAAGAACTTTCTATCAGAGAGGGTTAACTTACAGCTTGTCCTTACCCGTAGAACGATATTGACACCCTTTCAACTGGAGTTACAGGAATCAGTTAGAGAAGGGGTATGTCGATTAGATGATTACCTCCCACAGTCTTAGTCCCAATCTCAGTCTCAGAATAGAACTCACTTTAATTCTACAGATCTAGGACTATCAGATATAGTCATTCAGCTCAGTATGGTTCCACAGTATTCAGAACTGTCAGATACAGTCATTTAGATAATCAGTAATACATATTCATAAACTCAAATATCGGTTATCAGTATTCCAATTCAGTACTCAGTATTAGAACAATCCCAGTTACAGTCTATGTATTTATGCATGTACTCTTAATCAGTCATACTCATGTTATTCAGTTATTATTGTGCATGCATATGAACCCATGCATATCAGCCTGCCTCACTGAGCATACCAGTATATTTAAAGTACTGACGCATGTTTTTATTTGCGGTATGATGTCTTATATCATAGGTTCAGATGCACGGGCTCTAGATTACCTTTTGCAGTTCAGATTCTCAGCTTTCAGAGTAGTGGTAATTCCTCATAGTTTGAGGACATGCTTATTATTTACAGTTTTTCAATTTATTTTAATAGATGGAGTTAGTTGGGGACTTGTTCTATCAACCCCACAGTTCAGACAGTTAGAGGCTTTTTCAGACTAGAGTATTTTCAAATAGTTGTTCAGTTTTTTAGTACTTATATTCAGTTTGGGTATTTTGATACCACAGTTAGAGGCTTTTTCAGACTAGAGTATTTTCAAATAGTTGTTCAGTTTTTTAGTACTTATATTCAGTTTTGGTATTTTGATACCACATTCAGATTTATTTACAGACTTGAACCTTATGGCATATGTTTCCGCCTATTTCTGCAATCATTACAGTATTTATTACATAGTTATTGCAGCAGGTACCAGTCATGGGTTAGCTTATGTCCTCGAAATTAGGAGCACCAAGTGGCGTCCAGGGTACAGACTCGGGGCATTACAATTAAGTTGCCTTTACTCCAAAAATACAAATTAGGTAAACATCTATCCTTAATTCTTGAAATGTGCATTCTCTGCCCTTCAAAGGAAGATTTATTCCTCTCTAGCCAAATTGTCCATAAGATGCACAACTGAATACTTCTCCATATCTATTTTATCTCTTTTGGTATCACCTGTTCTTGCCATCCTTCCAACAAATCTTTTACTCTTTGAGGCATCACCCAATTAAGAAGACGAAAATTGAGGAATAACTCCCAACATTCTCTAAAAATTTTACAATGGAGCAAAAAGTGATCCACGATTTCTTGGTCTTCTTGACAAAGGAAACATCTATTACATATGCTAAAACCTCTTTTCTGCAAGTTATTTTGAGTGAAGCATGCTTCCTAAGTTGCAACCCATCCAATACATGCTACTTTAATGGGAGCTTTTGTCTTCCATATCATCTTTTGAGGCCAAGAATTATCCCATTGACTTGACTATTTTATCAACACTCTATAACAATTTTTAACTATAAATTTCTTGTCTTTACTTGCCCACCAAATTAGGGTATCCACCTTGTTGTGATCAATATGAACCAATCCTTATTGTTGAAGTAACTGACAAAAATATTCAATATATAAGTCATTCAAATTTCTTCAGAACATTTATAAGCTTTTTCAAAATTTCCCCACTTTCCAAGTTGTACCTGTACAACCATTTGAGAAGAAAACTTTTATTATGTATCTTCATATTTCTCACTCCTAAGCTACCCCCTCCTTGTCTTTAAGAACCACTTCTCATTTCACCAAATGAAATTTTTTCTTGTCTACATTATCTTCCCATAAAAATTGACTTCTCAAAGAGTTTATTCTTTTCTCCATATTCACTGACATCGAGAATAAGAATATTAGATAAGTAGACATACCATCCAATACATTATTAGCAAGAGCAAATATGCCCCCAAAAGATAAATATTGTTTCTTTCATGGAGTAAGTTTACTAACACATCTATCCAAGACACCTTGCCAAATACTTTGAGCATTCCTTTTTGCCCCTAATGGAAGTCCCAAATAAACCGTGGGAAACTTTTCCACCTTACATCCCTGAATATCGGCTAGTTTCCCTCTACAATCATCTGTATTAATGCTAAAAATACTACTCTTCGCCAGATTAACTTTCAAACCTATAAGTGCTTCAAAAATTAGCAAAATCCCTTTAAGATAAATAATTTGTTCCTTTTCTGCTTCAAAGAAAAGAAGAGTGTCGTCGACATAAAGAATGTGCGATATCATAACCTTATCAACACAATTTTTTCCAAAACTCATGCCTTTTATCCAACCCAATGTCCAGCTCACTTCACCATCACACTAAAAGCTTCTATCATCAGAGTAAACAAATAGAGGGAGAGTGGATCCCTTGAAATTTCTTCCAAAGCTCATGCCTTTTATCCAACCCAATGTTCAGCTCACTTCACCATCACACTAAAACTTCCATCATCAGAGTAAACAAATAAGGGGAGAGTGGATCCCCTAGCCTCAAACCACTTTGAGAATTAAAGAATCCATGTGGACTCTCATTAATCAATATAGAAAATTTTATAGTAGAAATGCAGTACTTGTTAGGGTTTTTGCCCTGATTTTCCTACTGTATTTAAGTTTTATTTTTTCTTAGAAGGAAAATAAAAGTTACTATAATTACTTTTACTTTTTCTGCAAGAAAAAAATATAATTCTTTTCCATATTTGGCTAACTTCTTTCTTGGAGGAAAGGTTTTGGACATCTATAAATAGAAGACCCCCTTCTCATACCATAATACAATAGCATCCACAATGTAGTCTTTAAAGAGTCTTTGTTTAGGGAGAGATTTACTTCCAATAGTTTTATGTTTTTCTTTAATATAAGTTTTAATATGTAGGCCAATTGGCCAAATCCTATCAATAATATATTTTTTAGTATGTTTTTATCATCTAAATTATTACCACGATGGTTTGCTACTAATAGCTTCCGCATGACGTCCTCTCGATTTCGAACCTAACAAGTGGTATCAGAGCCTATGGTTCAATGATCCGATGGTTCAGATTGAGGACATGTTGAGAACAAAGTTGTAACAAATTTGATAATAATAAAGATATATGTCCAAAAACTACATGTGGAGATGATTGTCAATCATATTTTCTATAATTCTGCTATTACATATTTGAAAAGAAAGCTTACTTTTAACCCTATAAAGGGCTTCAATGTTTTTAACCCGAAAGGGCTTATATATTGTTAACCCAAAAAGATTCAATTTTTAAAGCATGTCAAACAGCAGTGATATATGAAGAATATATATGAAGAACGAAGATCATGCACAAGAAGAAGGTGGATCAAGTGAAGAAAATCAAGCTAAAAAAGGGAGATTTGTTAGAGTTTTTACCTTAATTTTCTTACTATATTTAAGTTTTATTTTTTCTTAGAAGGAAAATAAAAGTTACCATAATTACTTTTACTTTTCCTGAAAGAAAAAAATATAATTTTTTTCCATATTTGGCTAACCTCTTTCTTGGAGGAAAGGTTTTGGACATCTATAAATAGAAGACCCCCTTCTCATACCATAATACAATAGCATCCATAATGTAGTCTTTAAAGAGTCTTTGTTTAGGGAGAGATTTACTCCCAATTGTTTTATGTTTTTCTTTAATATTAGTTTTAATATGTAGGCCAATTGGCCGAAGCCTATTAATAATATATTTTTTAGTATGTTTTTGTCATCTGAATTATTACCACGATGGTTTGCAACTAATAGCTTTCGCATGATGCCCTCTCGATTTCAAACCCAACAAGTGGTATCAGAGCCTATGGTTCAATGATCCGATGGTTCAAATTGAGGACATGTTGAGAACAAAGTTGCAACAAATTTGATGACAATGAAGATATATGTCCAAAAATTATATGTGGAGATAATTGCCAATCATATTTTCAATAATTCTGCTATTACATATTTGAAAAGAAAGCTTACTTTTAACCCTATAAAAGACTACAATGTTTTTAACCCGAAAGGGCTTATATATTTTTAACCCACAAAGCTTTAATTTTTAAAGCATGTCAAACAGCAGTGATATATGAAGAATATATATGGAGAACGAAGATCATGCATAAGAAGAAGGTGGATCAAGTGAAGAAAATCAAGCCAAAAAGGAGAGATTTGTTAGGGTTTTTGCCCTAATTTTCTTACTATATTTAAGTTTTATTTTTTCTTAGAAGGAAAATAAAAGTTACCATAATTACTTTTACTTTTCCTGAAAGAAAAAAATATAATCTTTTCCATATTTGGCTAACCTCTTTCTTGGAGGAAAGGTTTTGGACATCTATAAATAGAAAACCGCTTCTCATACCATAACACAATAGCATCCATAATGTAGTCTTTAAAGAGTCTTTGTTTAAGGAGAGATTTACTTTCAATAGTTTTATGTTTTTCTTTAATATTACTTTTAATATGTAGGCCAATTGGCCAAATCCTATCAATAATATATTTTTTAGTATATTTTTGTCATCTGCATTATTACCACGATGGTTTGCAACTAATAGCTTCCACATGACGCCCTCTCGATTTCGAACCCAACAGTACTTGATCCATTCAAGCCATTTATCACCAAAGTTCATCTGTTTAAAAATATTTAATAGACATGACCAATTGACTCGGTTGTAAGCCTTTTCAAGATCAAGTTTTCAAGCTACACCTTTCCTCTTTGACTTTATTAGTTGCTCAATACTTACATTAGCAACCAAAGTGCATCAGCTATTTGCCTTCTATTAATAAATGCATTCTGATGTTTTGATACTAACTTGTCAATTATCAATTTGAGCTTTTCGATCAATATTTTAGCAATAATTTTGTAAACACTCCTGAGTAAGATGATATTACTGAAATCTTTAACATCAACTGCCCCCTTCTTTTTTTGAATCGAAGAAATAAATGTGGCATTTAAAGTTTTAACAAAAGAACTTTTCTGATAAAAAATTTCCACTATCCTCCAAACATTATCCTTTACTGTGTTCCAGCATCTTTGGAAAAAGTGCAAATTAAATTCATCGAGACCTGGAGCCTTATCTCCTTAAAGGATTTAATAACAACTTCCAGTTCTTTTACGGTAAAAGGTCTTTGAAGCCACTCTTTGTCTACAGCAGGAAGTTTTATCTTGAATCTATTCCTTTATGATTTCCTCATCATCCAGCAACTCCCCGTCAATCATCATTTTATCAATACAATTAAATCTCTTGTGTGCATTTGCCTATTTAAAATAAAACTTGGTGTTTTTGTCACCTTGTTTAATCTACAAACAGTTGAATTTTCGCCTTCATGAGATCTCTTCAGCTTTTGCCACATCCTTCCACTCCTTGTTTATTGAATTTTTTTCTGTCTCAATCTGCTCTTCATTTTAAGACATTCTACTCTCATCAATTTTTTCTAGTCTTGCCAAAGCTTTAATATTTTCTCTTCTCTCAGCTCCCAAACACCTCCATATTTCATTTTTTTCAAATCATTTTTCAACTGTACTAGCTTCTTAGCAAGAATGGCATCTTGTTCCCCCTATACATCATAGGATTTCCACCAATTATCAGTCATTTCCTCGAAGCCCTCATGTTCAAGACGCATATCTTCAAACTTGAAATACCTTTTTACTTTTCTCCATTCACACACTCAAGCGTGATTGGACAATAATCTGAAGTGGTTCTTGGGAGAACTCTCTGTTTGGCGAATTTAAAATGTTCATTCCACCTTTCTGATACTAGGAATCTATCGATTCTGGAAGCACATTGGCTATTACTGCCTCTAAACCAAGTGAAAGAACCTCTATGAAGCAGAAGATCTACTAAAGAGAGATCATGAATGAGCTTTGAGAATTCCCTCATTGCTCTAGTGTTTCTAGCCCTTCCAATTTTTTATTCTACAAATCTAACAACATTGAAGTCTCCCCACACCGTCCATGGTTGCGCCATAGTTTTATTGATCGCAGCAAGTTGCCGCCATAATTCTTTCCTGATTTTCTATCACAAGGTCCATAAACTCCTATAAAAGCATATTGAAGACCAGAATTACATTCTTCCATTAAAATAGTAATTGAATACTGTCTTGAAACTTTGTACAAGCATTTCCATTTTCTTTTATCCCAAAAAATTAAAATTCCTCCACTATTGCCTTATGATTCGACCTCAACCCATTTGGACTACCTTGAACCACCAATCTGTTTGATACAGTTATGATCCACCCTTTTCATCTTGGTTTTGGTTAAACAAACAATATCTGCATATCATTTTCATAGTAGAAAATTAACCATAACTCTCTTATCTTTGTCATTTATCCCGCTAACATTCTAGCGTATTATTTTTATCTTTATTGGCAATATGTTATAGCCCTTCTACCCTTGCTTCTTCCACCATTACTGGACTCACCCCCAAAAACAACACCAAACTCCAAAAGCTTCTTCTCCCTTTCTAATTTCTTATTTGGCGATATCTTTCTCGCAGAAGATGATGAGAAACACCCACTTTGAAGCTTCACTTTAGTTCAATTTTTCTTGTAAATTGAGAATGTTTCCTCATTCCATGGAAGCATCAAGATATCTTCAACTGCATCCACCCCACCATATTCTGATCTTAATGATTGGAATAAGAAAATTCCTCTGCCATCTCATTATTTAAATATACTCCAGGCAGTACCCCAATGTTTTCAATATACATATCTGCATTATCTTCATCAGACGAAAGGCTCTGTAGGTTTTCCACTTTATCATCCGCCGAAGCATAAGCAATTTCGATACCCCTTGATTCTTTGCTCAATATGCTCTGATTTTGGTCGGCTCCATAGCTTTCGTGGGATTCTTAATCATCTGATTTGCTTCTATTTCGATGTTATGAGGGTCAAAAGAAGTAGAGATTCCAAAGCCCCAATAACTTGCATGTTTTGGGTCTTTGTACATGGGTCATTAATTTGGGGCCTCTATTATTTCCTTCTGGGCCTCTAGAAAAATAAAAGGAGAAATGACAGAAATGACACTTTAAATTAAACTATTTTCATAAAAATAGACATGAAATTTAAACTTTATTTTCTAACTATTTTAATTTACTGGCTTGTTCTATACTGCTTCTACACACCTTCTATACAGTTTCTATACAAATCTTATACATAGAAATATTCTATAAGAAAATTATATAGTTTTACACAATTTATATAATAACTGTACATTTTTTTACACATTTTATACAAAAATTATATAATTTTCAAACACTTTTTATATATTTTTTTATATATATTTTATACATATACATATTTGATAGAACTATACAATTTCTATACGTATATCTTATATAAATACATATTCTATTTAACAATTATATCATTTTTATA
Organism: Capsicum baccatum var. pendulum; assembly: GCA_030864225.1. Taxonomy (NCBI): domain Eukaryota; kingdom Viridiplantae; phylum Streptophyta; class Magnoliopsida; order Solanales; family Solanaceae; genus Capsicum; species Capsicum baccatum. The sequence continues at coordinate 261,685,055 of CM061560.1, read as the reverse complement.
TAATTTAACTATTATTTATAAATAATAAAAAAAAAGAAGAATATTTTATTAGCTAAAATAATTTGTAGCAAAAAAAAAAATTAAGATATTTTTCAAAGGGCCGAATTGCCCAAGTTGAATATTGTATCAGTATTGTACATAGACTGCATCAGTATTGTATATGAACTGTATATGGACTACGTAGGCTAAAATGACCCAAATTAGAAAATGTCTATAAAGCGAAAATAGTATATCCGACTGACCACTTTTTAGAAAGTTTTTAAACTTGAACTATTTATTTTAAAAAGTGTTTAGAATATTTTTTCCTGAAATAAAATTGGAAAAAGGACAAAAATAACACCTAAAACTAAAATAATTCCGCAAAACTAGCACATAAATTCTTAATCCCGATAAATAGCCACTCGGCGAAACTAATTCTAACCAAATGGTCATTTGGCGTGTGGGGGAAGTGGGCATCATTATCACAATTCATTTATCTGATGATTCGTTCTTATCATATTCTAATTTTGTTTTTTATTCTTTTCATTTTGATCACTTACATGAGCTGCATGGGCAATGCACTCATATTCCACTTGTCTTTACCCAAAAGCTTTAACTAGCATTATTCTTCTTTCTATGTCAAATCACTTGTTTAGGTAACGACAATTATTTGGAGCTCCCGGATTAAGCATTTAAGCTTATATTCAGTTTCATTTTAGTTTTACTTATTTATATAATAAAAAAATACAATATCATATATCTTTAACATAATACAATTGTTAAAAAAAATATCTATATATAATAATGATACAGTTTCTATATATACATATATTCTATATAATAATTATAACATTTTTATACAATTTGTAAGTACAATTATTATTTAGATACATATTTTATACGACTCTATATAGTTTCTACATGCATTCTAAGATTGTATCAATCTAGTATAAGAGAGTATCAATTGAGTATATGGACACTGCAAGTGTATCAATGTAGTATAAAAGGTATTAATTGGGTATAGAGACTGCATGTGCTTGCATAGAATTTCCTTCTCTTTTTTAAGAAATGTATCAACATAGTATAAAAGTGTATCAATTGAGTATAGAGACTGCTTGTGACCAATTGAGCCAAATGGCTAAAAACAAGAAATTAGTTTAGCCGATTGAACAACCCATATCCACATTTTCAAATATGGGCCATTTTTTTTTTAAAATGTACAGCCCATGTCTTTTTCCCAATAAAATTTGACTTCCCTCCTAGCCGAGGTTTTTTGAATAAGAAATTGGCTCCTTCCCTTTCATAGACACGTGTCTCACGTGGCTATTTAATGGATTTACCAATAAATTCTTATTATTACTTGGCATGCGCATGTCTGACTTTTCCAACCCCTGAACTTCTCTCTCTATTCAAAGGCACCATAATTTCTTCATCAATGCGACTGCTCCATTTTCCAAGCGTATTCCGGCGAGACTCCTCCTTTCGGAAATTTTCGTCTTGATTCCAATCAGATGATACTGCCCAAGAAGCAGATTCCACCTATAAAGGCACCTTGAAGATAAGATCATTGACAAAGAGCTCCACATTCGCCGGAAAGTGACAATCAGAATTTTTAACACAAATTCTAGAACACCGCAAATGGCGTCTACTTTTGGTATCATCATCCATACCCAGAAAACCACTAAATCGATTTTCTATCCACCAAAAAATATTTTCCAACCACAAGTGAGAGGGAAAACCCATTAATTTGATGCACACATGCTTTGCTTTACAACTTTCCCGATAACAAGTAGCAACAGGGGACCACCATTCAAGTAATATCTCATTCTCATTGAACATCCATTTTTCCATTTTAATTCTTTCTGCTTCCGACCTCAATAGGAATTCGAACAGGAAATATTCATCATTCATCTCTTTTACTCTCACACCTGCTGGAATTTTCCAAATTTTATATACCCACTGTTGAATTTCACTGCTACTAGGAGGTATCAGCATCATGTTTTTGAAGAAGCCCTATAAACATTTATGATGGAAATCCACTCTGCTTCTACGAGAGCTTGTGTCAACCCGAAATTGATTAGCATCAAGTAGTTCATCTTTTAGCACCTTAACATCATCTTTGGGCCATTCTTTAATCTGAGCTACCTGGGATAATTTTGATCCCTGTTTTTGGTAGATGGTTTGAAGCTCTGGCTTTCTCCATCTGATACAAATCTTCTGATTTTTCTGGCAAAAGCCCTCCACCAATATTCTCGTCAATCTTAGGGATGATGACTGACACTTTCCTGCTACCTTTAGTTACCACCACTCTGAAAAATCTTCCAATTTTGTTAAAGTTCTGGAAAATCTCGTAGGAATAAAGTTGACTTTGATATCTCCAACTTTTGCAGATGTTACCCTGTCCTTTTGATGCTAATTTTATATTTTTGCATAAGCCCAAAATATTGAGTCTATCAAAAGTGATCTTGTTCATGAAGTTTTGACGCCTCTCTACTATTTCATACCAGTTGCTGCTCAATTTCACCACTTCGAAAGATTTGATCCCTCCTGAAAAACGCAAACTCTACCCATGATGTTAGAATTAACTTAAACAATCTTCACTTTTCTCATCGCCGTAAACTAGACTTCAGTTAATGAAAAAAATGTTTAGTTAACACAGGATCAAGAAAACAGAGTAGAGTAGATGAAAGATGAAGGTAATAAGACACGAAAAAAGGAGAAAAAGAAAGATTAGATATAAGGATTGATCAACAAAGCTCTAAGGAAATAACTAGAAGTTAGGGTGCCGGAAAGTGTTATCGGAAGAAAGAAGTTGAGAGGTCTCGCGTTTTCAAAGAGAGAGAAAACATGTTGCATCTTCTCGATGATTTGTTTCCTTTTTGATCCAGAAAAAATCTAAAATCACAATGAGGGTCTATACAACATCCATCACTAAGATTCACAATTGTTCTCAAACGTACAAGCAAGAGAAAGCCAAAAACTTGTAAGGGATAGAAAACACTGTCGATATACATCAACAAGCACTCCAACGCGGAGTCACAATCATAAAACTACTAATCTCACCATAGAACTAGAAATCTATCACGTAAGGACTCATTTGGTCACCACAAGCATCTAAGGCCAAAATTTCTCTATGAAGTCGAATTTCAATATTTCTAAACTTCCTCTACATCAACGACTGAGTCAAACACAATAGAAGTATTGAACATGTTTGGCTAATCTAAACTTGACTAAGGCACCACAAGACCGAAAATCTCGAAGAATCCACAAAAGCCAAGAAATTCATAAAACACGAAACTGCCCACTAAAACACTAACTCAATCTACCTGAGGCTGATACTATCACTATCAATCTAAAATGCACTATAGCCACAGGCTAAAACTACTAAGCCAAATATCGACATCGAAACAACACCAAACCCCGAGAGACCACATTTAGCACTCATATATCATTAATCCATCATCATACTCTTATGCTCAACACTTGAGGTGAACGAGAAACACCATAAAATTCTATATATCATAGACATGAAATCTCCAAAAGGCGAACGAGAAACACCATAAATCTCTATATGCCATAGACATGAAATCTCTAAAAGACACCAAATACTTAAGCAACCCATCATAATGACATGTGCAACCCTTAATAATCGAAAGACATCAAACAACCTGAAGTCCTCAATAATTTGATATTTTTATATCATAAGCAGACCATCATATCAGGTATAATCAACCAATAGAAGAAGTGCAACAACCATTATACCTCACTAACGGACACCCAGATCACAAACAAAACTCGAAAGGAACCTCCGCCAGACTTTGCATAGTTATCGATGAATCACACAAATCAAACTTCAAATTTCTATCGCACGCCCATGTCTTAGAGGCAAGAATTATCCAATGACTTTTAAACAACAAGTTATGCCCCATGGACAAGAGTTTACACTATTACATTGTGTCTTAATTGAGATATTTTATAACTCTTGTCTTAGAGACAAAACTTAGGCCTAGGGCTTTCAAACAACAAGTTACGCCCCATGGGCAAGAGTTGACACAACCACATTATTTTTTATTTATAAGATGTTCTATAACTCTTGCCTTAGAGGCAAACTTATCCTAAGGACTCTCAAACAACAAGTTGTGCCCCAAGGCAAGAGTAGACACTGCCACATTGTGTCTTATTTATGAATGCTCTATAACTCTTGCCTTAAAGGTAAGTCTTAATCCAAGACTTTCAAACAATAAGTTACCCCCTATGGGCAAGAGTGGGCAAAATCACATTGTGTCATGATTTATAACTTAATTTATGAGATGCTCTATAACTCTTGTCTTACTTAGCCCAGGAACTTTCAAACAAGTTACGCCCCATGGGCAAGAGTTGACACTATAACAGTATGTTTTTATTTATGAGATGCTCTATAACTCTAGCCATAGATACAAGACTTAACCCAGAGACTTTCAAACAAGTTGTGCCCCATAAGCAAGAGTTGAAACTACTACGTTGTATCTTAATTTATGAGATGTTCTATAACTCGTCTTAGAGACAAGACTTAACTCAACGACTTTCAAATAAGAAGGTAGCCCCCATGGGCAAGGGATTACACTACTCCATTATGTTTTAATTTATGAGATATTCTATAACTCTAGTCTTAGAAACAAGACTTAGTCCAAGGACACTTTCAAACAACAAGTTATGCCTCATGGGTAAGAATTGAAACTACCACATTGTGTCTTGATTTATAAGATGTTCTATTACTCCTCCCTTAGAGACAAAATTTAGCTCAAAGACTTTCAAACAACAAGTAACGCCCCCATAAACAAGAATTGACACTACCATATTGTATCTTGATTTATGAGATGCTCTATGATCTTGCCTCTAAAATTAGACTTAGCCCAAGAACCTCCCAAAAAATAAGTTACTCCCCATGGGTAAGAGTTAACACTATTTCATTATTTTTTAATTTATGAGACACTCTGTAACTCTTGCCTTAGAAATAAGACTTAGTTCAAAGATTTTCAAACAACAAGTTATGCACCATGGGCAAGACTTACACTATCATATTGTGTCTTAGTTTATGAAATATTCTATAACAAGACTTACCCCAAAAGGACTTCTAAACGGCAAGTCATGTCCTTCAGTTTACTTTGATGTTAAAGATCTTTTTTGAGGATTATCCAACTTTTGTTCATTAATAAAATAAAATAGAAGTTGAGAAAAAAAAAAAGAAGAAAAAAAATAAAGATTGAGAAAATAAAAAGGAAACGTCCTCTCATGTAATTTCCTGATTTTTAAACCTCTCATGCACTTGGAAGAAAGTGATATATTTTCTCCAACACATCAACCCGGGGTGATGATACGAGTCAAATGGTCATCCTAGCTTTCGAAGACATCATTCGAGGCCAACACGCGAAGAATCCGGTTGTGGACACATTGAGGGGAAGAGAGCATGCATGGGGAGACAATTTTGGACACTCCATAGAGCAATGCCGTGTGTGAAAGATTGCTTGGGCGGCTTGATGAACCACGGCTTGAAGTTGGAAGTTTGAAGAACCACGGCCTTGAAGTGTAGGACTTAGGGAAGGGCGCCTCTTCTCATTAAGGGGTGTATAACTTGTTCAGACAACTAAATAAATAGTTCAATATGTAGTTTCCCCAAGAAGGTAACAAGCCCATCATTTCTCATATCTATGTTTTACTGTAGTCAAAAGTTAATTTCTACCCACCGACACTATAAAAAAAATTTTACCCTATCGGATCACCAGAAATGTAAATGCATGTTTCTCCCCGTGAGAAGCAAAAATTAGTAACAAAACATACGGTAATCCAGCCACAAGAAGTAAATTTGCATTGTATAAGTAAATTTAAGCTTCCAAGATAACTAGGCTAACTTTGCAAACAAACAATTGGAGCAGATCACTTAGGTAGAAGCTGTAATTCCTGTTAGGAAAATATCATTTTGTCAAATGCCACAAAATCATTTGCATCCACAACTTAGAAGCCGAAGAAAAAGGACAAAAAAGAACTAGCATAAGCTTCTTCAAGTCTACATGGTTAAAACAATTACTCTCTTATTTCCACCAAGTGAAATGGCAACCACTTGTAAATATCTTTTGCAAGTAAATCTACTTATCTACCAGACTGACTTGCTGCTTAACTCTGCGAGCACATTCTGCAAAATTTTGAACCACATTAGCACAATTTAGGGGATCCTTTTCATTCTCCTTGTAGCATTTAAGACAGGCATCTCTCTCATCTACGCAAGGGATAGGCTTTTGATTCGGAAGTTTGAATTCCTTATCGTGTAGATCCTTCGCCTTCTTTGTCACTTCTTGCAACATGTTTTCCTCATGTTTCTGCAACTTCTCCACAACCTCCACGCTCTCTTTGAGCACAGATCGAATAGCATCTAATTCTGCAATTGCAGGATGAGGTGGTGGAGGGACTGGCATAAATAAAGGAGGCTGAACAGGCCATCCTGTAGCAGCAGGCCCTTTCGCTACATCAGTGTCCCTAGAGATTGGCTTCTGATGCACATTAGCCTGCTCTGGCTTGTTTTCTCTTTGTATCTTTGTTTTTGGCTTCCTCGTTTTCTTCTTCAATTTTTCACCCTCATCAGCGAGCTGTTTAACTAAATTGCTGTGGATCTGTATAGTGAATGATTCACTCATGACGACAGCAGCTATTCACAAGTATCTGAAACATCAATTCATCCGAGTCATAAAATGACCACTTGAGACAGAAACAAGAAAACTTGCATCTCAATAACGGGAAGACCATATAATACGAACGAAGCAGTAAAGCTCAGACAACCAACGTTGATGTGCCTCTGGACAGTTCCTCTTCTTTTCTTTTTACTAAACGTCCCTATATAGAGTCATTTTTCTTTGTGCAGAACTTCTCTACTAAAGAGTGCAAGATTGATCAAAATCAATGCAACCAGATTGCTGTATTGATTAGATTATGCATATGGTTGTATATGTATGTATATGCAGTCTTTACAAAATGCTAGTCAGTAAAATCTGACAAAAAATTTATATCCAACATTTTCTAAAGGAAATACCAAGCACATGCAAAAGTAATTAAGATGGGCAACTGAAAAAAGAAATAGGAAAATACAACTGGATCAATTTAGAAATAACTAGAAATCCCAATGTTTCCCGTCATGTCGGCAATCATCTTTTCTTATAATAAATAAAAGAATAATTAGTAATCCCACAAAGAGAATCTTAAGTTCCACTTGCACTATGTTTAAAAATTGTTTACTCAAGCAACTCCTAGGGTGTTTATCTCCAAAATTCTGTTTTGATCTAATAAAACACAGTATGATTGTTGGTTTTTGGCTTTGAAATTAGAGAAGTAACAGAGAAAGAGTTGGAGAGAAGAAAATACTGCAATTGTATTATCAACGAGAATTATTTTATTAATAACTCAAAACATGTATTTATAGCTAAATTTCTAACTACACTTCAATTTAAATAAGGATAACTAATTTCTAATTCAAATAACAAAGGGATAACTAATTCCTAAGTTTAAGTCACATAGGATTTTAATAATTTAAAACTCCTAAAATTATCTAATCCTACTTTATTTTTGAAACATATTTCCAACAATGTTCTTACAGAATTGGTCACTCAAATTATGGTCAGCGTACTAAACCAATAAGTTCTTCTTTTGAAGTTCACATATAGAAAGCAATCAGGAAATTTTGGAAGGAGTTTGTTGTGAATACTGGGTTCACACTTAGCAATGGCAGGAAAATATCATTTCTGGAGTGATTATTGGTTAGAACATGGTCCTCTTTTAATTTTAGGAAAATATCCAGATTTGTGCAGTTACAGATTGACCTCTACACCAGAAGCTACAATGGAAGATGCATGGAGCCAGCCAGCATGGATGGAATCTTAAATGATTGGGAGATTGAGAAGGTGGCTGAAATCCTGATGACACTAGAAGTCTTTCAAAGATTATAAGAAAAATTGATGATTCAATGGAACGAAACAGAAGCAGCAACAAAATGTTTACAGGCGAGAGTCTGCTTATCATCTTCTATCTGGTATTAACTACAATATTTCTGATTATGTTACCGGTTTAAAAAAAAACCCTACAATGTAATGACCCAATTATTTTAACGAAGGGTTAATTGATAATTTTGCTAATAAATGATAATATTAATAGAATGGAAAAAAAAGGGCCAGGCCCATTGGTCTGCCAAGTTTTTAAACGACTTGAGTAGAGGAGTAGGGTAGTCGACTCTTTTCTTCTGGAAGAAAACCGTCAAAACTGATAGGAGAGTTTTGAGAGCTTACGACATAGAAAGGAAGCTTGGCAAAGATTAACTACCAGGTATTGAGATTTCTTCTATCTTTCGCTTAAATTAAACATGATGGTAACGTTCTTGTATCGAAAATAAAAATTGTTATGTAATACTGGACAGAATCTATAGTTGGAGATGTCATGGTTAGGTTGTCTGCTACTGAAGTGAAGGAATAAGTATTGATTACTGTTGACTAGTTAGAGAAAAAAAATTAAGAAGAAGAAGAAACAGAGCATATAACGATCAAAACCATTTCCACCCAAATGTTTGTTTTAACTTTCTGTTGCCATCACTTTAAACAAACATCAAATAAGGAATATGCATGATGAGGCAATGATTGGTCAGTGATGAGAGAAATTATTGGCTTTGGCAACAATTCTTAGTGTAGAAATATAAACAGTGACATTATTGACATTAAGGGTTAGAAATCATTGGCCAGTATTTTGAAATTTCTGTTTTGGCGGCTTTCCCTTGTTAGATTATCCTTAATTTATCACTTAAGGTGTGAGATATTAAGGGTTAGCTTTAAGCATGAATGATGAGAAGATTGGGACAAGACCCCGAATAGCATAATTGATATCGTTATTAATATTTTTGCATAGAATGAAGCCATTGGGGGCTATTTGATTGGTGCTACGTACATGTTAGGGGCCTTGTACATGCTGCCGTAGTAGACTTTTGGAGTATTATATATGCTGTCGTAGACTTGTCGGGACTAATCACCTTAAGTGCCGTTTATGACAAGCCGTGAGAGTTGATTGAGTTGAGATATAGAGTGACTTTTAGAACTTTTGCATGGATCTTATTGAGCATTAGATTATAAGAGATATTGTGTGCATACTGTTTATGTATTTTGTTGTACCTTGTATTTTCTAACACTTATATCAGGGATATTAAAGTAGCGAGCTGAGGATCTTACTGGGTTATATTTATATATAGCTCACTCCTTACTTGCATGTCTACAAATACTATTGCGGAAGGAGAGACTAGTAGCTGACGGTCTGTACGTGTGGATTCCACTGCTGAGGTGAGCCTTCGTATTGTTCATGGAGGCTGTCATCTAGCTTTAGCTATTTTTAGATTATATTTCTTTTCATTGGGTTTGCATGCCCAAAAGTTGAACTTATGTAACTCTGTTTAGATGCTCCATGGTTTTAGTGTGGGATTTGGGCTAGAAATTTATTATCTAAGCTATTCTTGTTTCCATAAATCATTATACAATATTTGATTGGCTAATTACTTTGCGTTAATTATTTCATGCATTTGGAGTTGCATATGTTTTTATCTCAATGTTTATAGGTATTGTGAATGTATGGGAAATTGGTTCTCCCAACAAGTGGTATTAGCAGGAACCAAGGAACCAATCACGCCTAGGGGTTATTTTGGGATGTGACATACAATATTTTTGATTTGCCTTGGAAATCTAATTGGAAACAATCTCCTTCCAAAGTGATCTCTTTCACTTGGCTGGTGGCTAGAAAAGCATTTTTGACACATAAAAACTTATAGGAAAGGGTAATCTAATTGACTTACAGGTGGTTTTTTCTGCCAGGAAGAGGCAAGAAAGTAAGAAACAACAGTCATTTATTTCTTTACTGCAAGGTTACTGAAATATTATGGTAGTTGTTTCTGTCTTTGGTGAGGACAAATGGGTAATGACACAGGTAGTAACAGGCAGAAGAAGCGTCAGAAGGTTATCCAGCCAGCATATGGTGGACTATGGGGAAATAAAGCAATGCTAGGTTCTTTGAAAACATTACGTGCTCTATACAGAATATCAAGACAAAGTGTCTTTTGTCTCTTTCTGGTGCAAAGAAAAGCTAAGACATAGATTTTTTGGTGTAAAGAAATATGTAGACGATGCAAAAGAATATTTTGAATCGTTGTAAGATGAGCTTCTTAGTGCCGATTAATAAATATCAAGACAAGAAGTCGTTATTTCTTGTCTTTTTCCAAGCAATATAGTACAATTTTCCAGAAAGATTATATTAGACATTTGATTAACATGGGAGGTCACAGTTGCAGGCAGAATAAAGACAAAGAGAGAACAATAAGGAACAGTATTCAAAAATGCGACCGCATCATCGCATTATGCGCTGATGCAATGCGATGCGGGCTCCCAGCGAGTCGCATCTTTGATGCGGTGCAATATGAGAATTGCGGGTGCATCAAGCCCTATTGTGTGATGCGATGCGGATGGCGATGCGATACGATGCGAGCGCATTATAGATTTTTTTATTTTTTTGCAATTTTTAAATTTAAAAAAGGGCTGGAAGTGAATTTTTTTTATGGGTAATTTTTAAATTTTAAAAAAGGAGTCAGAAGTTTAAGAAAAGATCGAAATAGAAAAATTGATACTCAAGGAATAGAAGAATTGGACAATCTTAATGAACTAGAAGAGCTTTAGATTGAACCATTACTAATTTAGATTTGATTTTTCTTCTTTTTTTTGGGTTTGTTTTTCTTTGAACTGATTTGTTGGTGTTTCATTAGAACTTTTGCTTAAATATATTGTCTTTATTGTTGATTATATAGTTGTTGTGGTCTTTTCAGTTATAACTTACTATTTGAATGCTCTATAGGTATTTTTTTAAAATTAAATTGTGCATCACTTCAATGATGCGGTCGCAGCGCATCACGCATCGCATAATGCGTGATGTAGAGCCTTGTTGCTTTTTTCCGCATCACGCTTCACTGAACACTGATAGGGAATGTACAGTGCAACTATTGTATAGATGTATCTCAAGCAAATGGCAAACAAAAAGCAAATTTAAGGTTCCTTTTCCTTTTCTAGGCGGATGTTTTTCGGTGGTGGCAGGAACTGTGGAAAAGCTAGGGAGGTCAATTTGTTGTTTGGAGCAAGGCACGGGGAACCAAAAGGAAAAAAAATGATGCAAAGGAAACATATACATTCATTGGTGCTTTTTATGTAGAGAAAAATCTCATTATCCACTCAAAGTTAAACTCAAATAGTAAGAGTGACACAAAAGAGATCCTTAAAAATTGTGGTGTCTTATGCTAAATCTATTTCAACTATGATGGGTCAATCCTAAAAATGTGGAAAGGTACAGAAGATTTGGAGACAAGCGGTAGGAGATGTAGAAGCAACAGAGCTTGCAACAAGCAGTGACCACATGGAAAGAGAAATTTCTGAACACATACAGAATCCCTCAATAAATTGCAAATCATTTTGCTGCTTTAGTCTACTTTTGGAGTACATATGACACCCCACTTGTAAGGATCAAGAAGATGAAATTCTACTTAGGTTTTGATGTATTCGCCTCTTGCTAAAGGAATCCCGTCTGTAGTCAATTTCTTTTCTGAAGGAATCCCGTTTGTAGTCAATAATGAACCATTTACTTTTCACGAAATGAATGGGAACACAAAAACGAAATATCACAATACAAGGTCAGCTGATCATCAAGTGGTTAATGTATGTTCATTTGATCCAAAAACTTGTAGGGAGCCACTCTGCCAGCCATGGCAGCAAACTAATCCTATTACATTTACCCAAAAAGGAAAAAAGAATCCCTAAAACAATTTGGACATCTTAAGAAGAAAGGTTGCACAAATAAGATGCAACAGAATTATGGTAATATTACATTCAAAGACAAAGGGTACTTTATATTCATCAACCAGCTATTTCATCAAGCAACAACCAAACAACAATAACAATAATATACCCAGTGTAATCCCACCTAGTGGGGTCTGGGGAGGGTAAGATGTACGCAGTCCATACCACTACCTCCGAAGAAGCAGAGAGGTTGTTTCCGATAGACCCTCGGCTCAAGACAAAAGGATAGTAGATACAGTCGTAATAAACATGAGACAAGATGAAATAAACGAAAATATGGCACCTACAAAGCAGTACTATAAACTAAAAACTGCAAGCCCCCCCCCCCCCCCCCAAAAAGAAAAACCCTCCTAACTAGAGACTCCACCCTATGTGCAAAGTTATACAACTACTAGCAAGATTACCCCAAGGCACAACTACCTGCAGGCTACGACTCACCCACACGCACTAACCTTCTACCCTAATTCGGCAGTCAAAAATGGCACATAATTTGTGAGAAGCTATATAACAAGCAAGGAAAAAGAACTATAAATAGAAAAAACAATTAGACGGGTAGAGGAATCGCACAAAATGTAATGAAGTGAATACGTAACAACCAGAAACCAAAATGCAAACATTTTGCACAGCTAAAGAATCAAACTGACTTAAAATAGAACTACAGGAGTCTATGACATCCAACTAATAAAAGAAATTTGGATCACTAACCATCATTCCTATAACAATCACGAATCATCGCATTATATATCGGGAACCACCTTCATTATTCACCAACACAATTAGCTATCAATCACCCCCAATCCCAAAAAAGAACACAGAGAGCGAAAAGAGAAAGTGTACCGCTGTGCCGCTGCTTTTCCGTCGCTGTACCGCTACTTTCGTCGGTGAGGTCGCCGAGAATTCCGTTGGTGAGGTCGTCGAGAGCCGTGTGAGAGTTGTTTGTAATTGGAAGGGAAAGTCGTTGGTGCTAGGG